>CM077165.1:144860950-145182658 GCA_039583875.1 Platanthera guangdongensis
AAACCTCCTGAAATAGTCTCAGGATCAGCTGATGAGAGAAAGGACAGGAGATCCCACCTCATATCTCAATATGAGAATTTCAAGAAGGGAGAAACTGAGTCAGTTGGAGATATGTATAACAGGCTCAGTCTAATAGTCAATGAACTCAAGACCTTGGATAAGGAGATCTCACTGACTGAACTTAATGACAAAATCCTAATGTGCTTCCCAAGCACTTGGGACTCAAGAATCTTGCCAATCAAGGATGCCAGAAGTTTGAATGAGATCACCACAGAAGCTCTTTTGGGCAAGCTCAAATCTTATGAGCTCCTAATCAAAAATAGAGAAGAAGAGCAGAAGGCTGCTTCACCAGCCACAAGAAAAGAGAAGACAATAGCCTTCAAAGCAACTGAAGATCAGCCTGAAGACAAAGTCATAGGCAATGATGAACTGCTCAGTCTGTTGGCCAAAAGATTCTACAAGATGGCCAGAAAGGACTTCAGAAAGAGATCATACAAGGAGCATGATAAGTCAAGGTATGATAAGTCAAATAATAAGGAAATTGTCTGCTTTAGTTGCAGGAAACCAGAGCACATTGTACCTGACTGTCCAGAAAACAAAAATAAGGACAGAAGGGACAAGAAAGAAAGAAGAAAGGAGAAAGACTTCAAGAGGAAAGGCAATGACAAACCCTCCTCAAGCAAAAACAAACACACAAGAAAGGAATTTGTTGCTGAATCCTGGAGTGAAATTGAAGAGGAATCAGAAGCCTCATCCAGCTCTAGTGATGATGAAGATGATGCAGAAGAGAAGAAGTTCTGCATGATGGCAATCAATGCCTCTCAACATAATTCAGATAAAGAAGAGTCGGAGTCAGACTCAGAGACTCAACTTGAAGAAGACCAGGTAATCAGTTCTTTTGATTTCAATTCAGAGGACTTTAAATCTGAGTTTAAAGCATTATGTTTAGACTTACTAAAATCTGAAAAAGAAATTATCTCTCTTAGAAATCATTTATCTGAACATAATACCTTAAAGTCATAAAACCTCAAACTCTCTCAGGAGTTGGAGTGCTGTAGGGAGCAGATAGCTTCACTGAAAGGTGAGCTATCAGAGGCCAAGAAGCTTGAAGAATCCCTTAATGGGGGAAGTATCAAGTTGATGGACATCACAAGCACAATGAACTCCAGATTTAATAGTACACTGGGCTTGGGTGCTTCATCCAGCCAACCTATAGTTCTAACAACCCCAATCAAGTTCATTTCTGATAAAGGGAAGGGAGTTGTAGAGGTAGCTAGGAAAAATTCTGATCTGCCTAATAAAACTGAATTCCAGCAGAAATCGTCAAACGGAGCTCGACGATCGCCGAACGCAGATCGACGATCTCAGGCAAAATCGTCGAACTCAAGTCGACGATCTCTAATTCCTGAACTCTTCCACAGTCGACCGTGGAACAGAGCTCGACGATCTGACCCAAGATCGTCGAACGCAGCTCCACGATCGTCGAACAGAGATCAGAGCTCTGGAAATTCCTTCAAGGGCAAATCATAATCCAATCCTAGGGGTCTTTCATCCCAAATCTTTAACCCTAATACTGAATGGATAATACCTCCTAGGAGATATCATCCTGAAGGTTATAAGAGTCAACCTGGGATGTCTTTTATTTCTGAGTTTAAAGGTTATCAATCTAAGCCCAAGGTAAACTGGGTCAAAAACAAATGAATTATTTTATGTGCAGGTGAAGACCTATCCAACATCAAACCAGCAATGGTACTTGGATAGTGGGTGCTCAAAGCACATGACAGGAAACAAGGACAATCTCACATCCTTTAAAGCCAAGCTTGGACCCAAAGTTATTTTTGGTGATTCAAACTTTGGACAAACTAAAGGATATGGTGCAGTCCAGATTGGGACAGTGACATTCAAGAAGGTAGCATATGTGGAAGGACTGAAGCATAATTTGCTAAGCATCAGTCAGCTATGTGATGAAGGCTACCAAGTGACTTTCAGCAAAGCATTATGCAAGATTAAGTCAGAGGACAACGCAACTGTGTTGACAGGTAAAAGGAAAGGTAACATCTATCTAGTAGATTTTCTTTCAACAGATGTAGACATTTGTCTATTCAATTCTGTTTGTAGACCTAATATTTTATGGCATAAGAGGCTAGGACACTTAAACCTTAGAACTATTGCTATGCTATCCAAGGACAACCTTGTTAGAGGACTACTTTCTGGCCCCTAAAAGAAGGAAGGACTCTGCAGGGCTTGTCAATTAGGCAAGCAAACTAAAAATAGTTTTAAGTCACTTAATAATAGGTATTCACCTAGGATCTTATATCTGTTACACATGAATCTTTTTGGACCCATTACAGTACAAAGCCTAGGAGGGAAATCTTACACCTTAGTAGTTGTAGATGACTTCTCTAGATTCACATGGTTGTTTTTTCTGAGGAAGAAGTCTGATAACTTTAAGTGTTTGACAGAGTTTCTCTAATGTATACAGATTGAGTTCAATACTCACATTGTCCTGATCAGAAGTGATCATGGGACAGAGTTTGATTCTCTTCTTATGCAAGAGTTCTGTCAGAGTGAAGGGATCATGCATACTTTCTCAGCTCCTAGAACTCCTCAACAAAATGGGGTAGCTGAAATGAAAAATAGAACCCTTATTGAATCTGTCACTACATTGTTGTCAGATGCTCACCTTCCTCTATCGTTTTGGGCAGAGGCAGTGAACACCTCCAACTATGTGCTGAATAGAAGTTTGATACATAAACTAAAGGGAAAGACTCCCTATGAATTACTCAAAGGGAAGAAACCTAAAGTTGATTATTTTAGAGTTTTTGGCTGCATTTGTTATATACACAATAATGACAAGAGATATTTAGCAAAATTTCAAGCTAAAGCTGATGAATGAGTGTTTCTGGGATACTCCATGATCAGTAAGGCTTATATGGTTTATAATAAATCATCTTTAAAAATTGAGGAATTTGTTCATATATCATTTGATGAATCTAACATGTCTTTCAAGAAGAAAAACACTTCTACCATAGAACCTTTGCAGGAACATTCTCTTGTTGAAGACTTGAACAAGTTACAAATTACTCAAAAAGGGGAAAACAGTGAAGATGAAGAAAGCATTCAACATATTGAAGAAAAATAACTTGAAGATCCAGTTGTTGTACCACAAGAGGAAACAACAACACAGGTTGGTGAACAATCAACACCCCCTGTTGATTTAGTAACATCAAGAGACCATCCAATTTCCCAAATAATTGGAGACATCTCAGCTGATGTGCAAACCAGAAATCAGGTCAACCAAAACCTGTTGCACACTTGCTTCCTATCTCAAATTGAACCTCGGTCCATTCAAGATGCAGAGCAAGATCCACACTGGATCATTGCAATGCAAGAAGAGTTGCATCAATTTGAAAGGAACAAAGTTTGGGAACTAGTGTCAAAGCCTAAGGATCACTCTATTGTTGGAACAAAGTGGGTGTTTAGAAACAAATTGGATGATCAAGGAGTAATTGTAAGGAACAAGGCAAGGCTAGTTGCTCAAGGATACTCTCAAGAAGAAGGCATAGACTATGACCAGACTTTTGCACCAGTTGCAAGATTGGAAGCCATCAGAATTTTCTTAGCTTATGCAGCACATAAAGGCTTCAAGGTATATCAGATGGATGTAAAGAGTGCATTTCTAAATGGAGACATCAAAGAAGAAGTATATGTCAGACAACCTCCAGGTTTTATCTCTCTAACTTATCCTGATTATGTTTTTAAGCTGAACAAAGCATTATATGGTCTCAAGCAAGCTCCTAGAGCATGGTATGAGACCCTAGCATGCTTCCTTCTAGAAAATGGATTTATAAGGGGTAGAGTACACCAAACTTTTTTCATTAAAACTCATAAGTCTCATACCCTACTAGTACAGATTTATGTAGATGACATTATTTTTGGTTCTACTGATTCAAAATTGTGCAGAAGGTTCTCCAACCTAATGCATTCTAAATTTGAAATGAGTAGCATGGGTGAGTTATCCTTCTTTCTAGGATTGCAAGTCAAACAACATGCTGAAGGCATCTTTATTTCTCAAACCAAGTATGCAAATGAATTGGTTAAGAAATTTGGTATGTCTGAAGCATCTTGCATGAAAACACCTATGCCTACTAATGTTGTATTGGATGCTGATGAATATGGGAAACCTGTTGATCAGACAACATATAGAGCAATGATTGGCTCTTTACTGTATCTTACAGCTAGTAGACCAGATATAATGTTTACTACATGTATATGTGCTAGGTTCCAAGTAAGCCCTAGAGAGTCACACCTAACACTAGTAAAAAGGATTCTCAGGTATGTTAAAAGTTGTCCAAATCTAGGTCTCTGGTATCCAAAAGATTCAGCATTTGAATTAACTGGATTTTCTGATGCTGATTATGCTGTATGCAGAATTGACAGGAAAAGCACCAATGCAACTTGTCAGTTTCTTGGTGACAGACTTGTCTCTTGATTTTGCAAGAAACAAACTTCTGTGTCAACTTCAACTGCTGAAGCTGAATATATGGCTGCAGGCAGTTGTTGTTCACAAATCTTGTGGATTCAAAACCAACTCCTAGACTATGGCTACAACTTAGAGAAGTCAAAAATCTTTTGTGATAACACCAGTGCTATTTCTATAGCTCAAAATCCAGTCCTCCATAGTAGGACAAAACACATAAAAATTAGGCATCACTTCTTAAGGGATAATATTGAGAATAATAAAATTGAACTGCAATATATCCCAACTGATTTACAAAGGGGAGATATTTTCACCAAACCCTTGGATGAAAAGAAACACACCTTCTTCCTAAATCAGTTAGGAATGTTAGATGGAGGAAGTCTAAAATAATATCCAAGATTTTAAAAGTTTAAAAATTGACCAAGACTAGGCAATCATCCTGATTTTTTCTTAGTGTTTAGAGTGTATTTCTGGTCTCTGAACTGCGCTCAATGATTTTCCCCCAGATCGTCGAACGGAGATTGACGATTTCCGAAATCGTCGACCTGAGTTCAGCGCTTCTCAGATAGTGGTCAACTATCTCTTCCGGTCAACGATCGTCGAACGGCGCTCGACGATTTTGTTCTCTGAACGATCGTCGAACAGAGCTCGACGCTCTCCAATATCGTCGAACGGAGATCGACGATATTGAAGACCTTTCAGATTCCTTTAAAAGCCCCGATCATCGAACTGAGTTCAACGATCTTTCCTTTTCTGCGTCGAACCCTAATATAAAATTCATTTTTCGCCGTCGTTCTCCTTTTGCTCTTTCGATTTCTCTGCAAAAATTCTCTTTCCCTCCAAACATTTCTACACTTGGTCGTTTTGTTTGTTGATTTTTGCAGGTAACCATGGCCGTTTCTGTTGCTATTCTAGCCGCAATGAAATTCGATGTCGGATTTGATATTGACATGGAGTCTTTCAGCACCACTGATCAAGTTTTCCAGGATATTTTGGAACTCTTCAAGGAGTAGAAACTTGCTACCATCATGACCACCAGGATCAAGCTGCCTGCTGATGAGATTAAGGAGTGGGTCTACACTGCCCACAACCAGGATCAAAACACAATAGTTGGTTCAATTTCTGGAACCCAGGTACCCTTGACTCCAGCCATTCTGACAGAAGTTTTTGAGTTAAGTTCTGGAAGAGATTCTGCTGATTTATATGGAGAGGAATTTTCTGATCTGCTTGCAAGAATGGGTCACTCTGAGGCTAACCCTAGCAAGCTGCTGAAGAAGAACCTAGCTGTGGAATACAAGTTCTTGGCTGATGTAGTAGGCAAGGTTTTGCTGGCCAAGCATTCAGCACATGATACTATCTCTATGTATCAGCTGTGCTTAATGGGAGCCATTGTGGACAAGAAACAGTTGAACTGGGGAGAGATCTTCTTTGACCTTATTAAAAAGAAAATCAATAAGAACTTTGTGAATTTTGGGAGGATTCTAGGCCTCTTTCTACAGAACAGATGCCCTGCATTGCTAGTCTCTTCTGGGATACATATCAATGCATCAAAGAGACTGTCCTGTGCCCTATTTGACAAATGGGACAGGCAGATAGCAAAGCCAAGCAGGCCCTCTGCAAGCACATCTTCAGGCACCAGGATGTAATAGTCACTTCCCCTCAAGTCTCTGCCCCTTCAGATGACTTGCCTGTTGCTGCTTCTCCTCCTCCTCCTATTCCATCTCCTCCAGTTCCATCCACCATTCAAACTCCATCCACTATCATCATCTCCAGCTCATCCCCAACATCAATACCATCTCCAATTCCAACTCTACCAGTCACAGAAGAATCTTCCATCCATTATATTCTTATCCTCAACCAGACATTGAAACATCATCCACCATTCCATCCTTCAATCTTCTTGATGATTCCTTCATGGATGACTCACCCTCATCTCCTCCTGAGCTACCCCCCTCATCAACTTCTTATCAACAACTTCTGCAAGACATTATTGATCAACTCACCTTCACACCCTCTATCTCAATCCCACCGTCTTCCATCTCCACTATACCCATACCTCAACCATCACTCCTACCATCCACCAGCTCTCCACCACCATCACCTGTTGCTCCACCTCCATCCTCTACCTCTGCTCAATTGCCTACTGAGCAAGTAGATATTCCAGCCCTAGCTGACCAGTTATATGAACTGCTAGCCCCCAGGTTATCTCTTCTATTGGAGACCTCCTTGGCTCCATTACTTCAGTCAGTGGCAGCCCTTTCTGCCAGGCTATCCTCCCTATTTCCTCAAGCAATCCCTTCATCAGTATGCCTTGATCCAGCCTTATTTGAATCCAGGCAGGGGGAGATGCCTAATGAAGTTGTGAGATTATCTGCTGCTATTTCTTCAGTTCCTGCTGCTGCTGCTGCTGTTTCCCCAACTCAAGCTCCAGTTACACCTCCAGTTGCAATCTTTTCAGTAGACCTTAGGTCCCTGCTCTCAAATTTTGATTCCATTTATTTCAGTTGTCTTTCAGAGAAAGTTGCAGTCCACCCCTCAGAAGATCTTTCCAAGGCCATTGTGCCCTTCTCATGTTGTGACACCAGCATTATTCATTCATTCATAAATACAGTTTATACTGCTGAGACTTCTGGTTCCAGTGATGTTGCTGCTATTCCTGCTGAAAGTATTGTTGATGTTTCTGTTGCTATTAGTGATGTATCTGCTGCTGTCACCACTGCTGTTTCATCTGCTCCAACTCAACTTCAAAAAGAATATATGAAAAAGATTGATGCTCTATATGATGAGCAAAGTTCTGAAAGTGATGAATTCAGGACTGATTCTGATGACTCCTCTGCCACTATTGCCCGGAAGAGAAAGGCAAGGAGCAAAGCCATGAAAAGAGTACATCCAGCCAAAGTCAAAGACACTAATGACATTCCATATTACATTCTTCATGACTACCCCATTACTGAGCATTGGATGCAGTATTCCAAGAACCAACTTAAAGCCATGAAGAAGAAGAGGAAGTATGAAAAAGGATCTTCTCAGTTTCATCATCCTCATCCTCCTCCACCACCTCCTCCTGATGCAGGTGCGGGTGGAAGCTCAGCTGCTCAACCTCATGCTAAAAGCCAAACCCCCTATCAGGCTCATGCAAGATCTTATCATAGGGGAAGCCAGTCTAGAGGTTCTCAATCTAGAAGAGGAAGTTACAGAGGAAACCAGATGGAATTCCAAGTTTATTCAAAAGGTTATTCAAGGCAACATCCTTACTCCAGGGAAGGACAAGCTTCATTAGACACAACTTCAGGTCCTTTTCCCTATAAGCTAAAAGAAGTAGTCTCCTCCAGAGCTCCTCCAGACAATCCATCCAACAGATATGAGCCTCCAGTGCCTTTTGAAGATCCAGAAAACAACCCTACTGCTTGGACTGCCAGGATGAAAGAGCTAGCTGCCCTGGATCAAATTAAGAAAGCTAAAGAGCAAGGCAGAGATTCCTCCAACATTACTACATTGTCTGAACAAAGAAAGAAAGAATTGGAAAGATATGCTTCAAGCAAATTTTTTGACTCTGATAGATATATGGAGCTGCATCCTGAAGCTGTAGTACCAAGGCCCAAACAGCAAACCTCTTTAGGTGCAGCAGATGACAGAAGGTCAAAGAAAAAAGCTCTCAATCCTAATAGAGAAATCAAACTTATAAAGAACAAGGAGAAAGAATAATTATGTAAGGTGACAATTATTCTGAATTCTGATTTCTGTCTGAGATAATATATCTGTGCTCTTGTAATGTCCTGCTTATTGTTTTTCTGCATTATTGCTTTGTATGTTGTTTTTTCAAGTTTTCCAAATTCTGTAAATAGTAATCCTAACCCAAATAGGGGGAGATTGTTGGAACACCCTATTACTAATTTGGGTCAGGATCACTATGTTTTTAGGAAACCTATTTTTGACCTACTGTATAGATCTAAAGGTCAATTAGAATTGAGTGTAAGGGTTAGTACTTAGATTTGGAAGCTGCCCTCAAGACCAAGGATTTTTAGTTTGGAGACTAAGTCATATCGTCGAGCTCAGTACGACGAATCGTCGAACTCCAATCGACGATCGTCTAGCTCAACTTCGACGGATCGTCGAACTCCATTCGATGATCGCTGAGCTCAACTTCAACAAATTGTCGAACTCCATTCGACGATCTGCGAGCTCAGTTCGACGATCTTGACTCAGTATTGATTCTCTATCTCTGAGCTCAGTTCGACGATAGTTGAGCTCAGATCGACGATCTCTGTTGCTGTATAAGTCCAAATCGCTGAGCTCCGTTCGACTATAGTAGAGCTCAGTTCGACGATTTTTTGAAGAATTCAATGTTATTCAAGATTCAAATTCAGAACAGTTAAGAAGTTATTCAGCAATTAATTCAGAAGATTTTCTAGCAGTTTTCATTTATTCTGGACCAAGTTTCAAGGGATTATCAAGGAATGTTTCTTTGGACTTTCTCCCAGAAGACATTTGCAATTAAGGATGCAATTTATGACAGGCCAACGGCTATTCTTGACAGAGGATGATTTTTTATTCAGAACCAGGGAATAAAACTCAAGATTTTTTGAATCTCTCACAGAGACAACACAGACAAGAAGAACACAAAACAATATTCTCTGGAACAACATCTTTCTCAACATCAACTGTTCACAAGAGAAAGAGCTAAAAGAATTCACTCAAGAACACACATTCAAGGAGATCAACCTTCTGAAACCTTCAGATCTCTTTTGATTCAAGTGTTCAAGGCCAACATCTTTAAAAGACTCCAGACACCTAACATTTCAGCTGTTGCTGAAATCATCAATTGCTGGAGATCAAATTTCTGAAGGTCTATCACCCTACAGCAAAGCTTCATTTCCTGAACATCTCAAGAACTCAGGGGGAGCTTTGACAATATCAAATCCACATAGTCTTCTCAGCTGCTCTGAGAAAGAGAAGACTTCCATAACTCTCTCATCCTCATCTCTATAAAGGGTTTTTCAAACTCCCTTCAAAAGTTTGAGCTTGGTTTTTGAGCACCTTATCAAAAGCTCATTGGTGGCAAGACACCTGATCAAAAAAATCTGATTTGGTTTTTGAGCACCTTATCAAAAGCTCATTGGTGCCCAGGACACCTGATCAACTCATCCTGCAGTGGATTCCTACCTAGGGTGGTAGAAGAGTGGATGTTCTCAAGTTTAGGGGAACCACTATAGCTCCTTGTGTCTTCTGGCTTGCTTGTCTTTATTTTTGTTTCTGGCTGTGATTGTTTTGTGATTAGTTAGGATCTGTGATTAATTTCTTTTGTAGGTTATTTTGTGATTAGATTGAATATTTCCTTCCCAGTTCACTCAGATTACAACAATTGTTGTAAAAAGTTTTTAAGCACCATACTCTATTCACCCCCCCCCCCTCTAGAGTATTTCAGATCTAGCTGTACTTTCAGCATTGACTAATAATGCAGGTAATATATGACCCAGAAACAATATTAGTGAGTGCCTAATGCATTTGCACATATTTGTTGGAACTTTTTGAGTATTCTCTAGCTGTGGACACATCACAGTAAGCAATCAAATGCATTTGCACTATTACACAGTAAACAAGTTGCAACAAATGCATTTGCACTCAATTTCCTGCACTGATACACAGTTTTTTTATACCCAATTTCCTGCACTGACATATGCATTTGCACCATGCAGGAGAAGCTGGAGGCACTTCATGGAAGAAATGGCAACAGATATTGATTTTATTTTTTGCTGGGATATTACTTTTGTGGAGGAGCTCTGATATCACTTTTTGTGGAGGACCTCAAATATTATGGACAGTTTATTTTTTTTTGTTTTTTTAAATGGTTTACTAATAACAATTTTATCTGCGAATAGTAATTCTGAGTCCCTTTGGATATACGGTTAGTAAAAATCTACGAATAACCAAAATAGATCTGCGGATAACAATCGCCTTTTTATAATGTGGGTCGTGGAAAAAAATTTTGTGCAACGGCAAAATTGTGTGGCGGGGGTAAATTTGCGCCCGAGGGAAAAATTTGTGCATAAGTGGAAAATATGTGTCCAGTAAGAAAGTGTGCGCCCAGGTAGAAAATTGCGCTGTTGGGCAGAAAATACATGCTTCGGTAATGTGTGCCCGAACGAAAAACGCGCATCTTAGGGAAATAATTTTCGCTTAGGCGGAAAATTTGTGTCCGGGCAAAAAATACGCGTCAGTACGAAAAATGCGCACCCAGGAAAAAATGTGTGCCAAGACAAAAGTGCTCGTCGGGAGAAAAATACTCGCATGTGAGGAAAAATGTGTGTCTGTACAGAAAATGAGCGCACAAGCGAAAAATATGTGCTAAAGCAAAAAATTGCACATTCGGGCAAAAAAAGTGTTTTAGGGCAAAATGTGTGTCATTGCGAAAAATGTGCGTCACGGTGAAAAATATTCGTCCAGGCAGAAATAATGCTCTCTTGGGCCAAAAATGCATACACAGACGGAAAATGCATGCCCGAGCGGAAAATGTGTTTCCGGAAAAAAAACGAGCGTCTGATCAGTAAATATTCTCCCAAACGGAAAATGTGCATCATGATGAGAAAATGCACTCTGGTGGAAAAATCGAGCACGGGCAAAAAATGTGTGACCGGGATGAAAATGTTAATCCAGGAGAAAAGTGTGATTGGGCAAAAAATGCCCGTCCGAGCGGAAAATCCCCTCCTAGGCATAAAAATGTGTGTTCGAGCGAAAAATATTGCGCCCATGTGAAAAATGTGTCCGAACAAAAATGTGCAACATCACAAAAAAAATTTCATCGAACCTTTCTGGAAAGTAGGGTTTTAAAAAAGGAGAGTTGAGTCCCCAGTTTTTTGAAAAATCTTCAAAACGTCATTTTCTGAAAAGCTTTTTGTCGCCGCTATACAAACAAATACTAATAAAACTGTTGTGGGGGTGGGAATTGTATTTTTCCCACTGCCACCTGTAAAAATTTGTGATAAACGGAAAACGTGACACCAGGCACAGGAACATTCAATCAAACTGAGCCCAAGCAAACCAAATGCAACCAGAAGAACAAGAATCTTGTACTATAAAAATCTTTACAGAGTGAGACATACATGGTGAGTCAAAATTGTCAATGTACTCAATGGAAGCAGAAAAAATACAAAGCAAGAAACAAACCGCGTGGACTGCCCGTTATTCTAGTGCTGAAAAAGAACTCTGATCGTTGATCTGCAAACCGCCTGTCCGTGAGGTCGCCTAGCCGCCAGATCACGAGGAGTGCTGCTCCATCGAAATGAACAAACCACCAGAGGCGGACAACTAATTTAACTGGGAAACAAGTTGCAAAAGAAGACCGTCTGGTCGCAAGCCACGACCTGCTGCAAACCGCTGGTTGCAAACTGCAGAATCCGCACTGACCCTAACCGAAGTCAGAACCAAATCCATGGCTCCTCAACGCAATCCGCACAACCTGTACAGCACAACCCGATCAACCTCTTCAAGCTGCGCGAATAGAAAAACCTAATCGAAGTAACTTCCCACGAGTTCACTTACTGATCACTAAGTGTCTCTTGATGTGACAAGGGGGGTCCTATTTATAGTTGCGGAGAGAAGCGTGATCACCGCCCTAGAAGATAGGAACACCGCCCTATCTCACGGTGAGAACAGAGAGTATCTGCCTACCTGCAGACACAAAACAGGCCGCCGCGACTACCCGCTGAGGCCTCACCACAATAGCAAGAACTCAGCCAAGCCGCCTAACCACCAAGACCTGGTCGCCAATCAGGCGGAAACTGCGGAAACCGCAAAAGTACGTAAATTTGCGGACAAACTTCAGTCCGCACATAAGTGGCCTACTCACCAGTCTGCACGCGTCTGCGGACACAACTCCGGCCAGCACAAAACTGGCGAACACCAGAACCGGATTACACAATCCGGCAACTGAGCGAATAACCATCCTATCCTCCCGGCTTCCACAGGGAACAAACCGTCAGCCACAACAAGGCCGACCTGTCAGGTTGCCACCTACTATCTGCATATGCTGCGCGGACAGACCACCCAGGATGCACAGGCCGCCCACTCCCACTTCAAAAAAATTCAACACCCCCCTTGAAGTGGGAAGTGGAAACCAGCCCTAGCAATCCCTGTAGCCGAGTAAATGGCCCCTTCGACAGCAGCTTCGTGAAGATGTCTGCAATGTTGTCCTCGCTCTACACATGTGATGACTGGTTTTAGTCATCCTTTTTAGGGGTAATTTAGTATTCAAAAAGCCTAATTTTATTTATATTTTATGATTGTTATTTCATGTTTTAATGTTTATTTACAATATATTAATTCCTAGTGTTATTAGAGTTTTGATATAAAAATCTATATAGTCTTATTATGTGTGTTATGTTATTATGTTATGTTGATATGTTTTAATTTTAATGTTGTAATGTTTTTATTATTATTGTGTTAGAAATCTTGTTTTAACTTTGTTTTTTTTAACTTTGTTTTAACTTTTAAAATCTATATAGTCTTACGTTATTATTGTGACTAATCCATAATTGTATTGTCTATTTATAGGTTCAAAGTCCAAGCTTGTGCAGCCCTCTTGTTCAAATTCCAAGCTTGTGCAGCCCACTACTTCCAACATGCAAGCAGTCCAACAAGCATGCAGCCCGGCCACCCATCTCCAACAAACATGCAGCCCACCTAGCTCTACCCGAGCCCCTCATTGGAGCAGCCCACCTAGCTCTACCCGAGCCCCTCATTGGAGCAGCCACCTAGCTCTACCCGAGCCCCTCCCTCAAGAGCAGCCAACCCGAGCCCCCTATACAGCCCATTAAAGCCCACATTGGCCGGCCACCCCCCCTCTCTTTCCTTTATTCTCTTGCCACCTTTTAATGACATACATGCATGTTTTCTCTCTCTCTCCCTTCCATTTAATACATGCATGAACTTTCATCCTACATGGCCGAACCCTCCTCTCTCTCTCCCCTTTATTTTCTCTTCCATTTATTCCTCATGCATCCCCCACTCATCTTCTCTTTCTTATTAATTTCTATCCATGCACCTTGCCACCAATACATTGAACCCACCTCCTCTTTCTTCCCCCTAATTAAATAATGTTCATGCACCCTCTTTATCTTACATGGCCGGCCACCCCCCCTTGCCCCCTCTTCTTCTTTCCATTCTAGAACCTTCTCCCTCATCTATAAAAAGAACCCATATCCCATGCTTTTGGAGGATGGAATTTTGGAGAGCAAGTGAAGTGCTAGTTTAAGTGGAGAGTGCTTGTGAGTGTTAGTTTTATTATTGTATTAGTTTTCTTTTCAATTAGTGCAAGTTTTCTTTATAGCATAATCTTGTCTTTTTTTATTTTGTGTACTCCTTTTTGCAAGTAATGAAAATATTTCTTTCTTCTCTTTATTTTGTTGTTTCTTTTTGCAATATGCATAGCTAATTCCCTCTTAGCATTTGATCATGAGGATCCATGATTTGAAATGAGAATTATTTTTATTTCATAGTTTTATTTTTGCATAATTCTACTCGGTCCTTCTTTGAATAATTATTGTGTCGACTCCGTATTTCCGGTATACGGTAGTAGGCTTATGATCTCATATTCGAGTAGCCGAGAGGCTCGTGGATGTGAAAGATCACTCAAAGAAGGAAGGAGTTGAATGCAACCCTAGAGATAGGACGACGTAAATCCTCCGGATTGGAGTCAAATCCAATAGTGCGGATCACCTCGATAATGCAACTTTAGGCTTCTTTGGTTTGTAAAGAGATTTCGATCGAAGAGTCTATAAGTTAGGAGACCTAATGCTCTAGCGAGATTTTGTCTTATTTTCGGATCCGTCACGGCCGAGTTGGATTGGCAAATTTAAAACTATGCCCTTTTATTTTCTCGTTTCATTTCATGGTGAATCAATGATCGAATGCTAGCTTTTTTATTTAAGTTTTCGTCTCGCAATTTATCGTTCATTTTACTTTAAAAAATTCTCAAAATCCCAATAGTCTTCCGGTAGGATAATAGTTAGAGCGTGAGTAGAAGTAATTGACAGCCCCGTGTTTAAATACGACCTTGGTACTACGATTCGACAGGTACGCTTGCCTGTTCGGGTTTTGGCCCACCAAGTTTTTGGCGCCGCTGCCGGGGACTTTTCTTCGTCAATATTTTGAAAACGCTTGCGCTATTACTTCTCCAAAAAATCAAAAAAAAATTATAATTTATATGTTTAAATATTTATAATCAACTCACTTCACCTTATTTCTACCCCACCTAAAATCTCTCGAAAAGGGTAAGGGGCTTTAAGCGCCACCATTTTACCTAGTACCGGGCGAACCCTTCACCGAGTAGTCCTCGGGAAGTTCGAGAGCCAAGCCGTCTAAAAAAAAAAATCTTTTTCTCAAAAAACAAAACAAAAAAAAATTTCCTTTCTTTTCCCTCTTTTTCTTTCTTTTCCAAGCTTTCATTCTCATCTTCCCTCGTTTTCTTTACTAGTATATGACCCGAGGGAATCCGTCGCTACTTGTTGATTTGGACCCAGAAATCGAACGCTCCCTTCGGAGACAACTACGATTCGGGACTTCCACTTCTCAAACAGCAGTTGAGGATTCCTTCGGGGATTGTAATTATTCTGCAATGGGAGATCCCAACCCAGGAATGGCTCAGCAAAGGACTATGTCCGATTATGCTCGACCCAACCTGGAGGGGACTGAAACAAGTATTGTTCGACCTGCAATTGCGAACAATAACTTCGAGCTTAAGCATCGCATCATACAAATGGTGCAGCAATATGTACAGTTCGACGGATTACAAGATGAAGATCCGAACTTACATATTGCTAATTTTCTTGAAATCTGTGACACCTTTAAAATTAATGGTGTCTCAGATGATGCTATAAGGCTAAGACTCTTCCCCTTCTCCTTAAGAACTAAAGCCAAACAGTGGTTGAGTTCTCTTCCAAGAGGCTCAATCACTACTTGGAACATTTTAACTGAAAAATTTCTCTCTCGTTATTTCCCCCCCCCGCCAAAACTGCTAAGCTTCGAAATGATATAACTTCATATTCTCAAATTGATTCTGAGACCCTCTATGACACTTGGGAGAGGTTCAAAGAACGTTTGAGAAGATGCCCACATCATGCTCTGCCTGTATGGTTACAGGTTCAGACATTTTATAATGGGCTAAACCAAGAGACAAAACAAATGATAGATGTCGCTTCCGCTGGTTCTTTAGACCGCAAAACTCCGGAAGCCGCTCTTGAGCTTATCGAGGACATGGCGATGAACACTTATCAGTGGAATTCATCCAGGTCTCGCCCATCTAAACCTGCAGGTATCTATGAAGTGGATTCGGTGACGCAACTGGCGATGCAAGTGGAAATGCTGAACAAGAAGATCTCGGAGATGACTGCTTCCTCCACCGCTAAGGTATATGAAAATGCTGCTGCTGCCGAGCAGGTGGATTATCTGGGGAACATACCCAGGCCTGCTCAAAATAATTCTGCCAATAATTTTTCTACTTTTTCGAATTTTTCTTCTCCTCCTGGTTTTAATGCTGCTACGAATTCTTATCATCCTGGATGACGTAACCATCCTAATTTTTCATGGAGTAATAATGCTAACGTAGTACGCCCACCGCACGATTTTACACCACCACCACCACAACAAAATTTTCAAAAACCTTCCCCTTTGGAAGAGATCTTTGCTAAGTATATAAGCTCAAACGATGCTACTATTAGAAACATAACAGGATCAATTAAAAATTTAGAAAATCAGGTCGGCCAACTCGCCAAGGCTTTTTATGAGAGACCACCTGGAACTCTTCCCTCGAACACTGAGCCTAACCCAAGGGAACACGCAAATGCAATTTCCCTTCGGAGCGGTAAAGTTGTTAACGAGCCCACCACAAGGGAAGAGCCAAGGGTGATTGTCCCTCCTGTTTGTACCCCCATGGAAAATGACAACTTAGATCTTGAAAAAGAAAAATCTACACTTGAAAAAGAAAAGGATAGCTCTATTATTTCTGATTCTGAAAAAAAGACAAATGGTTTTCAAAATGATGCTCCAATTGTTCTAAAGGAATTTCCGCCACCTCCTTATCCGGCTAGACTTAGGCAAGAAAAATTAGATAATCAATATCAACGCTTTCTTGAAATATTTAAACAAATTCATATTAATTTGCCGTTTCATGAAGCGATTAGCCAAATGCCTAAGTACGCCAAATATCTTAAAGATTTATTAACGAACAAGACAAAATTGGAGAACTTATCGCATGTAACATTGAATGAAGAATGCTCGGCAGTCATTAAAAATTCTAATCTGCCTAAAAAGATAAACGATCCGGGTAGTTTTTCCATTCTTTGCGCCTTTGGTGATCTTTTCGTTAAACACGCGTTAGCGGATCTAGGAGCGAGCATCAATTTGATGCCCTTTTCTTTATTCAAAAAGCTAGGATTAGGCACTCTTAGCCCTACAAGAATGAGTATCCAATTAGCCGATAGATCTATCAAGTATCCACTAGGTATCGTTGAGGACGTGCTAGTAAAGGTCGACAAATTCATCTTCCCGGTGGATTTTGTCATTCTTGATATTGAAGAGGACGTCGAGGTTCCTCTTATCCTTGGACGACCATTTCTAGCCACCTCTCGAGCGGTTATAGACGTTAGTAACGGAAAGTTGTTTTTGCGTGTGGGAGATGATGAGGTCACATTTTCAATTAATCAATCAATGAAAAATTCCTTACAAAATGATGACTCATGCTTCTTTATTGATGTTTTAAATGAAGATTCTTCCCTTTCCCTTTCCAACATCTCTTCAAATGAATTTTCCTCTTCTTTTTCTGAAATTTTTTCACATGATTTTGAAAACACGGTTATGTCAGCACAAGCAAATTTTGAAAATGATTATGTCTTTGGTAGAAACAAGTATGAAAATCTTATTTTTGAAAAAGAAAAGAATTTGAAAAACTCTTATAATGAGCCGCCCCATCTTGATTTAAAACCACTCCCTGATCATCTAAAATATGCCTTTCTTGAAAAAAATTCTAAGTTGCCCGTTATAATCTCGGCCTATTTATCTCAATCCGAAAACGATCAGTTGATCGAAGTACTACAAAAGCATCGCCGAGCTATAGCGTGGCAAATTTGTGATATTCCTGGCATAAGCCCCTCCTTCTGCACACACAAAATATTTTTTGACAATAATCCTAAGGGTGTAGTTCAACCACAACGTCGTCTTAATCCAAAAATGAAAGAGGTTGTGAAGGAAGAGGTGCTTAAGTTATTAGATGTGGGGATAATTTATCCGATTTCCGATAGTCAGTGGGTGAGTCCGGTACAGGTTGTTCCTAAGAAGGGAGGGATTACGGTAGTACAAAATGAAAATAACAACTTAATTCCAACTAGGACGATAACGGGATGGAGGATGTGCATCGATTACCGTAAGCTAAACGATGCCACTCGAAAAGATCACTTCCCCCTCCCCTTTATCGATCAAATTCTAGAACGTTTATCCGGGCACAATTTTTATTGCTTCTTCGACGGTCTCTCGGGATACTTTCAAATCCCTATCGCACCCGAGGACCAAGAGAAGACGACATTCACCTGCCCCTTCGGAACTTTTGCTTATCGTAGAATGCCTTTCGGACTATGCAACGCACCCGCCACCTTTCAGCGGTGTATGCTTGCTATTTTTGATAAATACGTCGAGAATATTATGGAAATATTTATGGACGATTTTTCTGTTTTTGGCGACTCCTTTAATTTATGTTTAAAAATTTTGGAAAAAGTTTTACAACGCTGCGAGGAAACGAATCTAGTTTTAAATTGGGAGAAGTGTCACTTTATGGTACGCGAAGGTTTAGTCCTTGGCCACAACATTTCCGCTAGGGTAATTGAAGTGGACAAGACAAAAATTGAAGTAATTGAAAAGTTACCGCCGCCTATAAATATTAAAGCAATTAGAAGTTTTTTAGGGCATGCGGGTTTTTATCGACGATTCATTAAAAACTTTTCAAAAATTACTAAGCCTCTCACCCACCTTCTCGAAAAAGACACTCCTTTCGTTTTTGATGAATCATGTCTCGCGGCATTTGAATTAATTAAATCTAAACTTATAAATGCTCCTATTTTGATTGCCCCAGTTTGGGATTTACCTTTCGAAATCATGTGTGATGCGAGTAATCATGCGGTAGGTGCGGTTTTAGGTCAACGAATCGCTAAGAACTTTCATCCGATTTTCTACGCTAGTAAAACTCTCACTTCTGCGCAAGAAAATTACACCACGACGGAGAAAGAGCTCTTAGCGGTTATTTTTGCTTTTGATAAATTCCGACCGTATGTTACTCTTTCTAAGGTTATTGTTTTCACGGATCATTCCGCTCTGAAGTACCTCCTTTCTAAACCGAATGCCAAGCCGCGTCTTATCCGTTGGATCCTATTACTTCAAGAATTCGACTTGGAGATTCGGGATAAGAAAGGAGCGGAAAACTTAGCAGCTGATCATCTCTCTCGTCTTGAAAATCCCAATCTAGATCTTTTAAATGAAACTTTTATTAATGATTCTTTTCCGGACGAGCGTCTTTTTACTATTTCTTCATCTCCTACCCCCTGGTTTGCCGATCTGGCCAATTATCTTGTGGTCCGGGTCCTTCCAAAAGAATACTCCACTCACCAAAAGAAGAAATTCTTTTCGGAGTTGAAGTATTATTTTTTGGGAAGACCCATTTCTATTTCGCATTTGTGCGGACCAGGTGGTAAGGAGATGTGTTTCACGGGAAGAGGGTCACCAAATTTTAAAACATGTTCATGAAGGTCCAACTGGCGGGCACTATCAAGCTAACCGCACCGCACACAAAGTACTTAGTGCTGGCTTCTATTGGCCAGGCATATTTAAAGATGCACAAATCTTTGTGGGCGGGTGCGATCGATGCCAGCGGACTGGAAATCTCTCAAATAAAAATGAAATGGAACAAAACTACTTTCTCGAATGCGAAGTTTTTGATCTATGGGGCATAGACTTTGTCGGCACATTTCCCTCCAGCTTAGGAAATAAATATATTCTAGTCGCAGTCGATTATGTTTCTAGGTGGGCAGAGGCCCAAGCTCTACCAAATAATGATGCTCGCGTTGTTGTCAATTTTTTTAAAAAATTATTTTCTCGCTTTGGTTTTCCTCGAGCGATCGTTAGTGATAGGGGAAGTCATTTTTGCAACGCTCAACTCACTAAGGCTTTAGCCAAATATGGCGTTACGCATAAATTATCCACTGCTTATCACCCCCAAACTAACGGTCAGGTCGAGGTAGTCAATCGCGAACTTAAACGAATTTTGGAAAAAAACGTTTCTACTTCTCGTAAGGATTGGTCTTTAAAATTGGACGATGCTCTGTGGGCCTATCGGACAGCGTACAAGACCGCCATCGGTTGTACTCCTTTCCGATTAGTCTATGGAAAATCGTGTCATCTTCCGGTAGAAGTAGAACACCGTGCGTACTGGGCGTTAAAGTTTTTCAATTTCGATCCGCACTCGGTCGGCGAGCATAGAAAAAACCAACTAAATGAGCTTGACGAGTGGCGAGCGTACGCATACGAAAATAATAAAATTTATAAAGAACGCACGAAATTGTATCACGATAAGAACCTGCGCCACCCTAAAACTTTTAAACCAGGCGATCAAGTTCTTCTTTTTAATTCGCGTTTACGTCTCTTCCCGGGAAAGCTCAAATCTAGATGGTCCGGACCGTTCACGGTCAAGGATGTTTTTCCTTACGGCACTGTGCTACTTTCACACCCCGATAAGGGGGACTTTAAAGTTAATGGTCATAGACTTAAACTTTATTTTTCTAATGATTATGTGTCTCCTGCAAAGGAGAATCTTGTGTTGGACTCTTAAACATTTATCTTGTGTGGGACAATTTTTTTTATTTTATTTCTGGACTTATTATTATTATTCTGAAACTCTTTTATTCGGACTTTAAATGATTGTAATAAAAACCATTATCGGGCATCTGCCCATGGACTCTATCTATGTTTTGCTTTTATTTTGCTCTTCCTACCGGAGGCCAATCAAGTCCATGTTCGTGGTCGCCGCTCCGCCGTTGCTGATATCAGATGGATCAAGTCATACCTGCTGACGATCAAGTACTCTAAAAAGCAAGCATGGGGGAGCGACATCCGCCTTCATCTCACGAACCCGGGGAAGTCATGTTCTTATTTATTTACTTTTCCTGCATTTTTCTTTTTCTCTTCTTCTCAGTCCCCTTCTCTTTTTCTTTATGTTTTCTTCATTGAGGGCAATGAAGGATTTAAGCATGGGGGGTCTAGTTTCTTTTGGTCTTTTCTTTTTTGTTCTTCTTCTATCAAAAGAAATTTTTTGTTTTAAATTAGTATAGTATTTTATGTCATCAAAATCTAAATTCCAAAACATTATAAAATATAAAACCCAAAAAAAATTAGAAAAACAAAAATCAAAAAAATTGTGCTAAAATCGATTTGAAAAACAAAATCTAAAATTATTTCTATCTTTATTTTTATGTTTCTTCTAGTGAAGTGTAGGCCCGTGCGGTTTTTGTAGTTCTATGTAGAATCCTTTGAAAATGTTTTCTAAACTTATCATTTTAGCATAGTTTAGTTCTACTAGTTTCTTTTTCTTAAATATAGGCATCTGTTTTTTACGTTATAAGTAGCAATTTGTAGTTATGTCTTTTTATTCGGTTAGTTGCTTACGAATGGTTGCTAGGTATCATTAGCTCTTTTTCATTTGCGAGGTAGTCTTTCTTGGTGTCTAGAACTTGTACCAAGCTACTCTCGAAGCATTTGCGCCGTTTTTACGTTCTTTAGAAATGATTTAGGCCACCATTTGAATAGTTTGAGCTTTTCATGCCCATCAAAAACAAAACCCTTGCAAAACAATTTTGGGCCTTTTTCCTTATTTTCTTTGTTTTTAGCTCCACCTTTCATTTCATTATGTTCACCAAAGCCAAATATCTTTCCTATTTTTGCACTATAAATTTGAGCTTAAAAATTATTTTTGTGGGAAGGGTATTATTTTTGAAATGAATAGGAAATTCTCAAGCTTATTTTTGGAGCTTTCTTATCAAATGTTATTCAAAAGGAAAAATTTGAGAAAGAAAAAAATATATATCATTACAAAATCAAAAAAAAAATGAATGCAAAAAGTTTATGTTTGGCCAAGTTTATAAAAGAAAAATTTTCATGGCCTTGTTTTTGTAGTTTCATATTGGAGAAATGACATACTCATTATTTCTCATCTTTTTTTATGCTATGTTTATTTTTGAGCTCACCTTGGTTTAGTGTCTAAAACCTTCATGTTTATCTTTGATTCCACTTCCTAATCATTTACCTAAGCCAAGTTTTAATGCCTAGTAGAAGTCCTAATGATCTTAGAACTTAATTTCGCGTAGTGGAGAAAGTGTGAACGTACAAGCTTATGGCCACCATCATTGATGGATTTCTTTGGAGGTTATCTTGGAGTGTCTTAGGGTTAATGTCTATCTAGCAACCTAGTAGTTTGTTAATGCGCCGTTTATTTAGAACCTATACTTTTTGTTGTCCTTATTTTCATTTATTTTGGATGCCTTGTTTTTAAGATTTAGAAATGTGTAGACTTTTCTTATGTTCTAATGATATTTTTAGGTCTCCACTTTCAAGTTTTCTACTGTGCACTTCTCACCCCACTAGTTGTTAACATAGGAATTAGGATAGTTTAATTTTTCATGTTTTGTTTTTCTTAATTATGAAACCTAAATTAGCTTTGTTTATTTTCTATTTCCTTCCCTAGTTCTCATCTTTATTTGCTTGAGGGCAAGCAAATGTCTAAGCATGGGGGAATTTGATGACTAGTTTTAGTCATCCTTTTTAGGGGTAATTTAGTATTCAAAAAGCCTAATTTTATTTATATTTTATG
The DNA here is from genome assembly GCA_039583875.1 of Platanthera guangdongensis. NCBI lineage: Eukaryota > Viridiplantae > Streptophyta > Magnoliopsida > Asparagales > Orchidaceae > Platanthera > Platanthera guangdongensis. The sequence goes on from CM077165.1 coordinate 144,883,330, forward strand.
ATTGTTATTTCATGTTTTAATGTTTATTTACAATATATTAATTCCTAGTGTTATTAGAGTTTTGATATAAAAATCTATATAGTCTTATTATGTGTGTTATGTTATTATGTTATGTTGATATGTTTTAATTTTAATGTTGTAATGTTTTTATTATTATTGTGTTAGAAATCTTGTTTTAACTTTGTTTTTTTTAACTTTGTTTTAACTTTTAAAATCTATATAGTCTTACGTTATTATTGTGACTAATCCATAATTGTATTGTCTATTTATAGGTTCAAAGTCCAAGCTTGTGCAGCCCTCTTGTTCAAATTCCAAGCTTGTGCAGCCCACTACTTCCAACATGCAAGCAGTCCAACAAGCATGCAGCCCGGCCACCCATCTCCAACAAACATGCAGCCCACCTAGCTCTACCCGAGCCCCTCATTGGAGCAGCCCACCTAGCTCTACCCGAGCCCCTCATTGGAGCAGCCCACCTAGCTCTACCCGAGCCCCTCATTGGAGCAGCACACCTAGCTCTACCCGAGCCCCTCCCTCAAGAGCAGCCAACCCGAGCCCCCTATACAGCCCATTAAAGCCCACATTGGCCGGCCACCCCCCCCCCCCTCTTTCCTTTATTCTCTTGCCACCTTTTAATGACATACATGCATGTTTTCTCTCTCTCTCCCTTCCATTTAATACATGCATGAACTTTCATCCTACATGGCCGAACCCTCCTCTCTCTCTCCACTTTATTTTCTCTTCCATTTATTCCTCATGCATCCCCCACTCATCCTCTCTTTCTTATTAATTTCTATCCATGCACCTTGCCACCAATACATTGAACCCACCTCCTCTTTCTTCCCCCTAATTAAATAATGTTCATGCACCCTCTTTATCTTACATGGCCGGCCACCCCCCCTTGCCCCCTCTTCTTCTTTCCATTCTAGAACCTTCTCCCTCATCTATAAAAAGAACCCATATCCCATGCTTTTGGAGGATGGGATTTTGGAGAGCAAGTGAAGTGCTAGTTTAAGTGGAGAGTGCTTGTGAGTGTTAGTTTTATTATTGTATTAGTTTTCTTTTCAATTAGTGCAAGTTTTCTTTATAGCATAATCTTGTCTTTTTTTATTTTGTGTACTCCTTTTTGCAAGTAATGAAAATATTTCTCTCTTCTCTTTATTTTGTTATTTCCTTTTGCAATATGCATAGCTAATTCCCTCTTAGCATTTGATCATGAGGATCCATGATTTGAAATGAGAATTATTTTTATTTCATAGTTTTATTTTTGCATAATTATACTCGGTCCTTCTTTGAATAATTATTGTGTCGACTCCGTATTTCCGGTATACGGTAGTAGGCTTATGATCTCATATTCGAGTAGCCGAGAGGCTCGTGGATGTGAAAGATCACTCAAAGAAGGAAGGAGTTGAATGCAACCCTAGAGATAGGACGACGTATATCCTCCGGATTGGAGTCAAATCCAATAGTGCGGATCACCTCGATAATACAACTTTAGGCTTCTTTGGTTTGTAAAGAGATTTCGATCGAAGAGTCTATAAGTTAGGAGACCTAATGCTCTAGCGAGATTTTGTCTTATTTTCGGATCCGTCACGGCCGAGTTGGATTGGCAAATTTAAAACTATGCCCTTTTATTTTCTCGTTTCATTTCATGGTGAATCAATGATCGAATGCTAGCTTTTTTATTTAAGTTTTCGTCTCGCAATTTATCGTTCATTTTACTTTAAAAAATTCTCAAAATCCCAATAGTCTTCCGGTAGGATAATAGTTAGAGCGTGAGTAGAAGTAATTGACAGCCCCGTGTTTAAATACGACCTTGGTACTACGATTCGACAGGTACGCTTGCCTGTTCGGGTTTTGGCCCACCAACATGTCCAACCACAAGAGACCCCTCCAACACCTTCTCCCGAATGAAATGGCGCACAATCTCAATGTGCTTGGACTGTGCGTGACAAATTGGATTATTAACTAGTTTCGGGGCAATCTCATTATCACCGCGTAGCATAGTAGGACCACGCACTTCTCCATGGACATCCTATACTAGCCTCCTGAGCCAAATGGATTCCCGAGATGCCAAGACCGAAGCCTTGTACTCCGCTTTTGTAGTTGATACGGACACCAAATCTTGCTTCTTGTTGCACCAAGAGATATTCGATGATCCACGTGTGAATACGTTACTGGATGTTGACTTCCAGTCATCTTAATCTCCCCCATAATCAGCATTTGTATAGCCGTGCAGGTTGAAGCTTGTGTCTCTCCCATAAAATAGACTCATATCAGAAGTGGACTTCATGTACTTCAGGAAGTATCCTCCCTTGATCTCGTCGAAGCTTGATGCCAACATCAAGAGGAGTAGAGCTACTCTTCCCTTCCCGCATGCCGAATTGCTGAACGATTCGATCCGCATAGCCCTTTTGGGAAACAAATATGTCACTCTCTTTCCTCTCCACCTCGAGTCCAAGGAAGTAGTAGAGCTCACACAAGTCCTTCATCTAAAACTGAATGGCTAGCTCTGCCCTGAGCCTAGCCACCTCCTCCTCGGAGTTTCCCGTGATGATCATATCGTCCACGTACATCAGCACCAAGACCTGAAGCTCCCCCTTCTTCTTGATGTACAAGCTCGAATCTAAGTCTGAGGTAAAATAACTGCAGAATTGGAGGTATTATGCGATCTTCTCATACCATGCCCGCAGAGCCTGCTTCATACCATAAAGGACCTTCCTGAGCAAACGTATCCTAGATTATCTTCAGACACGTATCCAGACGCTGAACCACAAAGAAGTCTTTAACAATTTCCCCGTAAAGAAAAGCATTCTTTACGTCCAGCTGACACATCTTCCAACCCTGGTAAGCCGCCAAGGCCATCAACATCCGATCTAAAGTCATCTTTGCCACATGACTAAACATCTCTTCATAATCTTCTCCTTATTGCTGAGAAAAACCTCGAGCTACAAGATGATCCTTGTTCCGCTCGATGCCCCCATTCGCCTTCTTCTTCAGCCTATAGACCCACTTGCATATCACAGGAGTAACACCATCGAACTTGGGCACAAGGTCCCATGTCTCATTCTTCCTAAGGGCAGTCATCTCCTCATTCATGGCATCTTCCCACTCCTTGACTCCAGTATCATCATCAAAGCTAGAAGGCTTTTGCTCGTCCAGAGGGCCTGCGAAGAAACAAGAGACCAAGCTCACCGTATTTCCTTCGCTATAACGAGCCGTTGGTTTTATGGTCCTCTTCGATCTCCGAATATTCTAACTCTTGCTAACCACCTCCACTGCTTCTTCTGAATTAGCTCCATTCCCAGGCAAACTTGGATCATCGATCCCCCTGCTTCCTGAACCAGAAGCCTCCGCCCTGGAGCTAGAAACACCTGGAGCTCCTGGTGACACACGCAGCTCCACCAGAAGATCCGTAGCAGCCTCCTCCTGCCCACCATCTAACCTGATCTCCTGTAGCTCCACAGAGGAGCCACCTCCATATGATGTCAGCTTGTCGAAGACCAAATCTCTTGAAACCATGAACTTCTTTGTCACTAGATCCATACACTTTCGCCCCTTCTTCTGCTCATTATAGCCCACAAAGATAAGTTTCCTTGCCTTTGCATCCAGCTATGTACTGAGAGCATCTGAGATGTTCATGTAGCAGGTAGATCCAAACACCTGAAGGTGTCCAACGTCAGGCTTCTCCTTAAACATCATCTCATGAGGATACTTCATGTTGATCGGACTCAGATGCATCCGATTGATGATATACGCTGCACAAACCATCCCTTCCGCCCAGAAGGACCTTAGAATGTCTTTGGCATGGAGCCAATACTTCCAGGTCTCCATCAGATGACGGATCTTTCGCTTTGCTATTACATTTTGTTGTGGAGTAGGAGCACAAGTGAGCTCTCTTTAAATGTTGTGCTTCCTGCAAAAGTTAGAGAACTCATTTGAAACGAACTCACCTCAGTTGTTCGTTCTCAACTTCTTGACCTGCAAGCCAAGTCGTCCCTCCACAAGCTCCTTGAACTACACAAACAAACGAAATGCGTCTGACTTCTCCTTCATAAAGTACACCCAAGTGTACCTCGTGTAGTCATCAATCAAGACTAGCATGTATCTGCTGCCTCCAAGACTGGCTGTGATGGTCGGCCCCATCAGATCACCATGGATATACTCCAATGGTGCTTTACACATGGTCTGTGACTTGTTAGATGGAAGGTGATGAGCCTTTCCATATTGACACCCCGCGCAGACATGACCGTCTCCAAAGGATGACAACTTAGGCAAGCCTTTCACAAGGCTCTATACTGTCATGGCTTTCAGCTTGTCCATCCTAACATGTCCCAGCCGCTCATGCCAGATAGCAGCACTATCGTTGGCTCTCATCTAATTAACATAAGAACTTATTGATAGCATAAACAAGTCCCTAATCCTTCTCCCTACATGAGAAACGTCAGCCTTTTCTGCTGACATGTTGCAGAGAAACTTCACTTTTGTTGGACAGAACAGAACGTGATAGCCTGCATATACTACATTAGTCACGGAGAAGAGGTTCTTCTTCATGCCCGGTACGTGATAGAATCTCCTTAAGGTGAGTGGACCATTATCGCTACCTAAAGAAAAGACACCCTCCTCGACTGCACGAATTATATCATCAGCAGTATGATAGCTTCGTTACTTTAAAATGTGTGCAGAGAGGAGAACTTAGACTCATCCACGGTGAGGTGGTGACCAAACCCCGAATCCATAATCCAGTAATCTTTGTAGTCAAAAGTGGATAATGCACAGACACACGTGTCTGTCATGAATGCATTCCCCCATCCAGCTTCCTCAGTACTAGAACCAGCCTCCTCTTTGTCTGCAACATACCTCGGCTGCACTTGACCTTACAGTCCTTCTTGAGGTGACCTGGCTGGTTACACCTGTAGCACTTAAGCTACTCCTTCTTCTTCTTTCAATCATGCTTAGGAGCAGCACTCCCCTCTTGCTGATAAGAAGTTGAAGGACCATCACCAGCATCAGTCTTCTTATTCTCCCATCTCTTCTTCTTCCTAGAGAAGAGTGCCTCACTGCCTACTTCAGAGACAATAACACCAGCCATCTGTCTTGTCAAACTCTCATGTGAAGCCAGCAGGTTCTCCAGCTCCAACAAAGACGGCTGAGTGGCCTAGCCTTGAACAGAAGTGACAAAGGCCACATACTCCTTCCGCAAGCCGCGAATTATGTGCCTCTTCAGCTTCACCTCTAAAATAGGCTCATCAGGGTCCAGCGCCGAAACCTCAGCGCAAAAGTTTTTTATCTTCAAGAAGAACGTTGAGATGGGCAAATCTCCTTGAGTGGCCCCTTAACACAGTCTCCAGGAACTGTAGCCTTGTTAAATTCTTCATGTTGAACAACCCATCGAGGGCAGTCCAAATCTCTGCAGTAGACCAACATCCTATGATATGGTCGAAGAGTTCCGGTGAGATAGCCTGCTTAAGAGCAAACTCTGCTTTCGCGTTAGTCTTCCTCCAAGCTCTCACTGCTTTGGCACTAGCAGCAGTAGCAACCTCTTACCTTTCGTCTCCGCAAATGACCTCCCAAAGGTCCTCGCCCAAAAGATAGCTCTCCATACATGACTTGCACTTCTTGAAGTTATTCGACGTAAGGATCTCAATTCCAAGACGTCTTGTGAATCCACCTTCCATTGCAAACACCTTGGTTTACTTAGACTCTCAAAAAAAGCAAACTGACGGTTGATCACTGCTCAGCCTCTGATCCCTCTGATATCATGTAAAAAATTGTGATAAGCAGAAAATGGGACACCAGGTGGAGGTGCACTCAACCAAACTGAGCCTAAAAAAAATAAATGTAACCAGAAGAGCAAGAATCTTGTACTATAAAACATCTTTACAGAGCGAGGAATACATGGCTAGACATGATTGTCAATGTACCAGATGGAAACAAAAAAAATACAAAGTAAGAAAAAAGTCACGCTGACTCAAGGAGTAATCGTCGGCTCTACTATTAACCGCTAAGGAGTTCGCTGAAGTCACCTGGTCGCAAGACTGTAACAAGTCGTGCTTACTGCCCGTTATTCCAGTGCTGAAAAAGAACTACGATCGCTGATCTGCAAACCGCCTGACCGCGAGGTCTCCTAGCCTCCAGATCATGCGGACTGCTGCTCCACCGAACTGAACAAACCGCTAGAGGCGGAAAGCTTATTGAACTAGGAAACAAGTTGCAGAAGAAGACCATTTGGTCGCAAGCCGCGGCCTGCTGCTAACCGCTGGTTGCAAACCGCAGAATCCGCACTGACCCTGACCGAAGTCAGAACCAAGTCCTTGGCTCCTCAGTGCAATCCGCACAACCTGCACAGTACAACCCGGACAACCTCTTCAAACCGCATGAATAGAAAAACCTAACCGCAACAACTTCCCGCGAGTTCACTTATTGATCACTCGGCATCTATTGATGTGACAGGGGGTCCTATTTATAGGCGCAGAGAGGAGTGTGATCACCGCCCTAGCAGATAGGAGCACTGCCATATCTTGCAGCGAGAACAGAGAGTATCCACCTACCTGTGGACACAAAATAGGTCACCGCGACTATCCGCTGAGGCCACGCCACAATAGCAAGAACCCAGCCAAGCCGCTAACCACCAAGACTTGGTCGCCAATCAGGCATACACTGCAGAAACCGCAACAATCCGCAAACTTGCAGACAAATTTCAGTCTGCACATAAGCGGCCAACGTACTAGTCTGCATGCGCCTGCGGACAAAACTCCGGCATGCATAAAGTCGGCAAACACCAGAACCGGACTACACAATCTGACAACTGAGCGGATAACCATCCTATCCGCTCAGCTTCCACAGGGAACAGTCCGCCAGCCACAACAAGGTCGACCTGCCAGGCCGCTACCTACTATCCGCACAGGCTGTGTAGACAGACCACCCAGGCCGCCCACTCCCACTTCAAAAAAATTCAACACCACCACCATCCCAGACAAGACCATTATCTACATTTGGTACCACTATTTTTGCTCGGGTGAGTTTAGAGAAAAAGTCATCGTCATAAAAGATGTGTTTGGTGTGACAGCGATCATGACCACCAACAAAAAAAGAACTAACTTTAAATATAAAAAATGAATGACAATCTGTAAGTGAGATGGGGCGTTCACAAAAGGCTTTCATAATCATCGCATTCCTGACCCCCCCCCCCCCCCCCCCACCAACACCTCGTCGAATGGAAAAACTTTTTGGGTCCGGGTAGCATTCCCAATAAAAGGAGCGCGATTTGTGATCTCGTCTTTGGATCAATCCTGCTCACCGTCCAATCTAAGGTGTACTTGATACGCAGTAAAAAGGCTTAAGCGCAAGTGCACGCATCGCTCAAGTTATAAAGTGTGAGTGAGATCATTCTCACAGAGAAGGGATTAATTTAGTGCTTACAATTACTAGATATACTGCTTCTTCAAATTCAAGGGAAGTGATTAATGTGATTTCCTGAAGAACTTAATAAGAACTTAAAATATGGATTACCACTAAATAGACTATTATTTAAATTGTTTTTTTTTATGTTAATTGGAAAGGAAGTAGTCTTGTATTTCAGGTTTCCTATGTGAGTTGAAATGGTGCTTGAAACTAATATTTCATAAGAAAGTTTGACCAAATTATTCTGCAATGATTTGATATAAGAAATCATCATCTCTCGAATCTCGGAAATCTTAATATCTTATATTCCCCTAGTCATCTATAACTTAGGAAGAATAAAAAATATATTTTAAAAAATAAAAAACAGATTTGCTAGCAAGAGGAAGAAATATCTTCCTCTCTTCTTTACTATGGTGAACTCATGAACGATTGTACTGCTGCTCTCTCGAATCTCGAAATACAACGCAAGGGTAAAAACTCTTAGTTAAAGATCTACACCACTCATCTATCGATTCTTGCAGTGAAATAAGATAGCCATCAACCTAAATTCTATCTCTCATCTCCGAATCTCGATGTGAAATTGAAGATGAAAGCAAAACCAAAAGTTCCACTCATAAATTCAAAAGTTCCACCAAGAAGATTTCATCAAATAAACTTAACATAAGAAAACTATACCATCAAAACATACATAGTACTTCCTTCATACAAGACCATGAGAATTTAGTTCATGGTCGTGGAAGAACACCACAAAATATGAAAGATCTTACAGCATATGATGGTAAGGATTCAAAATAGTGCAGGAAATTGCTCTGCAAGTTGCACCCAAGTAGTCCTTCAAGATCCGGTTTTGCCCTAGTTCTTCTTCTCCAAAACAATCTTCTTGATGATGGCTCCCTGATTTTCCTCTCTAATGATGTATTTATGTCCTTTAAGGAATGAGATCCTGCTCTTAAAAACGTGCAACCCTTTACTAAGAGATGTCTCTTTACAATTTTCATTTTGGCGTAAAATTCGAATTTTAAATCCAAAATCCGTCTAAAAGTTGTTGCAACAACCTTTTCAGGTTGTTGCAACAACCTGCGCATGCCAAAAACAATTCCAGTTTTGCTTCTCTGAATCGATTTCTTCGGCATTTCTATCAAGAAAATAAAAGAAAATTAGACATATTAATCACAAATAAAATAAATACGAATTTACTCTTTTTTTACTTATTTAATTCATTTATTTCTCAATACGATGAATATTAAATCAAAATGAAGTACTAGATAACTTTTTTTGGGAAGTTATCTGTACTCACCTTTTTTTTTCTTTTCTCCATTTATTGCTGATGGTCAGATCTAAAATCAAGCGGTCCTCCCAACTCACGCTTCTTCCTCTGAGAATGCTACCCAGACTCAAAAATTATTCGTCAAACGGAGCCATTTTGAATCTGGAAGATGCATGCACACTCATAAAAGACTATCAATGACAATAAATCGATTTATTGAAGTACACTTCCTATTATTTGACTCGCCTGCTCAATGCCTCCATTATTCTTATTAATTCTTTTTTTAATTTCTATTTAGTTATTATTATTATTATTTTAAAATGGATCATTTCTCTATTAATGTGTATCATCTTTAGGCAGGAACCATGATAATCTTCATACACGCAATTAAATTATTTGGTTAATTATTGTTAAATTTTTTTCAAAGTGGTCAACAAGGTAGCCTAAAGCCAAATTAATATTTTAAGAACTTCCCAGTTAACACCATGATCATGCGGAAGCCCAAGGAGAAGTTTAACACCAACCACAAATGGAAGAACAAGTAGGTCTTATATTCATTCACACTTCTTTACAAGGCGAGGTATACGTAGCGAGACATGATTTCGCTAGTACACAAGCTACAAATAGAAAGTACAAAACAAGCCGGGCGGACAGCACTGGAAACTGCCGAGACCGCCTAGTCCGCCAAGGTTGCCGAAGCCGTCTGTGCTGCAACTGCTACAAGCCGAATAGCACATGGAGTTTGCCGAGACCGCGAGGTCAAGCGGACACACCGTTATTCGATGTCTGCTGAAGAACTGAGTAACAGACCGCCTACCCGCCTGAGACCGGCGGACAGGTTATTGGAACTTGAACAAGCTGAAGCAGAAAACTGACAAGCCGCAGAATCGACCAGCTGAGACTGCAGAGACCGCACACTTCAATGCCCAACTCCTGGTTCCTTGAAGCTAGCCGCACGACCTGCACACATCAAATTGTCAGCACTACTCAACCCGCGCGGACAGAAAATCATAAACCGCAACACTTGCCCAAGCCCAACTTACTGTTCACTCTGTTACTGCAGACGTGTCGGGAGGTTCTATTTATAGGCGAGGTGAGCAGTGTGGTCACCACCCTAGTGCATAGAATCACCACCCCAGCCCGCGCACTAGCGAAACCTCCGTCCGCTGAGCCCGCAAAGACTTAGCCGGATTCCAAGACAACTGTCAGGAGCAAGGCACCGATGTTCACTACTGGGCGGTCTTGCACCAGACCGCCCACACTATGCGGACATGATACAGTCCGCACAGTCCGCCCACAACATCACATGGACAGCCACAACTCCTTCAGGACAGTCCGAACATGCAAGAGGCAGTCCGCACAGCACAAGAGCAAAGCCTCCATTCGTCACAAGTCCACGACCAAAGGCAGTCCACCCGGTCAACAGCAGACTTGGCGGATACTGCGGACACACTGGACTTGTCATAGAATGTGACCAAGTCCAGTAAAACACCAAAGGCCTAGCGCGAGCTCGGCGGATAAGGCCCAGTTCTCCAATACCCAAAGCAGATCGCCAAAACCACCAAGGTAAGCGGCTCACCAATACACCAAGGTAAGCAGCTCACCAATTCTACCAAGGTAAGCAGATTGCCAATACTACTCGCACATCTGCCCAAACAAAAACGGCCAACTGCCGGACTCCAACACCAGTCCGTGCAGTCCTCCACAGCAGCTAACACCTGATGTACTACCAGAGCTCGGCAAGGGCCACAGCCAAACTCCAAGGCCAGTCCGCCACAGCGGACATCGCGAACATACCAGTCTGTAAGCCTCTCGCGGATATGGCACCCAACCTGCCGGTTAAGACAAGCTTGCAACACAAGGCCGCTGAACAAGGCACTGCCTACAGCCCGCAAACCGCAGTACGCTCAGTCCGTTTCGCCAGAAGCCCTACATCCTTGGCCATAGGCAAACCAGGCCGCACAACAGACCAAACAAAGTCGCATACCAGGCCGCTCAAGCCGCTTCTAAATCATCCAAGCCACCAAGACAGCCAACACCCAGGCCGTAACTCGCAGTCCGCCTAGGCCGCGGACTCAGACCGCTCAGGCCGCACAGTCCACCCTCAACAGCCAAGCCAACTATTAAATTTTATCAACGTGGTCAGCAAGGTAGCCCAAACGCCAAATTAATATCTTCGGAACTACCCAGTTCGCACGTTGAACCAGTGGAACCAAGGACTAGAGGTAACACCCAACAAACAATGGAAGCACAAGCAGGTCTTTTATACATTCATTTCTTTACAAATCGAGGCATACATAGCGAGACATTATTTCGCTAGTATAACAGCTGTAAACAGAAAGCACCAAAAATCAAGCCGGGGGGGACAGCACCGGAGTCCGTCGAGACCGCGAGGTCGCCGAGGTCGCTGAGACCGCTGAGATCGCCCAAGCTATGCTGCAATCCGCCGAATAGACACGGAGTCCGCCGAAGCCGCGAGGCCGCGCGGACACACTGTTATTCGCCTCCTACTGAACCTGAACTGAGGAACACCCCTACCCGCCTGAAACCGGCGGCAGGTTATTGAAGCTGGCAAAGTTGAAACAGAACTGACAAGCCGCAGAGCGACCTCCTGCTGAGTCTGTAGAGACCGCACACTTCCAAGCACTTGACCAAAGTCACAGCCAAACTCCTGGCTCCTTGAAGCTATCCGCGCGACCTGCACACAGCAAACCGTCAGCCTGAAACAATCCGCGCGGACTGGAAAACATAGACCGCAGCTCCTTGCACACCCCAACTTTCTGTTCACTCAAGTTACTTAGGTTACTGTAGATGTGTCAGGGGGGTCCTATTTATAGGCAGGGTGAGGAGTGTGGTCACCGCCCAAGAGATAGCGACACCACCCCCAGCCCGCGCGATAGCAAACCTCCGTCCGCTGAGTCCGCAAGGACTTAGCCGGATATCAAGGAAAACCGCCAGGAACAGGCAACCATTGGCGAACTCTCTCCAGTCCGCCCAAAGCTATGCGGACAAGGCACCAGCCCGCAAAGCTCCAACCACTGCAGGACAGCAACCCCCTTCAATGGCAGTCCGCACCAACCCGAGGCAGTCCGCAAGACTCACACCTCAATCCGCCACAAGTCCACGACCAAAGGCAGACAGTAACAGTCCGCCCGGTCACAGCGGACTTGGCGGAAACGGCGGACACCATGAACTTGACACAAAGTGACCAAGTCCAAAAACCATCAAGGGCCAATACGAGCATGGCGGACACAAACTCCCGTCCGCCAAACACCCTAGCACAGACCGTCACCAGTCCGCGAGCTCCTCGCACTTGTCCAACGCAGCAGCTTCCTCCCGGACTCCAAACACCAGTCCGCCAACCGGTCTCCACAGCAAGACATCTGATGTAACATCAGAACTTGACAAGGCCTCAGCCAAGCTCTAAGCCCAGTCCGCAACAGCCAATACCGCGGACACATCAGTCCGCAAGCTTCCCGCGGACAAGAGCCAACCCGCCTATCAGCACAAGCTTGCATCCGCGGCCACTGAGCAATGCACCAGTCCGCAAGCCTCCATCCTCTCAGGCCGCTCCTTGGCAAAGCCAATCAGCAAACACCCTATCCGCAGACACCAGGCCGCATAGTCCGCGGACTCCATGCAACAACCCGCTCAGAAGACAGCCGGCTTCCCACTAGACCTATCACCAGGCCGCACATCTCAGTCCGCCCAGTCCGCCTAGTCCGCCAATGCTGTCCGCCACAGGCCGCCCGGCCTGTCCCGTCACCCACTTCCACTTCACAAATTTCAACACTCCCCCTTGAAGTGGAAAGTGGTGACCAAGCCCAGCAAGCTGCGCAAGCGTTTAAAAGGCCCCTTCGACAGTGGCTTCGTGAAGATGTCAGCAAGATTATCTTCACTCCGAACATGCCCGGCCAGCAGAGACCCCTCCAACTCCTTCTCCCTGATGAAGTGGTGATCAATCTCTATATGCTTGGTCCTGGCGTGACACACTGCATTGTTAACCAGTTTGAGAGCACTCTCATTGTCACCCCGGAGTAAAGTCGGCCCTTGCATTTCTTCATGAACATCCTCTATAAGCCTCCTCAACCAAACGGCTTCCCGAGCAGCCAAGGCCGAAGCCTTATACTCCGCCTCCGTGGTTGAAACCGACACTGAGTCCTGCTTCTTGCTACACCACGAGATGCTAGCTGAACCGCAAGTGAACACATAACCAGAAGTAGACCTTCGATCATCCGAATCACCGCCATAGTCAGCATCCGTGTACCCGAGCAACGCAAACTCCGCGTCCCTTCTATAGAGGAGTCCCATGTCAGAAGAAACTTTGACATACTTCAGAATTCCCTTTGCCGCCACTAGATGAGATTGCCTTGGTTCAGCCATATACCGACTTACTCGGCCAACAACATAAGCTATATCCGGCCTTGTAATCGTCAGATAAATCAAGCTCCCAACAAGAGCCCTGAACACCAAGGGATCATGAAGAACCCTTCCCTCATCTCGTCGAAGCTTCAGCCCAGATTCCAGTGGAGTAGAGCACTTCTTCCCTTCGCCCATGCCGAACCGCTTCACAATACGATCAACATATCCTTTCTGGCTAATGAGAACCCCGCACTCCTTCCTCTCCACTTCAAGACCAAGAAAGTGATGCAACTCTCCCAAGTCTTTCATCTCGAAGCGTATAGCAAGCTCTGCTCTGAGCCTTGCTACTTCCTCCTCCGAATTTCCTGTGATGATCATGTCATCCACATACAGTAGGACCAAGACCCGTAGCTCTCCCTTCTTCTTGACGAACAAGCTTGAATCCGAGTTAGAAGCAAGGTATCCACAGAATTGCAAGTACTCTGCAATCTTCCCATACCAAGCTCTAGGAGCTTGCTTCAACCCATAGAGAGCCTTCCTGAGTTTGCAGACATAGTCCAGATGCTTCTCAGAGACAAAACCAAGTAGCTGATCCATGAAGATGTCCTTGTCAATCTCTCCGTAAAGAAAGGCATTCTTCACATCGAGTTGCCACAACCTCCATCCCTTGCTAGCAGCCAAGGCGATCACCACTCTTACAGAAGTCATCTTCGCAACTGGACTGAATGTCTCCTCATAGTCTTCTCCATACTGCTGTGAGAATCCTCTAGCGACCAGGCGAGCCTTGAACCGATCAATGCTCCCATCAGCCTTCTTCTTCAACTTATACACCCACTTGCAAGTAACCGGAGTAATGCCATCAACCTTGGGCACGAGGTCCCAGGTTTCATTCTTCTTCAGAGCATCAATCTCTTCCTTCATGGCACCTTCCCACTCCTTTACTCCAGTGGCCTCGTTGAAGTTTGCAGGCTCTCGCTCATCTAGAGGACCTGCAAAGAAGCAGGAGACAAAGCTCACTGCATTCCCATCACAGTACCGAGCCGGTGGCTTAACCACCCTCTTCGATCTCCGAAGACACGGCTCCTTGCTCACGGCTTTCGTTGCTTCATCAGGCTCCACTCCTACCTGAGGCAAGCATTGAGCAGTGCTCCCCCTGCTTCTTGAGCTAGAAGGCTCAGCCTCGGAGTTCGAAGCAACAGGAGCTGCTGGTGAAACAGCAAGCTCCTCTTCCAAGCCTTCAGCAGCCTCCACCGGTGCTTCATCAACCTTGCTACTTCCGGTTAGCTCCACCGAGCCACCTCCATATGACGTCAGCTCGTCAAAGACAACGTCTCTTGACACCACGAACTTCTTCGTCACAGGGTCCATGCATTTCCATCCCTTTTTCCGCTCATCATAGCCAACAAAGACAAGTTTTCTTGCCTTCGCATCCAGCTTTGTCCGTGAAGCATCTGGGACATGCACGTAGCAAGTTGAACCGAACACCCTAAGGTGTCCCACACACGGCTTCTCCTTCAGCAACAGCTCAATAGGAGTCTTCATGTTGATAGGGCTGAGTGGCATCCGGTTGATAACATAAGCAGCACAAGACATTCCCTCCGCCCAAAAGGACCTTGGGATATCTTTCGCATGAAGCCAGCATTTGCAGGTCTCCATCAAATGACGGATCTTCCGCTCCGCTACCCCATTTTGTTGTGGAGTATGAGCACAAGTAAGCTCTCGTTGGATCCTGTGCTTCCTGCAGAAGTTAGAAAACTCGGAGGAAACAAATTCACCCCCGTTATCAGTTCTAAGCTTCTTAATCCGCAAGCCAAGCCGGCCTTCTACCAACTCCTTGAACTCCACGAACAAACGGAAGGCTTCCGACTTCTCCTTTAAGAAGTACACCCAAGTATACCTTGAGTAGTCATCAACCAAGACAAGCATGTATCTACTTCCACCAAGGCTGGCAGTAACAGTCGGTCTCATCAGGTCGCCATGAATACACTCCAATGGTTTCTTGCTCCTTGTTTGAGATTTATCAAACGGAAGGCGATGTGCCTTACCGTATTGACAGCCCGCACAAACATGCTCATCACCAAAGGAGGACAACTTTGGCAACCCCCTCACCAGACTTCTACTAGCCATCGCCTTCAGCTTGTCCATGCCAACATGCCCCAGCCTCTCATGCCAGATAGCAGCACTATCATTGGCCCTCATCTTATCAACATAAGCATTGGTGGAAAGAACAAATAAGTTCTTCACCCTCCTCCCAACATGAGCAACATCAGCCTTTACCGCTGATACGTTGCGAAGGAACCTCACGTCTGTTGGCCCAAACATAACGTGATACCCAGCGTCCACCGCATTGGTCACAGAGAAGAGGTTCTTCTTCATGCCCGGTACGTGATACACACTCCTTAACGTGAGTGGCCCCTGATCACTACCCAAAGACACGACCCCCTCCTTCTCTACTGCATAAACAGTATTATCAGCAGTGATAATAGCTTCATTACCTGAGTAAGCCTGCATGGAGGTGAACTTTGATTTGTCTCCGGTGAGGTGATGACCACACCCGGAGTCCACGATCCACTCGCTGTTGAAGTCCTCAGCAGACAAGGCCCGGACACAAGTGCCCGTCATAAAAGCTCCGCCCCATCCTACTTCTTCACTTCTCGAGCAAGCTTCCTCCTTTCCCGCAGCATGCCTAGGCTGCAGTTTGACCTTTCAGTCCCGCTTGAAGTGCCCTCGCTGATGACACCGGTAGCACTTCAGATTCTTCTTCCAGTCCTTAGGAGCATTGCTCCTCTCCGGTGGATATGAAGTTGAAGTCTCCTTCTCAACAGCGGCCTGCACCTTCTTCTTCTTCTTCCCTTCCCAACCTTTCTTCTTGCCTGAGAAGAGAGCTTCGCTGCCTTCCTGATTCAGATTCACTCCAGCCATCTGCCTTGCTAAGCTCTCCTGCGAGGCAAGCAGATTCTCCAGCTCCAGCAACGACGGCTGAGTAGCCCACCCTTGAACAGATGTTACAAAGGCCACATACTCCTTCCGCAAGCCGCGGATAATGTACCTTTTCATCTTTGCCTCAGAGATAGGCTCATCAGGATCCAGTGCCGACAGCTCAGCGCACAAGCTCTTCATCTTTAAGAAGTACTTGGAGATGGAAAGGTCTCCCTGAGTTGCCCTGGCCAACTCATTCTTCCTATTGAACAACTCATCAATGGTTGTCCAAATATCAGCAGCCGACTCACACCCAACGATGTGATCAAACAGTTTCGGAGACACGGCTCTCTTCAGAATGAACTCCGCCTTAGCATTTGTTCTTCTCCAGAGCCTAACCTGCTCAGCAGTACCGAACGCAGCAGTAACTTCCTGTCTGTCGTCACCACCGACGACTTCCCACAGCTCCTCGCCAAGAAGATAACTCTTTATGCACGACTTCCACTTCTTGAAGTTAGTCGGCGTTAAGAGTTCAATGCCCAGACCTCTTGCAAAACTCCCTTCCATTGCAACACCTGTTGGCAACCTTCAGAAGCTCCGAGCAACAACACAGATTGATCACCACTCAATCACTGAGTAACAACACTGGCTGACTTCCACTCACGCAACTGAAGCTCAGTAACCTCAGAAACCTGGCTCTGATACCATGTTAAATTTTATCAACGTGGTCAGCAAGGTAGCCCAAACGCCAAATTAATATCTTCGGAACTACCCAGTTCGCACGTTGAACCAGCGGAACCAAGGACTAGAGGTAACACCCAACAAACAATGGAAGCACAAGCAGGTCTTTTATACATTCACTTCTTTACAAATCGAGGCATACATAGCGAGACATGATTTCGCTAGTATAACAGCTGTAAACAGAAAGCACCAAAAAACAAGTCGGGCGGACAGCACCGGAGTCCGCCGAGACCGCGAGGTCGCCGAGACCGCTGAGCTCGCCCAAGCTATGCTGCAATCCGCCGAATAGACACGGAGTCTGCCGAAGCCGCGAGACCGCGCGGACACACCGTTATTCGCCTCCTGCTGAACCTGAACTGAGGAACACCCCTACCCGCCTGAAACCGGCGGACAGGTTATTGAAGCTGGCAATGTTGAAACAGAACTGACAAGCCGCAGAGCGACCTCTTGCTGAGTCCGCAGAGACCGCACACTTCCAAGCACTTGACCAAAGTCACAGCCAAACTCCTGGCTCCTTGAAGCTATTCGTGCGACCTGCACACAGCAAACCGTCAGCCTGAAACAATCCGCGCGGACTGGAAAACACAGACCGCAGCTCCTTGCACACCCCAACTTACTGTTCACTCCAGTTACTTAGGTTACTATAGATGTGCCAGGGGGGTCCTATTTATAGGCAGGGTGAGGAGTGTGGTCACCGCCCAAGAGATAGTGACACCACCCCCAGCCCGCGCGATAGCAAACCTCCGTCCGCTGAGTCCGCAAGGACTTAGCCGGATATCAAGGAAAACTGCCAGGAACAGGAAACCATTGGCGAACTCTCTCCAGTCCGCCCAAAGCTATGCGGACAAGGCATCAGCCCGCAAAGCTCCAACCACTGCAGGACAGCAACCCCCTTCAATGGCAGTCCGCACCAACCCGAGGCAGTCTGTAAGACTCACACCTCAATCCGCCACAAGTCCACGACCAAAGGCAGACAGTAACAGTCCGCCCGGTCACAGCGGACTTGGCGGAAATGGCGGACACCATGAACTTGACACAAAGTGACCAAGTCCAAAAACCATCAAGGGCCAATGCGAGCATGGCGGACGCAAACTCCCGTCCGCCAAACACCCTAGCACAGACCGTCACCAGTCCGCAAGCTCCTCGCACTTGTCCAACGCAACAGCTTCCTCCCGGACTCCAAACACCAGTCCGCCAACCGGTCTCCACAGCAAGACATCTGCTGTAACACCAGAACTTGACAAGGCCTCAGCCAAGCTCTAATCCCAGTCCGCAACAGCCAATACCGTAGACACATCAGTCCGCAAGCTTCCCGCGGACAAGAGCCAACCCTCCTATCAGCACAAGCTTGCATCCGCGGCCACTGAGCAATGCACCAGTCCGCAAGCCTCTATCCGCTCAGGCCGCTCCTTGGCAAAGCCAATCAGCAAACACCCTATCCGCAGACACCAGGCCGCATAGTCCGCGGACTCCATGCAACAACCCGCTCAGAAGACAGCCGGCTTCCCACTATACCTATCATCAGGCCGCACATCTCAGTCCGCCCAGTCCGCCTAGTCCGCCAATGCTGTCCGCCACAGGCCGCCCGGCCTGTCCCGTCACCCACTTCCACTTCACAAATTTCAACACCAACAAGACAGCCAACATCTAGGCCGCAACCTGCAGTCCTCCCAGGCCGCGGGCTCAGACCGCTCAGGCCGCACAGTCCGCCTGGCCTGCCCATCACCCACTTCCACTTCACAAAATTCAACACTCCCCCTTGAAGTGGGAAGTGGTGATCAAGCCCAGCAAGCTATGTAACCGCTGAAAAGGCCCCTTCGATAGCAGCTTCGTGAAGATGTCAGCAAGATTATCTTCACTCCGAACATGCCCGACCAGAAGAGATCCCTCCAACACCTTCTCCCTTATGAAGTGGTGTTCGATCTCAATACGTTTGGTCTTTGTGTGACACACTGGATTGTTTACCAGTTTGAGAGCACTCTCATGGTCACCCCGGAGCAAAGTAGGCCCTTGCACTTCTTCATGAACATCCTCTACAAGCCTCCTCAAATAGATAGCTTCCCGAGCAGCCAAGGCCGAAGCCTTATACTCAGCTTCTGTAGTACTTGACACTGACACTGAATCCTGCTTCTTGCTACACCACGAAATGCAAGTTGAACCACAAGTGAAAACATAACCCGAAGTTGACCTCCGATCATCCGAGTCACCACCATAGTCAGCATCCGTGTATCCAAGCAAAGCAAAGTCTGCATCTCTATTGTAGAGGAGTCTCATATCAGAAGTTGACTTGACATACTTCATAATGTTCTTTGCCGCTACCAGATGATACTTCCTTGGTTCAGCCATAAACCGACTTACTCGACCAACAGCATAAGCAATGTCTAGCCTTGTAATCGTTAGGTAAATCAAGCTCCCTACAAGATCCCTGAACACCAAAGGATCAGGAAGAATCCTTCCTTCATCTCGTTGAAGCTTCAGCCCATGTTCCAGTGGAGTAGAGCAACTCTTCCCTTCGCCCATGAGAAATCGACTTACAATGTGATCTGCATATACCTTCTGGAAAATGAGAATCCCGCACTCCTTCCCCTCCACTTCAAGACCGAGAAAGTGATGAAGCTCTCCCAAGTCTTTCATCTCGAAGCGTATAGCTAGCTCGGCCCTGAGCCTAGCTACTTCCTCCTCCGAATTCCCTGTGACGATCATGTTATCCACATACAGCAGAACCAAGACTTGAAGCTCCCCATTCTTTTTGACAAACAAGCTAGAATCCGAGTTGGAAGCAAGATACCCGCAGAATTGCAAATACTCTGCTATCTTCCCATACCAAGCTCTAGGAGCTTGCTTCAACCCGTAGAGAGCCTTTCTGAGCTTGCAGACATAGTCCGGATGAACTTTAGAAACAAATCCAAGTGGCTGATCCATGAAGATGTCCATGTCAATCTCTCCGTAAAGAAAGACGTTCTTCACATCAAGCTGCCACATCCTCCATCCCTTGCAAGCAGCCAAGGCGATCACCACTCTAACTGAAGTCATCTTTGCAACTGGACTAAATGTCTCCTCATAGTCTTCTCCATACTGCTGTGAGAATCCTCGAGCGACCAGGAGAGCTTTGTACCTATCAATGCTCCCATCAGCCTTCTTCTTCAACTTATACACCCACTTGCAAGTCACTGGAGTAATGTCATCAACCTTGGGCACAAGATCCCAGGTTTCATTCTTCTTGAGAGCAGCAATCTCTTCCTTCATGGCATCATCTCACTCCTTGACTCCAGTGGCCTAATTGAAGTTTACAGGTTCTCGCTCATCCAGAGGACCTGTAAAGAAACAGGAGACAAAACTCACTGCATTCCCATCACAGGACCGAGCAGGTGGCTTCACAACCCTCTTCAATCTCCGAAGAAGCTGTTCCTTGCTCACTACCTCTGTTGGTTATTCAGGCTCAACATCACCTTCAGGCAAGCTTTGAGCAATGCTCCCCTGCTTCCTGAGCCAGAGGCCTTAGCACCAGAACTTGAAGCAACAGGAGCTGCTGGTGAAACAACAAGCTCCTCTTCCAGGCCTTCAGCAGCCACCTTCAGTTCTTCATCAACCTTGCTTTCGGTTAGCTCAACCGAGCCACCTACATAACGTCAACTCGTCAAAGACAACATCTCTTGACACAACGAACTTCTTCGTCGCAGGATCCATGCATTTCCATCCCTTCTTCCGCTCATCATAGCCAATAAAGACAAGCTTTCTTGCTTTTGCATCAAGCTTTGTCCATGAAGCATCTGGTACATGCACATAGCAAGTTGAACCGAACACCTGAAGGTGTTCCTCACTAGGCTTCTCCTTCATCAACAGCTCAAAATGAGTCTTCATGTTGATCGGGCTCAGCGACATCCGATTGATGACGTAAGAAGCACAAGACATCCCCTCCATCCAGAAGAACCTTGGAATGTCTTTCGCATGACGCCAGCATTTGCAAGTCTCTGTCAGATGACGGATCTTCCGCTCCGCTACTCCATTTTGTTGTGGAGTGTGAGCACAAGTAAGCTCTCTGTGAATCTCATGCTTCCTGCAGAAGTTAAAAAACTTGGAGGAGACAAACTCACCACTGTTATCTGTTCTAAGCTTCTTGATCCGCAGGCCAAGCCAGCCGTCCACCAACTCTTTGAACTCCACAAACAACCGGAAGGCTTCAGACTTCTCCTTCAAGAAATATACCCAAGTGTATCTTGAGTAGTCATCAATCAGAACCAGCATGTATCTGCTCCCACCAAGGCTTGCAGTGACGGTTGGTCCCATCAAGTCTCCATGGATGCACTCTAATGGTCTCTTGCTTCTCGTTTGTGATTTATCAAACGGAAGGTGATGAGCCTTGTCGTACTAACATCCCGCGCAAACGTGACCGTCGCCAAATGAGGATAGCTTAGGCAAGCCCCTTACAAGACTTTTGTTAGCCATAACCTTCAACTTATCCATTCCTACATGCCCCAGCCGTTCATGTCATATAGCAGCACTATCGTTTGCTCTTATCCGATCAACGTAAAAGTTAGTAGCAAGAACAAACAAGTTCTTAACTCCCCTCCCAACATGAGCAACATCAGCCTTCACCGCTGATACGTTGCAAAGGAACTTCACTTCTGTTGGCCCAAACAGAATGTGATAACTCGCATTGACCGCATTGGTCACAGAGAAGAGGTTCTTCTTTATGCTTGGTACATGATACACACTCCTTAACGTGAGTGGCCCCTTATCACTACCTAAATACACAACCCCCTTCTTCTCTACTGCATAAACAGTATTATCAGCAGTTATAATAGCTTCATTACCTAAGTAGGCTTGCAAAGAAGAGAACTTCGACTTGTCTCCGGTGAGGTGATGACCACACCCAGAGTCCACGATCCAATCATCGTTGAGGTCGACAGCGGACAAGGCACGGACACAAGTGCCCGTCATGAAGGCTCCGCCCCATCCAGCTTCCTCTCTCTTAGAGCAAGCTTCCTCCTTGCCTGCAGCATGCCCAGGCTGCAGTTTGACCTTACAGTCTCGCTTGAAGTGTCCCCGCTGATGACACCTGTAGCACTTCAGGTTCTTCTTCCAATCCTTCTTAGGAGCAGCGCTCCTTTCTGACTGATGAGAAGTTGAAGGCGCATTTTCAGCAGCTGTCTTCTTCTTCTTCCCTTCTCATCCCTTCTTCTTATTGCCTGAGAAGAGAGCTTCATTGTCTTCCTCAGTGACAGTGACTCCAGCCATCTGCCTTGCTAAACTTTCCTGCGAAGCAAGCAGGTTCTCAAGCTGCAGCAGAGATGGCTGAGTAGCCCAGCCTTGAACAGATGTGACAAAGACAACATACTCCTTCCGCAAGCCGCGGATTATGTTCCTTTTCATATTAGCCTCAGAAATAGGCTCATCTGGATCAAGCACTAACAACTCCACACACAAGCTCTTCATCTTCAGAAAGAATTTTGAGATGGTTAGGTCTCCTTGAGTTGTCCTCGCCAACTCATTCTCCAGAAACCGAAGTCTAGCCACATTCTTCCTATTGAACAACTCATCAATGGTTGTCCAAATGTCAGCAGCAGACTCACATCCAATGATGTGATCAAACAGTTCATGTGACACAGCCCTCTTAAGAACAAACTCCGCATTGACATTTGTTTTTCTCCAGATCCTTACATGCTCAGCAGTACCAAACGCAGCAGTCACTTCCTGTCTGTCGTCACCACCGACAACCTCCCATAGCTCTTCACCCAGAAGGTAACTCTTCATGCACGACTTCCACTTCTTAAAGTTAGTCGGCGTCAAGAGTTCAATACCAAGAACTCTTGCATAGCTTACTTCCATTGCAACAACCGTTGGTTAAGCTAACTTCCAGAAGCACAGAGCACCAATACAGGTTGATCACCACTCAAGCACAGAGCAACAACACTGGTTGAACACCGCTCAAGCAACTGAACCTCGCTTTGATACCATGTTAAATTTTCTCAAAGTGGTCAGCAAGGTAGCCTAAAGCCAAATTAATATTTTCAGAACTACCCAGTTAACACCTTGATCATACGGAAGCCCAAGGAGCAAGTTTAACACCAACCACAAATGGAAGAACAAGGAGGTCTTATATTCATTCACATTTCTTTACAAAGCGAGGTATACGTAGTGAGACATGATTTTGCTAGTACACAAGCTACAAACAAAAAGTACAAAATAAGCCGGACGGACAGCACTAGAGACCCCTGAGACCGCCTAGTCCGCCAAGGTTGCCGAAGCCGCCCGAGCTGCAACTGCTACAAGCCGAATAGCACACTGAGTCCGCCAAGACCGCGAGGTCAAGCGGACACACCGTTATTTGCTGTCTGCTGAAGAACTGAGGAACAGACCGCCTACCCGCCTGAGACCGGCGGACATGTTATTGGAACTTGAACAAGCTGAAGCAAAAAACTAACAAGTCGTAGAAGCGACCAGCTGAGACCGCAGAGACCGCACACTTCAATGGCCAACTCCTGGCTCCTTGAAGCTAGCCGTGCGACCTGCACACAGCAAACCGTCAGCACTACTCAACCCGCGTGGTCAGAAAATCGCAAACCGCAACACTTACCCAAGCCCAACTTACTGTTCACTCCGTTACTGTAGACGTGCCGGGGGGTTCTATTTATAGGCGAGGTGAGGAGTGTGGTCACCACCCTAGTGCATAGAATCACCACCCCAGCCCGCGCACTAGCAAAACCTCCGTCCGCTGAGTCCGCAAAGATTTAGCCGGATTCCAAGACAACCTCCAGGAGCAAGGCATCGATGTTCACTACTGGGAGGTCTTGCACCAGACCGCCCACACTATGCAGACACGATACAGTCCGCACAATCCGCCCACAACATCACATGGACAGCCACAACTCCTTCAGGACAGTCCACACATGCAAGATGCAGTCCGCACAGCACAAGAGAAAAGCCTCCATCGGCCACAAGTCCACGACCAAAGGCAGTCCGCGCGGTCAACAACGGACTTGGCGGATACTGCGGACACACTGGACTTGTCACAGAATGTGACCAAGTCCAGTAAATCACCAAAGGCCTAGCGCGAGCTCGACGGACAAGACCCAGTCCGCCAATACCCAAATCAGATCGCCAAAACCACCAAGTTAAGCGGCTCGGCAATACACCAAGGTAAGCAGCTCGCCAATTCTACCAAGGTAAGCAGATCGCCAATACTACTCGCACAACTGCCCAAACAAAAACGGCCAACTGCCAGACTCCGACACCAGTCCGCGCAGTCCTCCACGGCAGCTAACACCTGCTGTACTACCAGAGCTCGGCAAGGGCCACAGCCAAACTCCAAGGCCAGTCCGCCACAGCGGACATCGCGAACACGCCAGTCCGCAAGCCTCCCGCGGATAAGGCACCCAACCTGCCGGTTAACACAAGCTTGCAACATAACGCCGCTGAACAAGGTACTGCCTACAGCTCGCAAACCGCAGTTCGCTCAGTCCGTTTCGCCAGAAGCCCGACATCCTTGGTCATAGGTCAACCATGCCGCACAACAGACCGAACAAAGCAGCATACCAGGCCGCTCAAGCCGCTTCTCAATCAGCCAAGCCACCAAGACAACCAACACCCAGGCCGCAACTCGCAGTCCGCCCAGGCCGCGGACTCAGACCGCTCAGACCGCACAGTCCGCCCTCAACAGCCAAGCCAACAAGACAGCCAACACCCAGACCGCAACCTGCATTCCGCCCAGGTCGCGGGCTCAGACCGCTCAGGCCGCACAGTCCGCCCGGCCTGCCCATCACCCACTTCCACTTCACAAAATTCAACAATTATGTGTCACAAATCGTAACACAAAGACGGCACTGACGTTAATCCCTCCACTTCCCTATAAACCACCTCTATTCTTGAATGAATGAAAAAAAACAAATGATTGTTGCTATCCATGGGCATAGCCCATCTTAGGCACCTAAATTTTTATATTGTGTTGTGATTTTCTATTTTTGTTTGATCGTTCTACTCTAGTTTTTGCAACACCTTTTCACGACTGAATTTTCATTGTTTGCGCATTCCTTTAATGCACGTGACATAAATTGGTTAATACAAACTTCAACTTCGTCGTATATAATGTTGAGGGACGAATTGCAGGTTGGAGATTGAGAGCTATATTCTTTGTAGGTCACTTGGTGCTTGTGAAATTCATCCATTGCTTCATTCCAATATTCTACAACTCAACGATGGGCCTCCCAATCAGCGCCATCTAGATGGTCGAGCAACTGATTAAGACTCTGTTTGGGGGGATTTATTTTCACCGGTCAAGCAGTTACGACCGCATGAATCGGACCTTAATTAAGGTCCGATTCATGCGGTCGTAACTGCTTGACCGGTGAAAATAAGTCCCCCCAAACGGAGCCTAAGTCATTCCTTTGGAGTGGATTTTTAAGCGTTTACGGCGTTCATTTGGTGGGATGGGATTGTTTGTGTACTCCAACCATGCTGGTAGGCGTGGGGTGCAACAACTCATATCTAGCAACAAGATTTAACTATTACTTAGTGCTAAGGGAACTATTGCACTGGTGACTGATTTCTTGTGGTGTAGACTTAACTAGGAGAGGATCTCGTTGCTATTTTGCAGCTTCTCATTGCTCTAATAACTATCACGAGATGTCAAGAAGGTTTTCCTTGTTTAACTTGTGTCGCTTGCGGTGGGTTGTGTAGAAGATGGAAAATCTATCGATACTCTTTATTACTCATGAATATTGTATAACCCGTTATTCGTTGAGGTCAGATGAGGACGATGATGGCCTAGAAGATCTCGTCCACCTAGTATGAGTGCAGAAGAAGTCACCACCCAAGGGAGAGATACAGGCTCCCTAGGGTGAGTGCAGCCAACCCGGGGCAAGTGCAGCCCCCCAGGGGTGAGTTCCAGGCTCCCTGGAACTAGTGCCCCCCCCCCCCCCCCCCCCCCGGGGGGTGAGTTTAGGCTCCCTAGGGCTAGTGCAACTGATGGCGCCGGCCCGGTTCCACTTGACGACGCGGCGCACCAATACAATATCCGGCCCAACACGCTTAAGGTCTATCGCGACATGGTTAGCTAAGTCGCCTATTTTTCTCGTTCGTTATATTTTAAAAATAATTGGGTTATATGTTAGCTTGCTTCTGCACGTCCGATCAACCAAACTGTTAGGCGGTCAAAGATTTTTCTTTCCTGCATTTTTTAAGTTAATTTAAACCTCTTAGATGTCTAGGATTAGACATCACAATATGTGTGGCTAGGATGAATTTTGTGAGGAGTATATATACTCCTCATGGTGGATGGATGAATGCCCTAATGAAAAGAATTGCAAAAAAAAAAAAGAACGCCACTTTTCTCATGTGACAAGAGCTAGTAGCCCGCACCCCCTCCGTTCGGCGTGACACCGACGGACGCCCGCCCGGCGCGACACCGGCGGCGAAGCCCCCTCCCTTCCGGCGCGACACCGGCGAGCATATTCTCCTTCCCCGGCCGACTGCGACACCCCCATGCCCGCACCGCCGCACCTCCAGCACCAGACCAAAGTATTCCCCTTCGCGATTCTCCCGCCCGGCGCAACACCGGCGGCAAAGCCCCCTCCCTTCCGGCGCGACACCGGCGAGCATATTCTCCTTCCACGGCCGAATGCGACACCCCCACGCCCGCACGGCCGCACCTCGAGCACCAGACCAAAGTATTCCCCTTTGCGATTCTCCGCCCGGCGCGACACCGGCGGCGGCTTCTCCCCGGAGCGTCACCGGCGGTGCCTCCCCCCTACAGCGTTATACCAGAGATTCTCTTCTCCCGTGACAGGAGCAGTCGGCCTTAGGCCATTCTTCCGCCTCGCGTCTACTTCGTGCGGCGCGACACCGGGACGTAGCGGTGTGAGCCGTCGTCTCCTCTCGACGACGCCGCTACTACCTCCGTCAACTCCGCTGCAACTTCTCGGGAAAGGGTTACCGTACCGGATCTCGTAGGTAACGATTCCTCTCCCACACCTCACCTTGTGTGTTTCGTCTAAATTTCTGTTCTTGTGGTTGTGGATGATTCGGTGTGTGTTTGGATATTGTGGAATGGTTCGGAGCAAGAAAGGCTATCGCCACTCTCCCACCAATTGGTCGGAGAGGGGTTAGACGCCCGGTTGGCGAATTCCGTCGGGATTGCCCACACCCAGTCGATTCTCCACGTCGAAATAACGTCTCCCGTTAGCCACCGTTGTTAGGAAAGGGATTGCGTGCGTAGTTTTAATTTGTGGTTGAATCACGTTAATCGCACGCCTAGTGCTTGATGAAATGTCGTAATCACACAAATGTTAGTAATTGGTGGGCAAAGCGGTGTGTGCTACATCAGCAACCCCATAAGGGGGAGTTATAGGCTCTTGTTGCGAGTGTAGCCCCCCAGGGGGCAAGTTCCAAGTTCGGGGAGAGTGGCGAGTCTCAGCTTCATCGGGCACTCGTCAACCACAGGATACATCTTTAGGTCTGCTAATAGCCCCTCCAAACAACGGAGTTATGATGTTGGCAGACTATTTGGGGCCGTGTATAGTAAAACCAAAAATGTTGGATTCCGCTATTTGCAGGTCAAACTTTGAAAACTATAAATAGACCTCCATGGGGGGGGGGGGGGGGGGGGGATGGCTTCTTCTTGCTTCCTCCTCCCCCAAAGGATGACTCCAGTCGGCGAGTGCTCTCAAGTCCCTCCAAGATACCCAGCTTAGCATTGGTGAGGGATGGGGAGCTCTCTTTGATCTTTCATGTGTGTGACGGGACCTCCTCGCTACAGCTCGGGATCTATCTTTTAGTTCCAAGCAGCTGGTCAGGTGCTCTCGCTTGAGATAAGTAGGTACAATCTAACCCCCTTGGGCTGAACTACTCAAGGAACCAAGTTCTGATTTCAACAGATATTGTTTTCTACATAGAGGGATAATTAGCCTATCATTAAAGATTCCATCCTAGAGACCAATCTCATTGTGGCTGAGCACATAATGCCTCTTAAGGAGTGGGAGATGTTGGCAAGATTCTTAGTTAGTTTTGGTAGGAGTTATGTTTACGCATCATTGGCATCCCAATCCTTTATTATTTTTCAATGGTCATGCTTGGTTGGGGGATGTTCCCTTGAGGATGATATCCTCAAGGGAGGTTTATCATCAACTTTCCCGTCATCTCTATCAATATAAGTTTTGGCTTGCTTAGATTTGTAAAGGGCTTTCCCTCCTATTGTCCATTGCTTCATCTCACTAGTTTGACACAATGTTGATGGAGTGTTGTTGCCAATAAAAAGCATTTTGCCAAAAGGTGTTTATCATTCCACATTCCCCTCCAATGTACAATTGACCAAGCCTCTAAATTGTGTTTTGGAACCAAACCACGCAAAGTGTCATGCATATTCCACAATAGTGTTTCAAAACAAGATTTTGATCCAACAAACAGCCTTCTCATAACATAGCTTTCGTTATGTTTTTTGATAAATATAATTCTTTTCTCATATATAAAACATGAGAAAATATTGTGCATGATGTCAGAACCTAGCAACATATGCGAATTGGGCTGTGTCTGCTTAGCAAGGCAGACTTCCATAAAGACTTCGTTTAGGGGGATTTATTTTCATCGGTCAAGCGGTTACGATCGCATGAATCGGACCGTAATTAGGGTCCGATTCATGCGGTCGTAACCGCTTGACCGGTAAAAATAAGTACCCCAATCGGAGCCTAAAACGTGCTCAATTATGCTTTTTTGTGTGCAAACGCAAAAAAAATTTTACCCTACAAGGATGGACGCGTTATTTTCTCACAAAGGCACCATTTGGCAAGGTGGTGGTGGTGGTCATGAACATGGGGGTTAAAATATCATTCATTAACGTCCACCTAAGTAACTTCATCCACTTTTATGTTCATGTCTGTTATGTGATCCTTAACAAATGACCATTTAATCCATGTGCTACCACCGCCACCACCGTGAAAAACGGACCAAAATATAAGGTTGATATAGTTTCATTACAATATTTACTTAAATATTTTAACTCTCTTTACTTTGAAATTTATCTATCCAAGCTTACCTCAATGATAAATTATTAGATATTAACTAGCAAATTGTGAGGCTAATGCAAGAGAACTTATCAAATTGAATCACAGTCAATAGCCTGCAGTTTTCAACGGAAACAAATCGTCCACAAAATAATTTCTTCGTATTAATCTTGAATCTTGACCATAAAATACTATTTTTTAAATAAATAAATTGACTGCGTGTTAGAGAAATAGACGCGTGGCAATAATCTGTGCCATAGCCACTAGGTGCCAAATTGGTCTGTGGGCCAGGTTTGTCGGGCCAAAAAGGCTTTTTAAGAGTTGTGCGAAGGAGCAGGACGGCTGAGTGGGCGGGACGCATTCAAAAGAGGCCCACATGAAGCCTTAAACTTTCTCTGGCGTCCTTTTTTTAAATTTATTGCTTGGGTCTCAATCAAGTGCCCGAGTCAACATCCTCTACTTTGCCGGGTCATACTTAACTGTCCATAAAAATTATCGTCACTGTCAACCTGTCATCATCACCACCGACCATACAAATTATCATGCAAATTTCTATAATTATATGCATAAATTTGAAACCCTAATTTGATGAAATTCATTCTGTGAGGTCGCGCGTTCACAAATGATGTTTCATAATCAAAATATTTTTGGCCGCCACCGACACCGCTACCGCCACCGTCATGCCAAATTGAGCCTAAGGCTCAGTTTTGGGGGACTTATTTTCACCGGTCAAGCGTTACGACCGCATGAATCGGACCTTAATTAAGGTCCGGTTCATGCGATCGTAACCGCTTGACCGGTGAAAATAAATCCTCCCAAATTGAGCTTAAGCCTCCATTTGGGGAGACTTATTTTCATTTACGACCGCATGAATCGGACCATAATTGAGGTGCGGTTCATGCGGTCGTAACCACTTGACCGGTGAAAATAAGTCTCCCCAAACGTGATGGTGGTCGTGAACATGAGGGTTAAATTCTCATTTGTTAATGCCCACCTAAAGAACTTCATCCGTTTTTATGTTTAAACGGATGATGTTTATTGCGTGATTCTCAACGAATGACGGTTTAACCCCTGCGTTTACGACTGTCACCACCGTTCCAAACGGAGCCTAAATGACAATAATTCTTGTCATTGCCACATTTCTTCTCGTGCAAATAAAATTTAGACTCTATTTGTTTGTACGTTTTGCTGCTCCGTTTTGGGCAAACGCCGCTAGAAGGATGGTAAACAAAAGAACCTCCGGCGGCGTTTGCTCCGTTTTCACCCGCCCGCCTTGAGAAAAGCCCCAAAAAGCTCTGTTTGGAGAAGCCACCTCCCCCCTCCGGTTCTAACACTCCGTTTCCACCCGTCGGATCGACCCGCCACCGCCGAACCAAATGGAGCCTTACTTTATCTACCATTCATATCAGTTTTTTATTTTATTTAGCTTTAATTATTTATTATTTTCTCTTTAATTTTTATATGTTTAATTGTTTTTTATGTTTCATCCCCTTTCTAATAATTGAAAGTTAGAATCATACATATGTGGCTCAAGATATATATAGGGCGTTGTAAAGTGCACATCACTTTTGGCTATGCGCACACCAAACTCTTAAAATAAAGGGTGATGTTACGTGCACATCACTTTTGGCTATGTTCACACCAAATTCTTAAAATAAATAATATTACTACTATTTTCCAATCCCGCTCATATTAAACCTATGCGCACACCCCACACCTATTTTATCCCGAAAACTGAAACTCTACCCTCGCCTCAGTTTCAGCCTCACTTCACATGACATTCAAGTAGAGTTGGATGAGATACTTCAAAAATATAATACATCATCGGATATTCAAAAAAATAAATTGAAAAGAAAATTACGGGAGCTATTGGATCCTACAACAAGCCAAACTGTACAATCTTTGGTTCCGGATTGCTTAAATGGGCGACCAAAGAAAAGTTTGAACAAGCAAAATGATTGTGCATGTATTAATATTTAATTTTAAGTAACTTGCAAATATTTTATTTATTTAAAACAACAAATATTCATATTTTTATGTTAGTGTATATTTACATGAACTTAAAAATGTACAGTGCAAATTTTTAGTTATATCGGTGAAAATAATTTGAGATTTTTATTTTTTATTTTGTTTGTTTTTTGTTGGTTTGAAATGTAATAAAGAAGAACATTTTTGTATTTGAAGTAAAAAAAATGAATATTTTGGTGTTTATTTAATAATTTGGCATGCAAATAAAATTTACGGCGTGAACATATCAATGATGTGCATATAGTCAAAGTGATGTGCACGTAACAATGCCCTATATTTATTTGCATTTTGTCTGAATGAATTCATTAGTTTTCATATGACATTTCATCATGCGGGCACATTCAATCAATTTCCCAAATATAATTTTCAACACAAAATTATTATTAATATTGTGATAAGTATGCGTACCTTAGACTTGTGCACGAGCAAATTTGACCGTATAATCCCCCAAATCAACGATTCTTATTTGTTTGGAGCATACTACGGTCTTTTTTTAGGGGAATGATCTGCGCTGTTGAAATTAGGGATCATGCGACCGGATCTACTCCCGTACAAGAAAAAATAGGTGCGTATACGTACAAAAAAAGACTTCAAAAATCATATTGTTGAAACAAAAAACTTGGTCTCTCGTGTAGTTCGGGGTCCCAAGAAAGGGGTGACCTCACACCTACTACACTCAGGAGAACGTCACAGGCCAAAGGATCAAGAAGTTAGGAACAAACCCTCGGTTCTAGCGTGGAGGTCTCACCTCAAACCCGAAAGACCTTTTAGGTCTCCCCCTCCCTAGTCAATGCTTGAGTTAAGTGCCTTGGAGGAAGAAAGTAGAGAGATTTAAGTGGATAAGAAGCAATGCTCTCCAAGGCACCCCTAATTGTCTATTTATAGTTTTCTGGGAATGACCTGCAAATAACCAACCTCAGCTGCTCTGATAATTACTAAAATGCCCCCGGGTTGGTCTGCCAACATCCAAATCTCGTTGTATTAAGAGGCTAATTGCAGACCACCAGGGGTAGTCCCTCAAGCCGGGCGAGTTGGCTATTAGGCGAGAGGCGAGGGGCGGCCTGGGCGAACAGGCGGCCTGCGAGTGGCGACCTGGCGGGTTGAGGCGACTAGGCAAGCTGAAGTCAGGCGAGCTGAAGCCGGGCGAGCTGAAGCCGGGCGGGCTGAAGCCGGGTGAGCGGGGTCAGGCGAGCTGGGGCCGGGCGAGCTGGGGACGGGCGGGATGAAGCCGGGCGTGCTGGGGCCACACGAGCTGGTTACTAGGCAAGCTAGGCGGCCTGCGCAGCTAGGCGAGCTGGGCGGCCTGCGGGGTTGAGGCGGCTATGCAAGCTGAAGCCGGTCGAGCTGGGGTCGGGCGAGCTGAAGCCGGGCTAGCAGGGGTCGGGCGAGCTGGCTGTTAGGCGAGCTGGGCGGCCTGAGCAGCTAGGCGAGCAGGGAGGCCTGCGGGGCTGAGGCGGCTTGGATGGTCAGGTCGGGATAAGGCGGCTTGGGCGGCCTGGCCACGCGAGGCGAGCTGAGGCGACCTATCCTGCACCCTTGAGTCGGCCTCTCGCCGCATCTTCCCCCTAACAACAGGGCGAGGGGAGGCAAATATTGCATCCCCCTACCAGTATATTCTGAAGGTCGACCTTAAATTAGCCCCCAAGAGTGCAAAACACTCAAAAAGCTTAAAACCATGTAGCAAGTCTTGCGCCTTGTTTGGGGGCCTTCTTTTCACGAATACGGGGTTATACACAATCCCAGCTCTTTTCGAGCGAGTTTCACGCTCGGAAAGAAACATCCAACCCAATGTATTCGCTGCGTAGCCTTCTTGGAGCCGAAAACACTAGGCCTCCTGGGGGTCAACCTGTCACGTCAGCTAATGGGAGCCTGGGTGACGAGACGGTCGCAGAGGTAGAAAACATTGGCCTCCCCGATGGGTCAACTTATTACGCCAGCTAATGGGAGCCTGGGTGACGAGATGGCCTCGGGGTAGAAACCTTCTCTCCATCGAGGCACATTCGACTCATCCATCTAGTGAGAGCCTGGATGAGGAGATCCTCTCGGGGGTGGGGCTTGCTCCCCACGAGGCACATTCGACCCAACCAGCTAGTGAGAGCCTGGATGAGAAGATCCTCTCGGGGGTGGGACTTGCTCTCCCCGAGGCACATTCGACCCAACCATCTAGTGAGAGCCTGGATGAGGAGATTCTCTCGGGGGTGGGACTTGCTCATCCCGAGGCATATTCGACCCAACCAGCTAGTGAGAGCCTGGATGAGGAGATCCTCTCGGGGGTGGGACTTGCTCTCCCCGAGGTACATTCGACCCAACCAGCTAGTGAGAGCCTGGATGAGGAGATCCTCTCGGGGGTGGGACTTGCTCTCCCCGAGGCACATTCGACCCAACCAGCCAGTGAGAGCCTGGATGAGGAGATCATCTCGGGGATGGGACTTGCTCTCCCCGAGGCACATTCAACCCAACCAGTCATTGAGAGCCTGGATGCGGAGCTCCTCTTGGGGGTGGGACTTGCTCTCCCCGAGGCACATTCGACCCAACCAGCCAGTGAGAGCC
Organism: Platanthera guangdongensis; assembly: GCA_039583875.1. Classification (NCBI taxonomy): domain Eukaryota; kingdom Viridiplantae; phylum Streptophyta; class Magnoliopsida; order Asparagales; family Orchidaceae; genus Platanthera; species Platanthera guangdongensis. The sequence goes on from CM077165.1 coordinate 144,916,591, forward strand.
TGCATGAGGAGATCCTCTTGGGGTTGGGACTTGCTCTCCCCGAGGCACATTTGACCCAACTAGCTAGTGAGAGCCTAGATGAGGAGATCTTCTCGGGGGTGGGACTTGCTCTCCCCGAGGCACATTCGACCCAACCAGCTAGTGAGAGCCTAGATGAGGAGATCCTATCGGGGTGGGACTACGCGTGTCATTCGAACTTTATTAAATTCAACATCCACATACGGGGAAATTTTAAGGTACATGACCTACTGACTCAGCTAGTCAGGGGTAGAGCTCATTACAGGAATAAGAAAGATAAAATAACTCACCAAGGTAAGGCTCCCTTAGGCTGCTTGAGCACGATGGCCATCACTCTCCTCCTCTAATACCTCTATCCTGCTCAGGCTCTCCATGATCTTCTCCATCTCTTCTGCTTTGGCTAGCCAAGAGATGGTATTGACAGCCGTGACATAGCACTGCCTTGCCATACTGGGGTCTCCCCTGATCCTGACTTGGACCCCTCCTGAGTTGAACTTGAGGTACTGGTGGAAAGACGACGGCACACAACGGAAGGCGCTAATGAGGGGCCTTCTGAAGATGGCGTTATTAACTGCTCGGGGCGTCAACAGTGACGAACTGGCAGTTCCTTGAGTCCCCCCCCCCCCCCAACTTTACCTGGAGTCTGACTCCACCTTCTACCTCCTTCCTTTCCCCTTTAAATCCGAACAGGGGTCCGTCAGAGGCCAACACCCTCCTTGGTTCCACCTTCATCCTGTCAAACGCCTCTTTGAAAATGTTATTGACGGATCTCCCGTTGTCAACCAAGATCCGGGAGACGGTGTAGCCTCCGATGACTGTCTAGATAACCAGCGCATCGCAGAACGGATCCTCGTGATCTGGCATGTCCTTCATTGAGAAGGTGATCCTTTCCTCTGGGGGCGGGGTCTGTGATGTTGAAGCGATGCTCTGTCAGTACATGACATGGAGGCTTGCCTTCCGAGTGGCCTCAATCCCCACTCCACCGTGGATCACTCCTATACCTCCTCGGGTTCCTACGTCGACCCGGTCCTCACACACGTCATCCCCCCTTCTCTGGGTAGAACTTCTTCAATCCGCACCGGCAGCTGCTGCTGGGCTGCGGCTCTCGCCTCTCTCACTTCCAGGAATTCGGGGCAGGTAGCTGTGGCGTTACCCTTTACATGGTGGAAGTCACAGTACGACAACACTCTTCCTTCCCTCCTTCGACAGGATGGGTGATTTCTCCCGTTACCACTTCCCCTTCTTCCTATCTCCATGACTTACTGTGGTGGGGGTAAGAGCTGCCTAGGGGCTTGTCTCTGGAAGTTGAACCTCCTTTGGCCTCCATGGAAGTTCCCCCATCTTGCACGAGACCTCTTCCTGGACCCTGAACTGGTCCTCCCTGCTGCCTCCAACCCGGCTCCGGACCTTCCTGAGGTCCCTGGAACCTCTGAGCTCTCTGCTCCTCTCTCCTTCTCCCCTCCTGATGCCTCGAGCCACCTTGCTCCTTTGACTCTGCCTCTGTCAATCTTGTCAACTTCTTGACAAATGCTTGGTTGGCCGCCTCAGTTTCTATCTCCTCTATCGCCCTTTCCATTAGCTACTCGAAGGAAAGGGGGGCCTTTCGGGTTACGCTCATCTTGAAGAACCCCTCATGCAACTCAACTGTGAATGTCATCTGGAGGGCATACCCCGACATCTCTTGGATATCCAGGATCTCCTCTTGGAACCTATCAACATAATGGGTCAGCGACTCCTCGGCCCCCTGCCTTATCAGGAAGATGGACTCAGGACTCTTCTTCCTCTTCTTGGAGGTGGAGAAGCGAATCTGAAAGCTCCGGCTCAAGTCCTCGAACCCATAGATCGATCTCGGTGGGAGTTGGTAGAACCAGTCACTTGTCTTATCCTTCAACGTGATCGCAAAGAGGCGACACTTGAAGGCATCCATCATCGGCTTGATGAAGACAACATCCTCAAACCACTACAGGTGCTGGACGGGGTCATCTTTCCCAATATAGTAAGACATGTCAGGCTCTCTGAACCCGTTGGGAACGGGAGCTGAGATGATCAACTCGCTGAAGGGTGACCCCTTGAGTGGTGGTCTTGCAACCTCTGCTTGCGTGACCTGCTCGCCTGGAAGGCTAACACTCGTCGGGCTGGGGAACAACTCCCGGCCGGTGAGGTCTCGCTCGACCCCATCTCCCATCCTCTCCTTCACAGGCCTTCTTCCTGGTGCACTTCCTTCTACCCCTGCTGGGGTCATCTCGTCTAGATCCCTAGGAAGCATCTCGTTGAGGCTCCTAGGAACTAAGTCCTGAGGGGTGGGAGTTGAGCAATTACCTGGAGGAGCAATACTTCGCAGCATCTCCATGATGTCTTGGATGGTTGTCATGAATTCCTCTCTTCCCACGAAGGGTGATGGGTTGGGGAGCTCACCAAGATCATCACTACCTCCCTGATCTCCGGCCATGACACTCTCCCGAGATCTTCTGTGCTGGTCACTCTCCACGCTCACTGAACCAAAATGTTGAAACCAAAAACTTGGTCTATCGTGGAGTTCGGGGTCCCAAGAAAGTGGTGACCTCACACCTACTACACTCAGGAGAACCTCACAGGCTAAAGGATCAAGAAGTTAGGAACAAACCCTCGGCTCTAGCATGGAGGTCCCACCTCACACCCGAAAGACCTTTGAGGTCTCCCCCTCTCTAGCCAATGCTTGAGCTAGGTGCCCTAGAGGAAGAAAGTAGATGGATTTAAGTGACTAATAAGCAATGCTCTCCAAGGCACGCATAAGGGTCTATTTATAGTTTTCTGGGAATGACCTGCAAATAACCAACCTCTACTGCTCTGAAAATTACTGAAATGCCCCCGGGTTGGTCTGCCAACAGCCAAATCCAGCTGTATTAAGCGGCTAATTGCAGTCTACTAGGCGTAGTCCCTCAACCCGGGCGAGCTGGCGGTTAGGTGAGAGGCGAGGGGCGGCCTGGGGGAATAGGCGGTCTGCGAGTGGCGACCTGGCGGGCTAAGGCGACTAGGAGAGCTGAAGCCGGGCGAGCTGGGGTCGGGCGAGCTAGGGCCAGGCGGGCTGAAGCCGGGCGAGCTGGGGCCGGGCGAGCTGAAGCCGGTCGAGCTGGGGCCTGGCGAGCTGGCTGCTAGGCGAGCGGGGCGGCCTGCGCAGCTAGGCGAGCGGGGCGGCCTGCGCAGCTAGGCGAGCTGGGCGGCCTGCGGGGCTGAGGCGGCTAGGCGAGCTGAAGCCGGGCGAGCTGGGGCCGTGCGGGCTGAAGCCGGGCAAGCTGGGGTCGGGCAAGCTGGCTGCTAGGCGAGCGGGACGGCCTGCGCAGCTAGGCGTGCAGGGTGGCCTGCGGGGCTGAGGCGACTTGGGCAGACTGGCCGGGATGAGGCGGCTTGGGCGGCCTGGTCGTGCTAGGCGAGCGGAGGCGGCCTGGCCAGGACCCTTGAGTCGGCCTCTCGCCGCATCTGCCCCCTGACAACAGGGCGGGGGGGGGGGGGGAGACAAATATTGCATCCCCCTACTAGTATATTCTAAAGGTCGACCCTAAATTGGCCCCCAAGAGTGCAAAACTCTCAAAAAGCTTAAAACCGTGTAGCAAGACTTGCGCCTTGTTTGGGGGCCTCCTTTTCGCGAATACGGACTTGTACACATATTTTCTTTGATTTATATGAATTATAAATTTTTTTTATTTTCAAATATAAAAGCGGCATTAGATTCATCATAGAAAAAACATTATACATATAATATAAAGTCCGTAATTAAAGATTTTCATGCAATTTTGACTATGCATCATTTTACACAAGTCAAATTTCCTCAGCCTATTTCTAAATATCATGATAAAGGATTGAATAAACATCACCATTGGTGGAATTGTGGAGTTTTTTTTTTTTGAAGTTTTTTATAAATTCTGTGAACATCAGACAATTTTATTTAGTTATCACAACACCAAACATCCTTCTACCATATGATTAGGCAATAATTCATGATAATATTTTTCCTTGATAATATTGATGATATTTGTGATATAATTTAAATATTTTTTACTCCGTCATCCTCACCATCATTTAATAATTTCACATTATTTTCGCTCTTGTCCTTCATTTTCTTTATCCGCTTAAAATTAAAGATTCCCGAAAAGTGGGTATTTAGAAAAATAACACATTGAATTTTACAACTCTACCCTCCCTTGATTGAATTTTTCAGGGAACACTCATCCCTAAAGTTAACATATTTTTTTGTCATGAAGGCTCCGTTTGGCACGGTGGTGGCGGTCAACAACATGAGGGTTAAATTGCCATTCAATAACGCTCATCTGAGAAACTTCATTCACTTTTATATTCAAACGGATGATGTTTGTTAGGTGAGTCCTTAACAAATTACGGTTTAACTCCTGCATTTACCACTGCTATCACCGTGCTAAGCGGACCCAAAGTGATGGGACAGCCCGTTTGGCTAGTATAAATTAGGTATGAAATAAGGGGTTGGGAATTGCAAATGAGTAACTTGACTGAGCTTTGGATGATGGGCTTAAATCTAAAGCCTTATAGCCCAACGAGCCACGAGCCCAACAAGCTATTTGGTTTGTTGAACACAGACAGGCCAGGTCCCTTTTGCCCTTTGGAGATGGCCAGGAGCCCACTTGAAACCCTGTGGATACTGCTTGAATATTATATTCATATAATATTTTGTAGATATAGTTTACATGCAAGATTAACAGGGAAAGCACGGAACATTTTTTTTAAGTCATGTATTTAAATTTTATTTAGAAAATTAATTTTTTTAAGACAATTCTTGATTAGGCTTCTTTTGACACAGTGATGGCGGTCGCAAACGCATGGTTTAAATCGTCGTTCATAAATGATCACCTAAAAAATTTCATCCCTTTGAACATAAAAGTGAATGAAGTTTTTACGTGAACATTAACGAATGACAGTTTAACACATATATTTACGAGGGTCAGCATAGTGCCAAACTGATTTAAGACTCCTAAAAAGTGCACTAATAAAATAAAGGTGTTATTACTGACAAACTTAGGCTTCGTTTGGCGGGGCTTATTTTCACCGGTCAAGCGGTCACGACCGCATGAATCAGACCTAAATTAAGATCAGGTTCATGCGGTCGTGACCGCTTGACTGGTGAAAATAAGTCCCGCCAAACGGAGCCTTAATTTGGCTTCTAGCAAACTTAATTTTCATCCAAAACTTATTTTTTTTCCTTTCCTTTTGAAAGACTCAATTCTGTTGCTAGCAAACTCAAGTCCAAATTCAATTATGTCACCTTGGTTACTCCCGCTTGCAACTCCCCTCCCACTCTTGTTCACGAATCCGGGAGCAAAATTAAATAATTTGTTTTAAACTTAATTAAAATTTGTGAACTTAATTAACATTTTGCTTGATAAACTTAATTAATATTTTATTCGGTGCTTAATTATTTTTCACTGCAATAACAGTGTTGTAAGACCAAATACAAATAAACATAGCTATAAAGATTGCAGACAGTCAAAAACAAAAAAATATAACCACAATTTATATTATGAAAATATAAATTCAACTACAAGAGAAAAATGACCGTCCGACGAATACGTCGTGGATCCGAAGCCACCACCTGCACGAAGCACTCCCTACACAAAGCGTCATCTGCACTGGGCAACACTACGCGTAACGCGGTCTGCGCAAAGCATCAGTCACGTAACACAGTCTACGCAAAACATCAGTCTGCACGAAGCACCGCCTCTAGGACCTGAGGCTTCAGCCGACCTGCTCCAGCCGACTCATCCTTGTTCGGGCTAAACCTCTGTATGTCGACGCAACTAGATCGCTGAATTTGACTCGCCTAGTCAGACTACTAGAAGGGCGATTTCATGCACCACCTCGACCATCAACTCTGTCGACCGCAAAAACCATGGACACAATACCTCGCATCGTGGTCCCCATCAGCCGATAAACACTACCGCACTGCATAGCTCGCATGAGCACGACACGTACTCGCGTCACCGTCAAAACTCCACCTCTCACCGCAAAACGCATCATCTGGAGTCTAGTCTGCCCAACGATATCAGATTCCTGCGCAGCTTAGGTACCAGGTGTAACCTCTCAAACCTACGTATTGCTCCATCATGCATCCTGATGTCCACTGTCCATATTCCTGTGACCTCACTTGCTGAGCCGTCACCCAAAAAGACCGACTCAGTTGTCACTAGAGCTGTAACTTAAAACTGAAAACCGCAAACCGAACCGGAATCGCAAAGAAGCAGACCGAACCGTGCGCAAATTATTCGGGTTCCGGTTTTAATTTTGGAACCGTGAACACCATTGGTCAGGGTGTGGTTGTTATATTTTATTTTCCGGATAGGAACCGAAACCGGAACCGCATCATACAAGTCTCAAGTGCTTTCAAGATTTTTAGACACAATCCGAACCGGACCGGATTAGAACCGAACCGCGGCCAGTTTATTATTATAATAATAATTATTATTATATTATTATTTTATAATTTATCTATAATTTTTATACTTACTATCATGAGTAAAGCAGGTGCAGTTTAAAGCTAAATCGTAATCACACTAAAGGGGGTCGATTTTGGATCGAATAAAATTTCACCGCATAAAAACTGTGTGGTATGGTTTGACATTGGTGGTGTTTGGGCTCAATTTTTGTAGTACACTTTTGATTTTTATACAGTTATATATTATATTTTCAATTTTACTGCATATTTTTTTTGAAATATTTTATTTAAAAAATATACAAGATATACAACTACTATTTATTAGTTATCATTAAAGACAACTAGGGCTGATATCGAGTCGAGTTCGGGCGATTTTGACTCGGCTCGAAATCGAAATTTTCGACTCGAACTCGGCTCGAAATCGATTCGAAATCGAAATTGATTTCGAGTCGAGTCGGCTCGACTCGAAATGACTTGATTCCGAGTCGGCTCGAAATCGAATCGAGTCGGCTCGAAATCGAATCGAATCGGCTCGAAACCAAATCAAATCGGCTCGTAATTGAGCAATTTTTCGTTTTATTTCTAATTTTCTCAAAATTAAATTGGGAAAACTATAAATTTAGCAAATGAAACGCATAAAGTCTTCATTTTTTTATTTAGATTTTAATTTTGTTATTTTTAATCTTAAAATAGGAACATACTAATAAATACATAATTTTTTTAATTAATTCGAGTTGATTCGAATCATATTTCGAGCGATTCAGGGCTGGCTCGAAATCGACTCGAAATCAGATTCGAGTCAAATTGAATCGGCTCAAATTGAGTCGAATCAATTTTAACTGATTTCGATTATGCTCAATTTTCGAACGATTTTCGAGCGACTTTCGAGTTTCGAATAATATGCTCAGCACTAAAGACAACTAATTGTAGTCGATTGTTATGGTAGAGCATGTCAACGAGACTTGCGCAAGCCAACTCGGCGTCGTGGAAAGTCTGCACGCGTATGAAGGAGATGGATACTATCCCACCGATCGTGGAAAATACCGTCGAGAAGTACACAACCTAATTGTTTATATTTCGATATTGTTTTGAGTTTTACTATTTGCAACCCGCTTTTATTTCATTCCGTCTAGTTTGATTTCGGTTTTAGTTGGAACCGTTTGGAACCATACCGAACCGCATGGAATCAGACCGAACCGTTACTGGTCGGTTTGGTTTTGGTTCTTGTTGAACCGTAACCAGAACCATTGACATGAAGGTTCCAAAATTTAGGCTGGAACCGGAACCAGAACCAGAATCGGTCAAACCAAATATGGTTTTAGCTCTAATTTGAAGAATCGTTACTTAGTGGATCGGTTCATGGTTTTAGTAGAACCGGAACTGAACTGGAACCGTGACAGCTCTAGTCATCAGCTCTAGTTAACTGAACATCTCTACATCTGAGCAAATGTGCTGTGAAGCACCAGAATCCAATATCTAGCTATCTGAGTCACATAGACTCTCAGTGATGAGGAGAGACACATCACTATCATCTGTCATAGCTACAGTCGCCTTGCCCACACCCTGGACATCCCCAAAAATCTGCGCACACTGCGGAGAATGTCACCTGATATGGGTCACTCTGCCTGTAATGGTAGCACGTCACTGCTTTCCTCAATGCGGATCTGGACCGTGCACTCCCAGATCCTTTCTTGAACTGCCTCCTTCATCGTCCTCCTACTATCAAAGCATGCTCACCCTCAGGTGCGTGGTATGACAGCATCTGAGTGGACATTAACGCAAACGTGATCTGGTCCACGTTTACTGCATCCTTCCCATACACCGGAGTGGTCTACATGTGCTTATACGACACTGAGAGCGATATAAGAAGCAATAAGACATTGTCTTCTTCCTCCACCTTCACACCAACCACATGCAATTGGCTCAGAAGTCCATTGAACACGTTGAAGTGGTCCTGCAGGTTACCACCTTCCTGCATCTTCAGGCCGTATAATCTCTGCTTCAGCAATAACCTCATGGTCAACGACTTACTCATGTAAAGTCCCTCCAACTTCTCTCACAGCATGACAACTGACTCTTCAATGTCGATGTTGAACAGCACATTGTCATCAACGCACATCCTGATAGTGCTAGTGGCGTGCTCATCCATCTCCGTCCACTCAGAATTCTTCATCGGAGCAGGCAAAGAATCACGCCCCCATAACACTTGGATCAACCTCTGCTCAACTAACATATCTTTGACCTGGATCTGTCACAAGCGAAATTTCTCGCTACAGTCAAAATTCTCCACCAAATATTTATCCAACACTTTATTCTTTGTCGTCATAGTTGTCTGCAGTGCCTATAGGTAATATGATTAATTCACAGATCAGACCTAAAAAGATAGGGAGCGGACCGATGTTGTCACTCATCCCTGACCCAAACCTAAATCCAGAACGTCCAATCAGTCACCTACTCAGAACATTACTCTGATACCAATTGTTGTAAAATCAGGTTCAAATAAGCACGTCTATAAAGATTGTAGATAATCAAAAACATAAAATATAGTCACATAATTTATATCATGAAAATATAAATTCAAATACAAGAGAAAACAAGAGAAAAATGACAGTCCGGCGAGTAAGACATTGATGCTCCGGACACGCACGATCTACAGCGAGAATCTAAGATCTGGACTGTAATCCATCTCGCGGACTCACAAGGTCCGTCAAACCTTCAACGTTAAAGTTCGATGTTCAATCGCACCACCACCAGAGAACGACGCCGCCGCCGGAGAACAACGCCACCACCGGAGAGAAACCACCGTTGAGGCTAACTGCACTCATGTACACCGTTGACACCATGCCTCTCCACTCTAAAGAATGTCCGCTAGACAACAAGCTCCGCCAAGCCCGGCAGAAACACCCTCTCTCAACACCGGCAGATATCTACTCGAAAGACCGGCAACAACACTCAAGGCCGGCGGCCCTCCAAGTGCACGAGCAAGAGAGAGAAAAAGGAAGATAGTGGCAGCACGTTTCCTCTCACAGGCAGCTCCCCAAAACTCCAGGCGGTCCAACGATTCTCACGGTAGGCTGGCTCTTAAAGAGGATACATGAGACTCCCCTTAATTAGCATCTCATGGAATAATCCAAACATAGGAAATTTTTTTCCTATTTTCTAATTTAGGAGGGCTAGGAGTGGAAGAGAATAATTCCAAAAACTATTGGATCCGGTTCAGATCCAAACCAAATATTTCAACAGGCAGCTGGCGCGACGATGACAGTTTTGGTGCGGCGGTGGGGATGACGGTTTCAGTTCGGCGACGACGATGGAAGTTTCAGTGCGGTGGCAGTGATGACGGTTGGCACGACGATGATGATGGAGGTTTCGGTACGGCGGCGGCGATGGAGGACATGCAAGGGTAACGAACACGGGTGTGTCGAGGACATGCTTTGCATGTGCGTCCTAGATTTCGGGAAGCATTGGGAGGATCACCTGTACATGGTGGAGTTTGCGTACAACAATAATTTTCAGGCAAGCATTGGAATGGCGCCTTTCGAAGCTTTGTATGGGAGGAAGTGTCGTACGTCGTTGTCTTGGTTGGAGGCAGGCGAATCGAAGTTGTTTAAACGTCAAGCGGTGGAAGATGTCACTTCAGTGATACGGACAATTCATGAAAGGCTAAAGATTGCTCAGGATAGACAGTCAAAGTATTACAATGCCAAACATAGAAAAGTGGAGTTCAACGCTGGCGATATGGTATATTTAAAAATCAAGCCGTTCAAGGGTGTATCGCGGGTTCGACGCTTGAAGAAGCTGAGTCCGAGATACCTTGGACCATTTGAAATCCTGGAGCGTGTTGGCGAGGCGGCGTATAGATTAAAGCTGTCGACGGAGCTGAGTGGGCTGCATGACATATTCCACGTATCGGTGTTGCGTAAGGCAGTGCAAGAGCCTTCGCAGATCGTTGCAGACAATCAGGTACCGGTTGATTATGAGTTAACAACAAGGGTCAGGCCAGTACGAATTGAAGACGTTGTGGTCAAACGACTCCGCAACAAGGAGGTCAGAATGGTTAAAGTCCGATTGAATAATTGCGGACGTGAGGAGCTTTCTTGGGAGCGAGAGCAAGCTATGTTGGAGGAATACCCCGAGTTATTCCACCCAGGTATCATTTAGCTTTTGTGTACCTTTGCTTAATTTCGGGACGAAATTCCTTAAGTGGGGGAGATTTGTAACGCCCCGAAAATTGTGTGCGAGTCGGTCGCAAAAAACGGGTTTTGGTGCTTTTAGGGGTACACGGCCTAGGACACGGGCGTATCCAAGGCCGTGTCTGGCTGGTGATTTTGGCCGTTTTCAACCCGAGAAGGACACGGCCAGAAACACGGCCGGATGACACGGGCGTGTCATCCGACACGGGCGTGTCATCCGACACGGGCGTGTGCCAACCCGTGTCCCTACCCGTGTCCTGATGGGTCGTGTCCGTTGCCGTGGCGGTTACGCGTAACACACCCACGAACACGGGCGTGTCTAGTAACCCGACACGGGCGTGTCAGGTCAGACACGGGCGTGTCTTGGCCCGTGTGCGTTTCTCAGTTCGACGATTGTGCCTGGATCGAGGCACACGACCTTGGACACGGCCGTGTGCCAAGCCGTGTGCGGCCCAGGTCTGGGGAATTTTGTGCAGATCCGAGCCATTCGTTTCCTTTAATTTAGATCGGACGGCCCAGATGAAATTCTGCTCTGTTAAGGCCGGGAATAGGGGGTTATTTCCTCATTTTCTCTCCCAAAGTTCTCCTCTTCCAAAGTGAGAGAGAAGAGGAAGAAGAAGGAGGTTTCCGGCCGCCGGCGGAGCATCGGAGCACCGTTTCGAAATCGGAGAGCGGATCCGTGGAGGGAAAGTCATTGCGAAGAGTTCTAACCGCGTAGTTTTTCCATGGCGCCAAAACGGACTACAAGGGTAACGATTCTCAACTTGAGCGTTTGAAGCTCTTTCTTTTGCATAGGGAACCCCGCTCCCGTGAGTGTGCGGCGAGTGCGTAGTGTTCCTTTGGGGTTGATGTGAATAGTCCCCCTTGTGTTGCATATAGAGCCCGGAATCGTAAGTACGGGCATAGACATTGTGTGTGAAGCCTACCCGGACGTGTTTTGTCTGGATCGGTGATGTTGCATTTGATGTGGTTTTGCCGGAGAAGACTCCGTGCTTTGGATTTTTCGGGTTTCTACGCAGTAGATTGCAGCAGGGATCCTTGGAGGTTAGCTTCAAGGCGCACCCGGAAAATTGAGCAGAAACGTGTTCTGCTAACTTGGCGGTCTGGGAACCGACCTTGATCATAACTGGGTTATGAGATTATTTTGGAAAAATTTGGGATCTGAGAGAAGCTTGGCCCGCACAAAGGACTTAAATTGGACATGCGGCGTGAGCAACGGGCAAGTGGAATTGGACCTAGGCTATGTGGTTCGGTGCGAGAGACCCGAAGACAGGGACTGGACGTTGGCATAGTCGGAGCCTTAGACGGTGGTCAGAAAGGCTAAATGCTCACATGTTGTTGCCATCCTGGGGGTGGTGGTGAATACACTGATGGGTCAGGGTTCACCATAAATGTGCCCTGAGTGCACGGGGTGTTTGGCCGTGCGAGCCTACACCTATGGTGAATTATAATTGCACTATATATATTATTGGGCTAATGTTATGCAGGGAAAGAGCACCGCCGTCCCGAGTAAGGGGCGGGGTCGTTACAATTTGGTCGGCTTTTAGCTGACCGTTGCTTTATTTGCCACCGTGCGGTGGTATGTGCTTGCAGGTGCTGCAGAGCCGAGCGCCAAATAGCGGGCTGGAGCCCATGTTGCTGTGCTGGCCCTAGAAGGCCGTAGAATAGCTGTTTTTATATTTATCATGTGTGGCCGGCCTGCGAACCGATGTATGTAAAACACTCTTTATTAAGTGAATATTTGTAAGGCCATAAGGCCATGTACCTGTTTCTGTGTATTTGGGGTTTCATTCCTGTTTTTGTAGCTGTGGACATTCTTTTTGATGGATTTAAGTTTGGGTTCTTTCAACTTTAAAACTTCCGCTAGAATGCTCTGTGATTAGGACGAGTAGTCTTAATTGGATGGTTTGTTTATTCATTTAGTAACCCTTCCGACTGTCTGTGGTATATGGCGTCGGGTTCCAACTGGACCTTCTGTTATATGTCATGCGACGGATGTGGGTGTTACACTATATGCTATACATCCTTCAATAGAAAAAAAAGTTCATTTTTACTTTGAACAAGTATGCATAAGAATCAAGACACAATAGGTTGATAAATTCTAAGTAGTGCAGTTGAATTTTAAATATTTTGTGAGCACAAGTATGCATAAGAATTGAAATGTCCCAAATTTGGACATTTCACCAATCTTACATCAAACTAACTTAATAATTGAATGGACATTAAATTCAATTTCATAAGTTTGAGCATGTTTATGGATTTAAATTTAATTTCAAGATTAGTGCTGAGATATCTTGAATTCTAATGTTGATGATTCATAGACATTATAAGGATCTTCTAGAATTTTATTCTCCAGATCTTCTAGAACTTTATTCATGAATATGTTGGAAAATTCATCAAAACTCCAATATTTCTATGGTTCAAGGTGTGGAAATTGATATGTATTTTGCACAATGGATGAACAATTGCATACACACCAATCTAGATTTCAAACTGACATGATTAACATATTGAAATAATGTTATAAAATCTCAATATTCGTATAGGATATGATCACAGGAAAAAAACTGCATAAAAGCTAAATATTCAATTGATTGTCAGTATGATAAAAGAACTCAAAGCACAACTAACCTTCAGTTTCAATTATGATTGAGTAACTTGCCAACCTCCTTTGCAATGCTCAGTGATTGAGTAACTTCTGCATGTATACAAACATGATTTCAATTATTCAAAAGGAAATAAAACCTCAGGAAAAATTGTCCTCATATACTTAAAACAGGATGGGCAAAACAGGCTGGACAAGTTCAGAAAGGGGCCAGTTTGAAGTAGAAAAAGAAGAACTCGCATTTTGCGGCTAGGGCACGGCGGACTGCAACGATTCTTTAGCGGCTAGGGCACGGCGGACTACAGCAATTTGAATGGCGGACTGCAGCGATTCGGATGCGGACTACAGCGATTCGGAGTCCGGAGCAGCAGCGATTCTTCAGCGGCTAGGGAAAAATCAGAGCGTGGGAATGGGAAGCAGCAGCGATGCACGATAAAAGGTTCTCCCCCAGTGAAATCCACGAAAAATCATACCCGGGAACGTGATCGGGTGTGCCCGAAGGTGGGTCCGTCCGTGGGGGCGGTCATGAACATGAGAGTTAAATTGTCATTTGTTAACGCCCACCTAAGGAACTTCATCCGCTTTTATGTTCAAACAGATGATGTTTGTTATGTGATCCTTAACGAATGACGGTTTAACCCATGCGTTTACAACCTCCACCACTATGTTAATATATATTCGGATATATAACGGGATCCGAGAATTAACGGGTTTGGTTCGGATGCTGGTATACCTGATATCTGATAATATTGAGTGCTAATGACAATACATAATGGAAATTAACAAACATATAACAATTTGAATTCCAAACATTTCATAATAAATTAACTCAACAAATCACAGAATTTCTTTTATAAATTTATCTAAATAAAAATCTTCATTCTAATAAGATACATATGATTAAATATCATTACAACAACCTTAATGAAATTTAAAGGACAATATACTAATAGAAGTAGAATTGAAGTTGAATTTAAACTTTGAGCAAATAAAGAATTTGTGTGACAATTTCTTTATTTGTCTCTCTCAAACTTGTGGAGTAATTACTTAAGGTTTGAAACCTTAATTGTCCACAAAGAAGAAGATGATATTGTAGTAATCTTAAACAAACAACTACCTCAGTTTTCTTCTCAATATTTGAAGGGATAAAGACTTAATTCTCATCAAACCTTCTCATCCAACTTGAAGCCTCTTCACGGTTTTCTTCAACAAGATTTTTCAGTGGCAGAACCTTCTTCTTCTTATGCAAGTGTTTTGGATCTGAGATCCAAGTGCTCAGCTTTCTCCTTTCTTCAATCAAGTCGTGGACTTGATTCTTTATTCTTTTGAGATTTCCCTCAAGAGAACAAAACCGAAGACATTGATCTAGGCAACAATGTTCTTCACGGTTTTCCTTCTTCTCCTTCACGGTTTTCTTTCTCTCTTTCTATTTTTAGAATCCACGGCTTGAGCAAACTTCTCATTAATCACAAAAGCATTTATAAGAAGTTAGTTATTCAAAGAAGTCGTACCCTTTCATCAAGGAGTGCTACCATTTCATTTTTTATTAAAAAACCGCAACCTTTCAAAAAGGAAACCGCCATTGGTAGCAAGAGATTCGGCCCTATTTAAAACCGTTTTTTTATTAAATAAAATGGCTGGTTTAGTTTCAAAAATAATTGAGATTGTTTATCTTAATATATTAAAAAACTTTAATAAAAAATTCATAAAAGTCCTTGTGAAATATTTCATAAAAATAAGGTTTGACAAGAGTAAAACTTAGGCATTAAGTTAACAATTATAGTGTTACATGTGATAACCTTTCATGATATGAATTATCTTTCTTTTCATGTAATCATTTTCAAAACATGCTTAGATGCCCTACATCATGTTTTTCATAGACTTGATCATAGCATTACACACCATCAACATAAAAGGACATATTGCAACTTCAACATTTGAATAAAAACATGAACTATTGTGCTCAAACCAACAAACCACACATTGTCTTTCTAATGTTGTTAAAAGCAATAAAGTCATTCATAAGAAGTAAATATAAAACCACATTTAAAAAAGCATAAAGTGCTTTTGGTTAGTAGAAGAATTTCTTTCTACTTGGAGATGTGTACCCTTCACGGTACCATTTGTTTGAAGCAAATTGATTCTCATCATCTTCTTTCTAAGTGTTAACATAACACTTGTTCATATTCGTTTTCCTGAAAATAAAGGATATAGTTATTAAAAAAGTTAAAAACAAGAAGGACAACAATGACAATCCTAGTTAAAATTAACTCAACAAACTCCCCCTTTGGCATTGTTATCAACTTTTAATTTTTTAATAATAGTAATAGCAGTCTCCCCCTATTACCATTCTCCATGACTGTTTATCACCACGGTAGGTTGTTGTCACGGGGTCTCGAACCCACAACCTTGATAAGAAGCCTTTAATACCACTCCTCATCACCAACTGAGCTGCTCTGATACCAATTGATAATATTGAGTGTAATGATAATACATAAAGGAAATTAACATACATATAACAATTTGAATTTCAAACATTTCATAATAAATTAACTCAACAAATCACAGAATTTCTTTTATAAATTTATCTAAATAAAAATCTTCATTCTAATAAGATACATATGATTAAATATCATTACAAAAACCTTAATGAAATTTAAAGGACAAGATACTAATAGAAGTAGAATTGAAGTTGAATTTAAACTTTGAGCAAATAAAGAATTTGTGTGACAATTTCTTTATTTGTCTCTCTCAAACTTGTGGAGTAATTACTTAAGGTTTGAAACCTTAATTGTCCACAAAGAAGAAGATGATATTGTAGTAATCTTAAACAAACAACTACCTCAGTTTTCTTCTCAATATTTGAAGGGATAAAGACTTAATTCTCATCAAACCTTCTCATCCAACTTGAAGCCTCTTCACGGTTTTCTTCAACAAGATTTTTCAGTGGCCGAACCTTCTTCTTCTTATGCAAGTGTTTTGGATCTGAGATCCAAGTGCTCAGCTTTCTCCTTTCTTCAATCAAGTCGTGGACTTGATTCTTTATTCTTTTGAGATTTCCCTCAAGAGAACAAAACCGAAGACATTGATCTAGGCAACAATGTTCTTCACGGTTTTCCTTCTTCTCCTTCACGGTTTTCTTTCTCTCTTTCTATTTTTAGAATCCACGGCTTGAGCAAACTTCTCATTAATCACAAAAGCATTTATAAGAAGTTAGTTATTCAAAGAAGCCGCATCCTTTCATCAAGGAGTGCTACCATTTCATTTTTTATTAAAAAACCGCAACCTTTCAAAAAGGAAACCGCCATTGGTAGCAAGAGATTCGGCCCTATTTAAAACCATTTTTTTATTAAATAAAATGGCTGGTTTAGTTTCAAAAATAATTGAGATTGTTTATCTTAATATATTAAAAAAACTTTAATAAAAAATTCATAAAAGTCCTTGTGAAATATTTCATAAAAGTAAGGTTTGACAAGAGTAAAACTTAGGCATTAAGTTAACAATTATAGTGTTACATGTGATAACCTTTCATGATATGAATTATCTTTCTTTTCATGTAATCATTTTCAAAATAATGCTTAGATACCCTACATCATGTTTATCATAGACTTGATCATAGCATTACACACCATCAACATAAAAGGACATATTGCAACTTAAACATTTGAATAAAAACATGAACTATTGTGCTCATACCAACAAACCACATATTGGCTCTGTTTGGGACAGCTCTGGCGGATTGAAAAGCTGCTGTCCGGATAGAGCTGTTTTAAAATAGATTTCTGGGGAGCAGTTTTGAAAAGCTGCAGAGTGTTTGGGTATTCTGTGCAGAAGTGCGCTCGGAATCGCCCGAGGAAGGACGTCGGAGGCTCGGAATCGCCAGAGGAAGGCCGTCAGGGGCTCGGAATCGCCGGAGGAAGGCCGTCCGACCTCTAAGCATGTTCCATCTGAAGAAACCATTAGATTTCCAAAACCTGTGAGAGAGAAAGCTATTTTGCAAGAGCAGAAGCTGGGGGGAGGGAGATTTCTGAAAAGCTGCAAAACAGCTCTGGCGGATTGAAAAGCTCTTCACAGAGAGCTGTCCCAAACACATATAAAACAGCTCTGGCGGCTGGAATAGAGATTTTCCAGCCGCCAGAGCTGCGCCAAACAGACCCATTGTCTTTCTAATGTTGTTAAAAGCAATAAAGTCATTCATAAGAAGTAAATATAAAACCACATTTAAAAAAGCATAAAGTGCTTTTGGTTAGTAGAAGAATTTCTTTCTACTTGGAGATGTGTACCCTTCACAGTACCATTTGTTTGAAGCAAATTGATTCTCATCTTCTTTCCAAGTGTTAACATAACACTTGTTCATATTCTTTTTCCTGAAAATAAAGGATATAGTTATTAAAAAAATTAAAAACAAGAAGGACAACAATGACAATCCTAGTTAAAATTAACTCAACAAACTCCCCGTTGGCATTGTTGTCAACTTTTAATTTTTTAATAATAGTAATAGCAGTCCCCCCTATTACCATTCTCCATGACTGTTTATCAGCATGGTAGGTTGTTGTCACGGGGTCTCGAACCCACAACCTTGATAAGAAGCCTTTAATACCACTCCTCATCATCAACTGAGCTGCTCTGATACCAATTGATAATATTGAGTGCTAATGACAATACATAAAGAAAATTAACATACATATAACAATTTGAATTTCAAACATTTCATAATAAATTAACTCAACAAATCACAGAATTTCTTTTATAAATTTATCTAAATAAAAATCTTCATTCTAATAAGATACATATGATTAAATATCATTACAACAACCTTAATGAAATTTAAAGGACAAGATACTAATAGAAGTAGAATTTAAGTTGAATTTAAACTTTGAGCAAATAAAGAATTTGTGTGACAATTTCTTTATTTGTCTCTCTCAAACTTGTGGAGTAATTACTTAAGGTTTGAAACCTTAATTGTCCACAAAGAAGAAGATGATATTGTAGTAATCTTAAACAAACAACTACCTCAGTTTTTTTCTCAATATTTGAAGGGATAAAGACTTAATTCTCATCAAACCTTCTCATCCAACTTGAAGCCTCTTCACGGTTTTCTTCAACAAGATTTTTTAGTAGCCGAACCTTCTTCTTCTTATGCAAGTGTTTTGGATCTGAGATCCAAGTGCTCAGCTTTATCCTTTCTTCAATCAAGTCGTGGACTTGATTCTTTATTCTTTTGAGATTTCCCTCAAGAGAACAAAACCGAAGACATTGATCTAGGCAACAATGTTCTTCACGGTTTTCCTTCTTCTCCTTCACGGTTTTCTTTCTCTCTTTCTATTTTTAGAATCCACGGCTTGAGCAAACTTCTCATTAATCACAAAAGCATTTATAAGAAGTTAGTTATTCAAAGAAGCCACACTCTTTCATCAAGGAGTGCTACCATTTCATTTTTTTATTAAAAAACCGCAACCTTTCAAAAAGGAAACCGCCATTGGTAGCAAGAGATTCGGCCCTATTTAAAACCGTTTTTTATTAAATAAAATGGCTGGTTTAGTTTCAAAAATAATTGAGATTGTTTATCTTAATATATTAAAAAACTTTAATAAAAAATTCATAAAAGTAAGGTTTGACAAGAGTAAAACTTAGGCATTAAGTTAACAATTATAGTGTTACATGTGATAACCTTTCATGATATGAATTATCTTTCTTTTCATGTAATCATTTTCAAAACAATGCTTAGATACCCTACATCATGTTTATCATAGACTTGATCATAATATTACACACCATCAACATAAAAGGACATATTGTAACTTAAACATTTGAATAAAAACATGAACTGTTGTGCTCAACCAACAAACCACACATTGTCTTTCTAATGTTGTTAAAAGCAATAAAGTTATTCATAAGAAGTAAATATAAAACCACATTTAAAAAAGCATAAAGTGCTTTTGGTTAGTAGAAGAATTTCTTTCTACTTGGAGATGTGTACCCTTCACGGTACCATTTGTTTGAAGCAAATTGATTCTCATCATCTTCTTTCCAAGTGTTAACATAACACTTGTTCATATTCTTTTTCCTGAAAATAAAGGATATAGTTATTAAAAAAATTAAAAACAAGAAGGACAACAATGACAATCCTAGTTAAAATTAACTCAACAAACTCCCCCTTTGGCATTGTTGTCAACTTTTAATTTTTTAATAATAGTAATAGCAGTCTCCCCCTATTACCATTCTCCATGACTGTTTATCACCACGGTAGGTTGTTGTCACAGGGTCTCGAACCCACAACCTTGATAAGAAGCCTTTAATACCACTCCTCATCACCAACTGAGCTGCTTTTATACCAATTGATAATATTGAGTGCTAATGACAATACATAAAGGAAATTAACATACATATAACAATTTGAATTTCAAACATTTCATAATAAATTAACTCAACAAATCACAGAATTTCTTTTATAAATTTATCTAAATAAAAATCTTCATTCTAATAAGACACATATGATTAAATATCATTACAACAACCTTAATGAAATTTAAAGGACAAGATACTAATAGAAGTAGAATTGAAGTTGAATTTAAACTTTGATCAAATAAAGAATTTGTGTGACAATTTCTTTATTTGTCTCTCTCAAACTTGTGGAGTAATTACTTAAGATTTGAAACCTTAATTGTCCACAAAGAAGAAGATGATATTGTAGTAATCTTAAACAAACAACTACCTCAGTTTTCTTCTCAATATTTGAAGGGATAAAGACTTAATTCTCATCAAACCTTCTCATCCAACTTGAAGCCTCTTCACGGTTTTCTTCAACAAGATTTTTCAGTGGCTGAACCTTCTTCTTCTTATGCAAGTGTTTTGGATCTGAGATCCAAGTGCTCAGCTTTCTCCTTTCTTCAATCAAGTCGTGGACTTGATTCTTTATTCTTTTGAGATTTCCCTCAAGAGAACAAAACCGAAGACATTGATCTAGGCAACAATGTTCTTCACGGTTTTCCTTCTTCTCCTTTACAGTTTTCTTTCTCTCTTTCTATTTTTAGAATCCACGGCTTGAGCAAACTTCTCATTAATCACAAAAGCATTTATAAGAAGTTAGTTATTCAAAGAAGCCGCACCCTTTCATCAAGGAGTGCTACCATTTCATTTTTTATTAAAAAACCGCAACCTTTCAAAAAGGAAACCGCCATTGGTAGCAAGAGATTCGGCTCTATTTAAAACTGTTTTTTTATTAAATAAAATGTCTGGTTTAGTTTCAAAAACAATTGAGATTGTTTATCTTAATATATTTAAAAAACTTTAATAAAAAATTCATAAAAGTCCTTGTGAAATATTTCATAAAAGTAAGGTTTGACAAGAGTAAAACTTAGGCATTAAGTTAACAATTATAGTGTTACATGTGATAACCTTTCATGATATGAATTATCTTTCTTTTCATGTAATCATTTTCAAAACAATGCTTAGATACCCTACATCATGTTTATCATAGACTTGATCATAGCATTACACACCATCAACATAAAAGGACATATTGCAACTTAAACATTTGAATAAAAACATGAACTATTGTGCTCATACCAACAAACCACACATTGTCTTTCTAATGTTGTTAAAAGCAATAAAGTCATTCATAAGAAGTAAATATAAAACCACATTTAAAAAAGCATAAAGTGCTTTTGGTTAGTAGAAGAATTTCTTTCTACTTGGAGATGTGTACCCTTCACGGTACCATTTGTTTGAAGCAAATTGATTCTCATCATCTTCTTTTCAAGTGTTAACATAACACTTGTTCATATTCTTTTTCCTGAAAATAAAGGATATAGTTATTAAAAAAATTAAAAACAATAAGGACAACAATGACAATCCTAGTTAAAATTAACTCAACAATATCTGTATTAAACTTAGGGTTTGCCTATAAAACCCAAGGTAGGGGAAACAGGGAGGTAGTTCCATTTTGATCACCACCCGAAATGCTTTGAGCGACATAACATTCTCAAACCATAAGCCCTAATCGCTCGAATCGCTGTTCCCGGACTTTCTCTTGCCTCTACGATTTTTGTGCCGGCGCTCCAAAATTTCTGTGTGTTTTCTCTCAATCCCGCAAGCACTCAATCAAAGAGAAAGGGGAATCTCGTCGCTGCCTTGATCACAAAGAAGGAAGAAATCTCGTCGTCCAATCCTCCCGTTTTTTGTTTCTGAGCAATCCCAACACTGCTATCGAGAGGAAGGAAATCACAGATCTTGCATTCTCGCGCACCTATCGCTGATCAGAATCAATCATGCTTTTTTCACTTGCGGTTTGAGCCGATCTAGGGCAGCCCGTCGTCAGCGCTCCCGATTTTTCCATTTCGTTGCTATAATAGGAATTGGAAAGAAGTTGGCGCTCCTGTTTTTTGATTCTGTCGCCTAGGTCGCGACTTCTCCCATTGCTGATTGATTCAAGAGAAAAAGGAAAGTGGTTGTTGTGCTGCCACTGTGCAAATCTTTCGCGGCAGTCTTGCCGCAAGGTGTCGCTGGATCTGGCCTCCAAATCTGTACTCACTGCCGGATCTATTTCCAGCGATCTCTTCTCTGGTAGCTTTTGTCCCTGCTGGAGGTTCTTCGACAGGGGCAAATCCCCGTCTATTGCTAGTTTCAAATCACTGGGAGGAGATCTTGCAGAATCTGCATGATAATTGCAGATCAAGTTAATCGCAGGAGTGGGGGACATGCCGCGAATCAAGCCTTTTTAAGTGTGCTTCCCGCTACTGTTGGATCTGGGCACAATTCTACATCTTTGTTTTTTTTCTTTATGTGATCTGGCTTGATTCTTGAGAACTCCCACCTGGATATCTACCTACCATCGTCAAAATTTTGGAGGAGATCGAAAAATCCAGATCGATTTGTGCCTTGTTGAATATCTTATTTAGCCTATCAACAATCTTGGTTTTTCCATTCAGTGGGGAAGAAGGTGCAACTACAATGATGAATGGAAATAATTTTTCCTCTCCCGTTTTAGTGGTTAAACTCAAAAAATTCACGACGACAGAGTTTAACGACTGGAAGTTTAGCACCCAATTCAGAATAACGTACCTGAATATGTTCTACACCATTCAGTATGATCATGCTGATGTTATCGGGACTAACATTGAGGCATAGTGGATCGTTGATGTAGACTTCTGTCGATTCTATTTGCTGAATTGCCTATCCTTGAGCCTGACAAAGACTTGCATCAAGATAAAGACTGTCAAGGAGATCTGGGAGGCACTAGAGGAGCACTTCAAGTAGGAGGAGGACCTGCCCAAAGCATACTTGGTGGACAAGTTGCATTCCTTCACATTCGATGAGGAGAAAGTGATTCTCCCTCGTGTATCTGAATTTGAGAATTTAGTTGATTCTTTGTATGGTTAGAATATTTCTCTGTCATACAGTTTTGTTGCTGGCACAATTATTTTTAAATTATCTTCTACGTAGTATAATTTAAAAATTGAAATGTACCGCAAGAAGATGCAGGTTGGTCTGAATGACCTTAAACATTTTATCCGTATTGATGATAAAAATAGGACTAGACATGCGTTAGAAGCTGTTAGTAAACAGAAAGTTGATGATAATATGATTTCTAGCTCTAAACACGTGCTTAATCATAAGAAGACTAAATCCCCTCAGAGTAGTTCTTAGGTTGTATGCCCAAATGAAAAGATCAAAATGTTTAAGGGCAAAACCTTTAACTGCAACAAGTGAGGGCACAATGCATCTGATTGAAGGCTTCCTAAGAAGAAGAGGACTAGAGAGCAATAAGAGGGCAACCAAATCAATATGGTTAGTCATGTTGAGTCTTCCAATTTTATTATTATGGTTGAAAATGTGAAGGCCAGCACTGAGTGGTACCTGAATTTGGAGTCAACATACCATGTTTGCAACAACGCAAAACTGCTGACAGGGCTCACGGATGCAAAGGAATCTATGACTGTTGTAAATGATGAAGTAGCTGACGTTCTAAAGGTGGGGAATGCAACATTGTTGCTCTCCTTGGGTAAAACTTTAAATTTAAAAAATGTTAAATTTATTCATTCATTAGCTGCTAATTTAGTGTTTATTAGTTTATTGTGTGAAGCTGGTATGTCTTTCAATTTTCGTAGCGGTTGAGTAATAATGTCAGTTAACTCACACTATTTTAGGTGTGCATACATCCAAAATAAAATCACTGACTTAGTATAGCAAACAAAATAGTCCAACAAGTTCGATAAAACTTTGTTAGCCAAAAGACTATATATGAGAGACTAGGATACGTGAACTATAAGAAAATGTTCCAAATTGCTAAAAGTCACCAAATTATATTAGACACTAAAAACTAACTTGAGAAATATGAAGTGTCTGATGAGACAAAAATCACTACGAAACCTTTCAGTGTGGTTACTAGGAGCATAATACCCCTAGAGCTAATACATTCTGATAACTGTAACTTGAAAAAAAAATTCATGAGAGGGGATAGGAAATATATGATCACCATTATAGATGACTGTTATAGGTTCTGTCACATTTATTTTCTTAAAACTAAAGATGAAGTGTTTGAAAATTTTTTTCCTTTTAAAACCAGGGTAAAAAATCAACATGACATGAAAATCAAAAGGTATAGAAGTGATAAAGAAGGAGAATACATGTCCAGTGAATTCAAGTGTTTCCTTGCCTCTCAAAGAATCATAGCTGAAACCACTGCTCCTTACTCACTGTAATCAAATAGAATACCTGAGAAAAGAGTAGAATACTAATAGAAATGCTAAACTTCATGCTCATAACTGCGGACATTTCTGCTGCTTATTGGAGAGAAACAGTCTTAACTGCAAATCACATTATAAATAAAGTTCCTTATGTTAAGTTAAAGGTTATACCCTACGAGCTTTTGTTTAAGAAGTCTCAAATATAAGTAGACTAAAGACCTAGGGTTGTATAACGTATGTTAGGGTTTCTGACCCAAGAAGATCTAAGATTGGATCAAGGACCAACATATGTGTCTACCTAGTTTGTGCTGGGGATAGTGCTGCAGATAGATTCCTAGATATTTCCAATAATATCATTATAGAATCTAGGGATGTGATGTTATTTGAAGATAAATTTCTTAAAGATAAAAAAAATCTCTCCCGAGTATGCAATCAACTATTACTGAGGAAGATCTTGAATCATTACCAAATACGTCCTATTCAGTTCATGTAGATAATCATTGCTTATAGGCTATGACTTCTTTGAGAGAGAGAACTCCCAGAATCATCGGTAGTGATTTTGTCATTAATCATGTTGAAGCTGATTTATTCACCTATAAAGAAACGATGAGATCAAGAGATTCACTACTTTAGAAAAAAGTAATTGATGAAGAGATGAACTCACTACTTTAGAACAACACCTAGACATTGGTTGATAGGTCAAAGGGGCTAAAACTATAGGGTGTAAGTGAGTTCTAAAAAAACTAAATTATGATGGTAGTATATCTAAGTATAAAGCACATCTGGTGGCTAAATATTTCACACAAGTTAGTGGAGTAGATTATTTTGATGTATACTCACCAGTATGTCACCTAACAACCATTAGAATTCTCATTATCATTGTATATTGAAAATTTTATTATTCATCAAATGGATGTTAAGACTACATTTTTGAACGGAGATCTGACCGGATAGATATACTTGAGTCAACTTGATGGATTCATTATAAATGGTCATAAAAATAAGGTCTGAAAGTTAATTAAGTCATTATACAGACTAAAATAAGCACTCAAATTATGACATTAGAAATTTGACATACTGTAAAAAATATGAGATTCATGTCAAGTCTCTCTAATAAATGTCATTATATACATCATAGATCAAATAAAGTCGCTATAATATGCTTATATGTAGATGATATGTTAATTCTAGGATTTGATCAATCTGAAGTGGATGATGTAAAGCCAAGTCTAATAAAAGAGTAGATCATTAAAGATCTAGCTAGGTATATCTGAAATTATACTAGACATGAAAGTAAGCTTTGGGAAAATGGTATTTCCCTAAGTCAAAGCACTACATAAAATCTATGTTGGATAGGTAAGGATACAATGAAAGTAAAACAGTATAAACACCATATGACTACAATAAACGCTTAAAACTCAATAAAGGAGCCGAGGTTAGACTATTTTAAGTTGATTGGTAGTTCATGTATATTATGGTCTACATCATACTTGACATAGCCTCTACGGTAAACATATTAAATAGATTCACTAGTAATCCTAGCCAGGTCCATTGGAATGTCCTTGATATACTAATGAGATACATAAAACACACCCAAAAGTATGATTTATGTTTCAATGGTCATCCTCCAATTCTGGAAGAATATTCGGATGCATCATGGTGCTCATGATAAATAAATGATAACAAGTCTACTAGTAGATTTATTTTTACACCAGGAGGAGCAGCTGTAGCATGGAAGTTTAAGAAGCAACCATGCATTTCTTTTTATTTTATGGAATCTGAACTCTATGTTCTAGCTTCAGCAAAAGAAGAAGCAGAGTGGAAAAAATATTTGGTTATGGGTATTCCACTGACAAGTCTAAAACTGAGTTATGTTATAGTTTACTGCGATAATAAGACTACAAAAATGATTACTATGAACACTTTGTTCAATGAAAAAAAAGACAACGACGGATGAAACTGTTAAATTTTCTCAACGTGGTCAGCAAGATAGCCCAAACGTCAAATTAATATCTTCGGAACTACCCAGTTCTCACGTTGAACCAGCGGAAAACCAAGGAACAAGGGTTAATCCCAACAAACAATGGAAGCACAAGCAGGTCTATTATTCATTCACTTCTTTACATCACGAGGCATACATAGCGAGACATGATTTCGCTAGTATAACAGCTGTAAACAGAAAGCACCAAAAAATAAGCCGGGTGGACAGAACCGGAGTCCGCCGAGACCGCCGAGGTCGCCGAAGTCGCCCGAACTAAGCTGCAATCCGCCGAATAGCCACGGAGTCCGCCGAAGCCGCGAGGCCGCACGGACACACCGGTATTCGTCTCCTGCTGAACCTGAACTGAGGAACACCCCCTACCCGCCTGAAGCCGGCAGACAGGTTATTGAAGCTGGCAAAGATGACAGAACTGACAAGCCGCAGAGCGACCTCCTGCTGAGTCCGCAGAGACCGCACACTTCCAAGTACTTGACCAAAGTCACAGCCAAACTCCTGGCTCATTGAAGCAAACCGCGCGACTTACACACATCAAACTTCAGCACTTAAACAATCTGTGCGGACTGACAAATAGAGACCGCAGCTCCTTTCACAACCCAACTTACTGTTCACTCAAGTTACTTAGGTTACTGTAGACCTGCCAGGGGGGTCCTATTTATAGGCGAGGTGAGGAGTGTGGTCACCGCCCAAGAGATAGCGACACTGCCCCAGCCCGCGCGATTGCAAAACACCATCCGCCGAGTCCGCAAGGACTTAGCCGAATACCAAGGAAAACCGCCAGGAGCAAGGCAACCAATTGGCAAACCCTCTCCAGTCCGCCCAAGCTATGCGGACAAGGCATCAGCCCGCAAAGCTCCAACCACTACAGGACAGCAAACCCCCTTCAATGGCTGTCCGTACCAACCCGAGGTAGTCCGCAAGACTCACACCTCAATCCGCCACAAGTCCACGATCAAAGGCAGCTAGCAACAGTCCGCCTGGTCACATCGGACATGGCGGATACGACGGATACTATGAACTTAGCACAAAGTGTGACCAAGTCCAAAAACATCAAAGGCTAATGCGAGCATAGCGGACGCAAACCCCCGTCCGCCAAACACCAAAGCACAGACCGCCATCAGTCCGTAGGCTCCTCGCACTCCTGCCCAACGCAGCAACCTTCCCCGGACTCCAAAGCCAGGCCGCCAAACGATCTCCACAGCAACCACCTGCTGTAACACCAGAGCTCGACAAGGCCTCAACCAAGCTCTAGGCCCAGTCCGCAACAGCCAATACCATGGACACATCAGTCCGCAAGCTTCCCGCGGACACAAGCCAACCCGCCTAACAGCACAAACTTGCACCACGGCCACTGATCAATGCACTAGTCTGCAGGCCTCCTATCCGCAGATACCAGGCCACACAGTCCGCGAACTCTATGCAAACAACCTGCTCAGACGACAGCCGGCTTCCACCAGACTTTCCACCAGGCCGCACATCACAGTCCACCCAGTCCGCCTAGTCTGCCAATGCTGTCCGCCCAGGCTGCTCGGCCTGTCCCGTCAACCACTTCCACTTCACAAAATTCAACACCCCCCCTTGAAGTGAGAAGTGGTGACCAAGCCCAGCACGCTGCACAAGCGTTCAAAAGGCCCCTTCGACAGTGGCTTCGTGAAGATGTCAGTAAGATTATCTTCACTCCGAACATGCCCGACCAGCAGAGATCCTTCCAACACCTTCTCCCTGATGAAATGGTGATCAATCTCTATATGCTTGGTCCTGGCGTGACACACTGCATTGTTTACCAGCTTGAGAGCACTCTCATTGTCACCCCGGAGTAAAGTAGGCCCTTGCACTTCTTCATGAACATCCTCTATAAGCCTCCTCAACCAAACGGCTTCCCAAGCAGCCAAGGCCGAAGCCTTATACTCCGCCTCCGTGGTTGAAACCGACACCGAGTCCTGCTTCTTGCTACACCACGAGATGCTAGCTGAACCGCAAGTGAACACATAACCTGAAGTAGACCTCCGATCATCCGAATCACCGCCATAGTCAGCATCCGTGTACCCTAGCAACGCAAACTCCGAGTCCCTTTCATAGAGGAGTCCCATGTCAGAAGTCACCTTGACATACTTCAGAATTCCCTTTGCCGCCACTAGATGAGATTGCCTTGGTTCAGCCATATACCGACTTACTCGGCCAACAGCATAAGATATATCCGGCCTTGTAATCGTCAGATAAATCAAGCTCCCAACAAGATCCCTGAACACCAAGGGATCATGAAGAACCCTTCCATCATCTCGTCGAAGATTCTGCCCAGATTCCAATGGAGTAGAGCACTTCTTCCCTTCGCCCATGCCAAACCGCTTCACAATGCGATCAGCATACCCTTTCTGGCTAATGAGAATCTCGCACTCCTTCCTCTCCACTTCCAGACCAAGAAAGTGATGCAACTCTCCCAAGTCTTTCATCTCGAAGCGTATAGCAAGCTCATCCCTGAGCCTTGCTACTTCCCCCTCCGTATTCCCTGTGATGATCATGTCATCCACATGCAGCAGGACGAAGACTCGTAGCTCTCCCTTCTTCTTGACGAACAGGCTTGAATCCGAGTTAGAAGCAAGGTATCCATAGAATTGCAAGTACTCTGCAATCTTCCCATACCACGCTCTAGGCGCTTGCTTCAACCCATAGAGAGCCTTCCTGAATTTGCAGACATAGTCTGGATGCTTTTCAGAGACAAAACCAAGCGGCTGATCCATGAAGATATCCTTGTCAATCTCTCCGTAAAGAAAAGCATTCTTCACATCGAGTTGCCACAACCCCCATCCATTGCTAGCAGCCAAGGCGATCACCACTCTTACTGAAGTCATCTTTGCAACTGGACTGAATGTCTCCTCATAGTCTTCTCCATACTGCTGTGAGAATCCTCTAGCGACCAGGCGAGCTTTGAACCTATCAATGCTCCCATCAGCCTTCTTCTTCAACTTATACACCCACTTGCAAGTAACCGGAGTAATGTCATCAACCTTGGGCACAAGGTCCCAGGTTTAATTCTTCTTCAGAGCATCAATCTCTTCCTTCATGGCACCTTCCCACTCCTTCACTCCAGTGGCCTCGTTGAAGCTTGAAGGCTCTCGCTCATCCAGAGGACCTGCAAAGAAGCAGGAGACAAAACTCACTGCATTCCCATCACAGTATCGAGCCGGTGGCTTAACCACCCTCTTCGATCTCCGAAGAATTGGATCCTTGCTCACGGCTTCCGTTGCTTCTTCAGGCTCCACTCCTACCTGGGGCAAGCATTGAGCAGTGCTCCCCCTGCTTCCTGAGCCAGAAGGCTCAGCCTCGGAGTTCGAAGCAATAGGAGCTGCTGGTGAAACAGCAAGCTCCTCTTCCAAGCCTTCAGTAGCCATCACCGGTGCTTCCTCAACCTTGCTACTTCTGGTTAGCTCCACCGAGCCACCTCCATATGACGTCAGCTCGTCAAAGACAACGTCTCTTGATACCACGAACTTCTTCGTCACAGGGTCCATGCACTTCCATCCCTTCTTCCGCTCATCGTAGCCAACAAAGACAAGTTTCCTTGCCTTGGCATCCAGCTTTGTCCATGAAGCATCCAGGACATGCACGTAGCAAGTTGAACCGAACACCCTAAGGTGTCCCACACTCGGCTTCTCCTTCAGCAACAGCTCAACTGGAGTCTTCATGTTGATCGGGCTGAGTGGCATCCGGTTGATAACAAAAACAGCACAAGACATTCCCTCCGCCCAAAAGGACCTTGGGATATCTTTCACATGAAGCCAGCATTTGCAGGTCTCCGTTAGATGACGGATCTTCCGCTCCGCTACCCCATTTTGTTGTGGAGTGTGGGCACAAGTAAGCTCCCGTTGGATCCCGTGCTTCCTGCAGAAGTTAGAAAACTCGGAGGAGACAAACTCACCCCCGTTATCAGTTCTAAGCTTCTTAATATGCAAGCCAAGCCGGCCTTCTACCAACTCCTTAAACTCCACAAACAAACGGAATGTTTCCGACTTCTCCTTTAAGAAGTACACCCAAGTATACCTTGAGTAGTCATCAACCAAGACAAGCATGTATCTGCTTCCACCAAGGCTGGCAGTAACCGTCGGTCCCATCAGGTCGCCATGAATACACTCCAATGGTTTCTTGCTCCTTGTTTGTGATTTAGCAAACGGAAGGCGATGTGCCTTACCATATTGACAGCCCGCACAAACATGCCCATCACCAAAGGAGGACAACTTCGGCAACCCCGTCACCAGACTTCTACTCGCCATTGCCTTCAGCTTGTCCATGCCAATATGCCCCAGCCTCTCATGCCAGATAGCAGCACTATCATTGGCTCTCATTCTATCAACATAAGCACTGGTGGAAAGAACAAACAAGTTCTTCACCCTCCTCCCAACATGAGCAACATCAGCATTTACTGCTGATACGTTGCGAAGGAACCTCACGTCTGTTGGCCCAAACAGAACATGATACCCAGCGTCCACCGCATTGGTCACCGAGAAGAGGTTCTTCTTCATGCCCGGCACATGATACACACTCATTAACGTGAGTGGCCCCTGATCACTACCAAAAGACACGACCCCCTCTTTCTCTACTGCATAAACAGTATTATCAGCAGTGATAATAGCTTCATTACCTGAGTACGCCTGCATGGAGGTGAACTTCAACTTGTCTCTGGTGAGGTGATGACCACACCCGGAGTCCACGATCCACTCGCCGTTGAAGTCCTCAGCAGACAAGGCCCGGACACAAGTGCCCGTCATAAAAGCTCCGCCCCATTCTGCTTCTTCACTTCTTGAGCAAGCTTCCTTCTTTCCCGCAGCATGCCCAGGCTGCAGTTTGACCTTGCAGTCCCGCTTGAAGTGCCCTCGCTGATGACACCGGTAGCACTTCAAATTCTTCTTCCAGTCCTTAGGAGCATTGCTCCTCTCCGGTGGATATGAAGTTGAAGTCTCCTTCTCACCAACGGCCTGCACCTTCTTCTTCTTCTTCCCTTCCCATCCTTTCTTCTTTCCTGAGAAGAGAGCTTCACTGCCTTCCTTATTCAGGTTCACTCCAGCCATCTGCCTTGCCAAGCTCTCCTGCGATGCAAGCAGATTCTCCAGCTCTAGCAAAGATGGTTGAGTAGCCCACCCTTGAACAGATGTAACAAAAGCCACATACTCCTTCCGCAAGCCGCGGATAATGTGTCTTTTCATCTTAGCCTCAGAGATAGGCTCATCAGGATCCAGTGTTGACAGCTCAGCACACAAGCTCTTCATATTTAAGAAGTACTTGGAGATGGAATGGTCTCCCTTAGTTGCCCTGGCCAACTCATTATCCAGGAACTGAATGAAAGATATAGTACCTAAACACCTAGAGGGGGGGTGAATAGGTGACCAAATTCTTTTTAAACTTTAATGGCAGCAATCAGTTTATAACATAGAATCTATATTACGTTTGCACAGCAATCACACAGCATTCATAATCACAGCAGACACAGAGTTTTATAGTGGTTTCCCAAGCTTTGGGTACATCCACTTTCCCCCTTCGCCTATCTAGCAGTGTACTAGATTCGGCCAAACTTCATCACTATCTCAGAACCCAAACTGGTTCCTACACCTCAGGCCCAAGGCCCTACAACTCAGCTTTTCCACAAAGCCTACACTCAGCCACAAAGGCCTACACTCAGAGATTTCAATCTCCTACACTCAGGCTCTCAAGCCCTACCCTCAGCCTTTATAATTACAGGCTTACAAAAACTCAGATCCAAAGGATCCTACAAGATAAAAATGAATATACAATTGTTAACTCAGCAACCCAAAGATAAAAGAGGGGAGTTGTGAGTTTCTTGATGAGTTCTTGGAAGAACTCAGCTGTAATCAATCTGACTTAGTTTTCTTCAAAGCTTCTTGAAAGTAGAACTCAATAAGATTGACTCCTTCTGCAGTTGATCCTTGATCTCTGTCACTTAGAATTCAGAATAAATCTGAACCCTTCTTCTCAGCCTAGTTCCAAAGGCTGATTTCTTGGATGGAGCCCTCTCTCTCCAACTTCTTAGATCTGCACTTGGACAGCTAGATCTTCTTATTTTGATACTTGATCGATAACTTGAACAACTATGTGAACCACTCCAACAACCACAACAACAACTTTCTGTAGACTGTATGAGCCTATTTATAGGCCTTCTTCATGGTAACCGGCTGGTCCGGTTCATAACTGTCTTCTGACAACTCTGACAAGTGCTGTAGACCGGCTGGAACGGCAGCTGTCAAGTCATCCAGTCAATTCTTGAAAGTTCTCTAACTGTCTGAAAGTGTCGAGACTTTCTGTCTTTAAGTGTCGACACTTATAGACCAAGTGTCGACACAAGTTGTGTAAGTGTCGACACAAGTCTACAAGGTGTCGACACAACTCCTTGTGTTGTAGATACTATGTCTCGACACAGATTCTTCTTCATGTGTCGACACTGAAATTGAGTGTCGACACAAGTACTTGTTCTTCTGTATGTTGCTGAATTCTTCTAAGTGTCGACACATTTCCTTTGTGTCGACACATCTTCATGTGTTGAATCTGTTAAGTGTCGACACTGCTTCTTGGTGTCGACACATAGTCTTCTATGTTGATACTTGCTGAGTGTCGACACAGCTCCTTGTGTCGACACATGATTCTTCTGTTGAGACTTTAGCTGAGTGTCGACACATTCCCTTAGTGTCGACACTTGTACTTAGAATATTTTGTTGATCTTTCTGTTCTTTGCTAAGTGTCGACACAGCTCCATGTGTCGACACAGCTCCATGTGTCGACACTTTCTTCAAGTGTTGAGTCTTCAGCTGAGTGTCGACACATTGTTCTAGGTGTCGACACTTATTTCATGTCTTGACTCTTCTGTTGAGTGTCGACACATTGTTCTGGGTGTCGACACTTATACTTAGTCTCTGCTGACTTTTGCTGAGTGTCGACACAGCTCCAAGTGTCGACACTTTCTAGTGTAGACACAGTTCTTCTAGGTGTCGACACTGCTGTTAAGTGTTGACACAGCTTTACTGTACTTTTCTTCACTGAGTGTCGACACAGCTCCTTGTGTCGACACTTTGTGTCTGGTGTCGACTCAGCATCCCTGGTGTCGACACAATGACTCCAAGTGTCGACACTGCTTGTCTGGGTGTCGACACAAGCTTTCTTAAGTGTCGACACCTTCCCTCTGGGTGTCGACACATGGACTTAGAAACTTTTTGCTTTAGTCCTGCAATTACTTAACCTGCACAAGTAAACTCAACATACATCAAATACATTATGATGTATATCATTGAGTTGGGTGAGGCTTCTTCAAATCAGGTACATTTAAACCAATGTACCCAACAATCTCCCCCTATTTGGAGAAGTCATAACCCTTAGTCAATGATATACACCATTCATAATAAAATTACAGAATGATGTAAAGCAGGATAATATACAGCAGGGTTAACATAAACATGTATTAATCACACATGTATTCATATACATTATCACAGAAAAAATATGAAATAGACATAGACATTATCATAGAACAAACATGAAATAGATTAATCATATTGTTCTAATATCTGTCTTATACATTTTCAGAAGTTCACAAAATTTTTACATCCAAAAGATTACAAAATAAACTTCAAGAAAATTCTAATTCTATTTCAGTTTTGGCTCCTTAATAACAATTCCTTTTCCAGCTTGAACTTTAGCTTGGACAGGAGCATCAGCAACTTCAGCATCAGCAGGCTTCTTGCCTTTCAGATCTTTCTTCTTAAGCTCTTCTGCTTTGATCTTCTGTCTTTCAAAGTAATGGTATGGCTTTGGAAAGTACTTGCTAGGCTCCTGAGCAGTAGGAGGTAGCTTTCCCATCTTTCCCTTCCTTCTATATTGGACTATTGTCTCCTGCCTTGATTCATGTTTCCTCCATTCAGCCTCAGAGAACCACTTGTTCCTGTCTTGAATGTTATCTTTGGCAGCTTTCCAGGCAGTCAATATAATGTTTCTAGAGGTAGGGCTCCACTGCTCAAAGTCTGGTCTCTATTCAGCTTGTTCCCTAAACCTCTTCTTAGACAATCTTGTCTCTTCTTCTTTCTGCATTGCCTCTTGCATAGCTTCAGATATAGGCTGATCAACCTTTTCAATATGAACATTGTCCTTGCCCCCAGGTGGGCTATACATAGTCTGTACATCTGCTTGAATCATGTCAAAATCTGGAGTAGGGTATATGACTTGAGCCACTTCAGGTTGTTCTCCCCCTAGATATGCAGGATGAATGCCAGATTCTGCCACATTGTCATCATCACAAAGAGGATGATAACTCAGTGTAGCTCTGATAGAATTTGATATCCATTTGGCATGATCAGAGCTTGCCTTGACTAACACTCTATCCCTCTTTATGACTTCTCTTGCAATATGATCTCTCACATCATACTTTTGAAATCTCACCTGATTATCCAAGTAATTAACTCCATCTTTAAAGAAAGGTTTTAACCTTTGGAGTTTGTCAGTGATATTCTTCTGAGATTCTTGAATGGCTGTTTTAATAGAGTGAGTTCTTCTTGAAATGCTTTGTCAAATTCAGCTTTAATAGTAGCAGTAGAGGTAGAAGGTCCAGCAGCTTGGTTCTTTAACTCAGTGATAATACCATTATGGGAAGCAGTCAAATTGTCATTCATCCTTAGCTGATTTTCAAGAACATACCCTTGCTTCAATGCTATGTCATCCACTTGTGTCTTTATCTTTTCCTGGTGTGTAGCTAAGTACACCACTGCATTCCCCCATTTGTGGAAGCAGTCTGTCATCTCCTTCTTATTTAGGTTCATTTCAAACCTTATAGATTTTATGTCCTGGGCCAGATCAAATTATAAGGATTTTTGCCCTTCATCTACATACTTCTCAATTGCCTGCCTGTGCTCATTCAGTTTAATTTGCATTGCCACCATTAAAGCACTATAATCAACTGATGGTGTTTGCTGAACTATAGGCTGTGGTGCAATAGATTGTAGAGCCTTCTTATAACTTTGACTCCTTTTGAATACATAAAGTTTCTGCTTCTTAGCCCTGGCAATCTCCTCATCTTCAGAGGCAGATGTGCTGGCTATATCCACCCTCTCCTTAGGGCTTGGAGGCTTCTCAGATACTTTCCTGGCAGGGTCTTCATTAATGTGCACTTGCTCCCCCTCAGCAGCAGCATTCTCTTCTTCAGTAGCAGCAATGTCTTTGTCAAAATCTTGTTGATCCAGATTTAAGAACAGATCTTCCATAGTGTACTCTTGTGGTGAAGGAGCAGGAGAAATTCTGTGCTCTTCAACCACTGGATCAGGAACTATTGGAGCTGCAACAGATGTGTCTTCCAAGACAACATCTGGGGCTTGATTATTCTGCTGAGTTTGCTGATGAACATCAGACAAATCAGTATCTTCCATAGGAAAATCTAAAGTTTTGAGTTCAGTGATTACCTCTAGGATAATGTTTGTTGCTTGTTCACTTTCCAGTGTGGTGGGTTCATCTACAACTGGAAGCTCCCCCTCGCTTTGATCCTTGTGGATGGGGCTATCTTAAGGTAGCACCCCCTGGATCTCAGCATCATCCTAAGGAGCAAGAGTCTTCTCAACAGTCCCTTCCTCATTCTCATCTGGAGTGAAGACAACCTGTTCTTCACTTTCAGAGCTGCTAGTGGACTCTTGTGCCACAGGAGCAGTCTTCCTTTTCTTCTTTGGAGGAATCTCCTTCTCAGAAACTATCTTCTCAGGGGTTGGCATCTCTTTAGACAACACCCTGTCCCATCTGGAAAATATTCTCAGATCCATCTTCCTCATATGATTGATTTTGCTTCCAGCAGCCTGCTGCATAACCTGTGGTACGGTACCAGCTAGGTATAGACTTAAGATTCTGCCCAGGTTGGGCTTCTTCAAGCTTTCCTTGATTTTCTCAAATACTATAACAGACCAATCAGTTCTGAGAGTGAAGATAATCCTGGTCATTATACTAAACATAGAGGCAGACACTCTATCATGCCCTCCTGGCTTGCTTAAAATTACCTTGTCAACTATCTCAGACATGAATTTGCCTTGATTGTTCATGCCTTTTCTATTGAAAACAGAACCAATCTTCATCTTAGAGTCTAGTCCACACCAGGTTAGAGCTTCCCTGGTCTTTGAAGCTGTAACCTCATCTTCCTCTTTAGTTCTTGGCAATTGAAGCACCTTCCTCAAGCTCTTTGGTGAAATCTTAACCTTTGTTCCATGAACTCTGGATTTGATCTTGTATCCAGATTCGTCCACTTCAGCTCCATTGAGGAATTCAAGTACCTCTTTCTTCCATATCTTAGTTGGTTCTGAAACTAGATATTCCAATCCTAAATCGGCAACTAGGGTTACGACAGCCTGGATTTCTTGATCTGCATCATCAAAAGCACCGCGCACCAGCTCGTATCCTTCATTGACATTCTCCTCTAGCTTAGGCGCCATTAGGGTTTGTATAATTTGTTTTGAGAGAAGAGAGGTGTCGACACAGAAGTTTGGTCTCGAAACTTTGAAAGCGTGTCGACAAACAAAGACAAAACTCTATTTATACCTTTCTAATTTTGAAGATGAACAGGCGGGACAGCTAACTTAAAATGTGTCGACACTGGCAATAAGTGTCGACACTGACTTATAATGTCTCGACACATATGTGTCGACACAAGTTTAGTCAACAGATATTATGTGTCGACACATGTTTATGTGTCGACACCACATAACTCGACACATAGTCGAGACTTTACTTAGAAAATTCTGAGTAAAACTTAAGTGTCAACACCACTTTGGATGTGTCGACACCTACTTGACATGTGTCGACACTGATATTCTGAAGTGTCGACACCAATATCCTAGACGTGTCGACACCTTTTTCCTGAAGTGTCGACACCACTTTTCTGTGTCGACACAGAAATCTCTATGTGTCGACACTTTTTTACTAAGCCATATTCAATACTATAAACTTACTCTAAGTTTATCATTCCTAGTTCAATTTTAAATCTATTGAACTTAGCTTCTTCTAGGGGCTTAGTATACATATCAGCTACTTGATTATCAGTTTTAACATATTCTAATAAAATATCTTCTCTTTCTACATGCTCCCTAAGAAAATGATATTTAATTTCAATATGTTTTGTTCTACTATGGGATACATGATTATTAGATATTGAAATAGCACTAGTAGAATCACAAAAGAGTGGAGTTCTACTTACCTGAAATCCATAGTCCTCTAGCTGATGTTGTATCCATAGAAGTTGAGCACAGCAACTTCCTGCAGCCACATACTCTGACTCTGCAGTGGAGATAGCCACACTGGTTTGCTTTTTGCTACTCCATGAAATTAGTCTCCCACCTAGGAATTGACAGGTTCCAGTAGTGCTTTTTCTATCTTCTTTGCATCCTGCAAAGTCTGCATCTGAATAACCTGTTAGTTCAAAATCCTCATTCCTAGGGTACCAGAGGCCTAGATAGGGAGTGCCCTTTAGATATCTCAGTATTCTTTTGACTGCTGTCAAATGAGACTTTTTAGGGCAAGCTTGATACCTTGCACAGACACATGTAGCATACATGATATCTGGTCTACTTGCAGTCAAGTATAATAGGGAGCCAACTATCCCTCTATACAAGGTTTCATCTACAGGTTTCCCTGCATCATCCTTGCTAAGAGACATATTTGACCCCATAGGAGTCTTCATGGTACTTGATGAATCCATACCATACTTCCTTATGAGTTCCAGGGTGAACTTGGACTGACAAATGGATAAACCACTCTCAGTCTGTTTAACTTGGAGACCCAAGAAAAACTTTAGCTCTCTCATACTACTCATTTCAAATTGACCTTGCATAAGTTTTGCAAATTTTTTGCAAAGGCTGCTTTCAGTAGACCCAAATATAATGTCATCTACATATATTTGGACTAGTATAACTTTGCCTCTAGATTCCCTAAGGAATAGAGTCTTATCTATTTTCCCCCTTGAGAACTTGTTCTCAATGAGGAAACTAGATATGGTTTCATACCAAGCCCTAGGGGCTTGCTTTAACCCATATAAAGCTTTCCTAAGTCTATAAACATGATGAGGTAGAGTTGAATCAACAAAACCTGAAGGCTGTTCCACATAGACTTCTTCCTTAAGATTACCATTCAGAAATGCTGACTTGACATCCATTTGGTAAACCTTGAATCCTTGATAGGTTGCATATGCCAAGAACATCCTTATGGCATCTAGTCTGGCTACTGGAGCAAAGGTTTGATCAAAGTCAATACCTTCTTCTTGCATATATCCTTTAGCAACCAATCTTGCTTTATTCTTAATGATGACCCCTTGTTCATCCATCTTATTCTTGTAGATCCACTTGGTTCCTATTATATTATGGTCTTTAGGTCTCGGAACAAGTTCCCAGACCTTGCACCTCTTGAACTGATTAAGCTCTTCTTGCATTGCTTCAGTCCATTGTGGATCTAGTATGGCTTCTTCAAACTTCTTTGGTTCAACTTGAGATAGAAAACTGGAGTAGATTGCTGCATTCAGGTTTCTGCTCCTTGTTTGTACCCCTTGTCTTGGATCTCCAATAATCTGCTCTACTGGATGATCTCTAAGATGCCTATTGATTGGAGGCATCCTAACTTCTGGTTGAACCTCTTCAGCATCTCCATCATGTTGTACTCCTTGTACTTCATCAGCAATTGGTACATGTAGTTCTCCCCCTGGACAACAGCCACTGTCTTCTACTTGCTGTCTTGCAGCAGGTACTTCTTCTATAGTAAGCT
Organism: Platanthera guangdongensis; assembly: GCA_039583875.1. NCBI lineage: Eukaryota > Viridiplantae > Streptophyta > Magnoliopsida > Asparagales > Orchidaceae > Platanthera > Platanthera guangdongensis. The sequence goes on from CM077165.1 coordinate 144,955,304, forward strand.
TGTCCATCTTCTTTGTTAAACCTGTGGGGCTGCATACACTACTAGACAACTCATTGTTAATAAGTTTAGTCTCATCAAAAATGACATGCACAGATTCTTCTATAACTTGTGTAGACAAGTTGTAGACTCTATAAGCCTTACTGTTGTTGCTGTACCCAACAAAAATTCCCTCTTGGGACTTGGCAGCAAACTTAGTCAAGTAAGACTTCTCATTGTTAAGTATGAAGCATTTGCAACCAAAGATCCTGAAATAGGATAGGTTTGGTTTCCTACCTTTCACAACTTCATAGGGGGTCTTGTTGAGGCTTTTAGTGATGGTAGCCCTATTTATAACATGGCATGCAGTGTTAACTACTTCAGCCCAGAAATATTCTGGTAGTGATGTATCACTTAATAGGGTCCTACCAGCCTCTATCAAGGTTCTATTCTTCCTCTCAGCAATGCCATTTTGCTGAGGTGTTCTAGGTGAAGAGAATTCTTGAAATATCCCAAATTCTTCACATAGTTTTGTCATGCTATCAGACTGAAATTCAGTACCATGGTCACTTCTAATCTTGACCACTGTACTGTCTAGTTCATTCTGAATTTGCTTGACAAAGCTATGAAAGACACTAGGTGTTTCAGATTTCTGTCTTAAGAAGAACACCCAGGAAAACCTTGAGTAGTCATCTACAACTACAAAGGTATAGACCTTCCTACCTAAGCTGTGAACTGGCATTGGACCAAAGAGATCCATATGCAAGAGGTATAAACACCTCACAACATCTTTGTTTTCTATGCTTCTAAAGGTGGATTTAGTCTGCTTGCCCTTTTGACAAGCTGAGCAAATACCATCTTTAACACACTTAACTTGAGGACCATTCCTCACTAACTCTTTGCTAAAAAGTTTGTCAATAGTCTTGTAGTTAAGATGTGCAAGCCTCTTGTGCCATTTGACATAATGAGAGACTGTCTCATCAGCTACAAGACACACTGGAGAACCATTATTCTCAACCATAATGTCTAAGCAATAGACATTCCTTTTCCTATAACCAGTCAAAATGATCTCTTGATCAGTTGACCTCTTGATATGACAACCATTTGCCAAACAGTGTAGGTGGAGGAATTTCTCCCAACTTAGTCATTTCTCTAATGGCACAGATCTTGGTGTCCCAATCTTTAGTTAGGGACCTTAGGAACTTGTCATTTAGTTCATAATTACTGAACTCTCTTCCATAAGACATGAGTTCATTCACTATCCTGTAGAACTTCTTATAGCACTCAGTTATGTTATCACCCTTTCCTTGTCTAAAACTTTTATACTCTTGATTTAGCAAGAATTTTCTATCTTGCCTAACTTCTTCAGAACCCTCCATATATACAATAAGAGTATCCCACATTTCTTTGGCTGTCTTACAGTGTATTAGATTCTGAAAAGTTGCATCATCTATGGCACTCACTATAATGTTTTGTGTCATTTTGTCCATGGTGGCTAGGACAATCTCATCCTTTGTCATTTCAGAGAAATCCTTTGGAGTTCTCTGATTTGCATCTAGAACTGATATCTTCATGGGCACATATGACCCCTCCTTTACTGTGATATAGATCCTAGGGTCTGAGGCTTCCATAAACAGCCTTACCCTTTCCTTCCAGATCCCAAATATCTCTTTCCTACATATAGGTAATTTCATGGATCCCAATTCCTTGTGATTCTCAGAGGAACCCATGGTTCTTGATTTTCTTGAATCTGTAATTTGACAGACTGAATCTGCCAAACAGGATCTCCTCAGATTGTTAGTCCTTTTTGAGGAACCTGGCTCTGATACCACTTGAAAGATATAGTACCTAAACACCTAGAGGGGGGGGGGGGTGAATAGGTGACCAAATTCTTTTTAAACTTTAATGACAGCAATCAGTTTATAACACATAATCTATACTACTTTTGCACAGCAATCACACAGCATTCACAATCACAGCAGACACAGAGTTTTATAGTGGTTCCCCAAGCTTTGGGTACATCCACTTTCCCCCTTCGCCTATCTAGCAGTGTACTAGATTCGGCCAAACTTCATCACTGTCTCAGAACCCAAACTGGTTCCTACACCTCAGGCCCAAGGCCCTACAACTCAGCTTTTCCACAAAGCCTACACTCAGCCACAAAGGCCTACACTCAGAGATTTCAATCTCCTACACTCAGGCTCTCAAGCCCTACCCTCAGCCTTTATAATTACAGGCTTACAAAAACTCAGATCCAAAGGATCCTACAAGATAAAAATGAATATACAATTGTTAACTCAGCAACCCAAAGACAAGAGAGGGGAGTTGTGAGTTTCTTGATGAGTTCTTGGAAGAACTCAGCTGGAATCAATCTGACTTAGCTTTCTTCAAAGCTTCTTGAAAGTAGAACTCAATAAGATTGACTCCTTCTGCAGTTGATCCTTGATCTCTGCCACTTAGAATTCAGAATAAATCTGAACCCTTCTTCTCAGCCTAGTTCCAAAGGCTGATTTCTTGGATGGAGCCCTCTCTCTCCAACTTCTTAGATCTGCACTTGGACAGCTAGATCTTCTTGTTTTGATACTTGATCAATAACTTGACCAACTATGTGAACCACTTCAACAACCACAACAAAAACTTTTTGTAGATTGTATGAGCCTATTTATAGGCCTTCTTTATGGTAATCGGCTGGTCCGGTTCATAACTGTCTTCTGACAACTCTGACAAGTGGTGTAGACCGGCTAGAACGGCAGCTGTCAAGTCATCCAGTCAATTCTTGAAAGTTCTCTAACTATCTGAAAGTGTCGAGACTTTCTGTCTTTAAGTGTCGACACTTATAGACCAAGTGTCGACACAAGTTGTGTAAGTGTCGACACAAGTTTACAAGATGTCGACACAAATCCTTGTGTTGTAGATACTATGTCTCGACACAGATTCTTCTTCATATGTCGACACTGAAATTGAGTGTCGACACAAGTACTTGTTCTTCTGTATGTTGTTGAATTCTTCTAAGTGTCGACACATTTCCTTTGTGTCGACACATCTTCATGTGTTGAATCTGTTAAGTGTCGACACTGCTTCTTGGTGTCGACACATAGTCTTCTATGTTGATACTTGTTGAGTGTCGACACATCTCCTTGTGTCGACACATGATTCTTCTGTTGAGACTTCAGCTGAGTGTTGACACATTCCCTTAGTGTCGACACTTGTACTTAGAATATTTTGTTGATCTTTCTGTTCTTTGCTAAGTGTCGACACAGCTCCATGTGTCGACACTTTCTTCAAGTGTTGAGTCTTCAGCTGAGTGTCGACACATTGTTCTAGGTGTCGACACTTACTTCATGTGTTGACTCTTCTATTGAGTGTCGACACATTGTTCTGGGTGTCGACACTTATACTTAGTCTCTGCTGACTTTTGCTGAGTGTCGACACAGCTCCAAGTGTCGACACTTTCTGGTGTAGACACAGTTCTTCTAGGTGTCGACACTGCTGTTAAGTGTTGACACGGCTTTACTGTACTTTTCTTCACTGAGTGTCGACACAGCTCCTTGTGTCGACACTTTGTGTCTGGTGTCGACCCAGCATCCCTGGTGTCGACACAATGACTCCAAGTGTCGACACTGCTTGTCTGGGTGTCGACACAAGCTTTCTTAAGTGTCGACACCTTCCCTCTGGGTGTCGACACATGGACTTAGAAACTTTTTGCTTCAGTCCTGCAATTACTTAACCTGCACAAGTAAACTCAACATACATCAAATATATTATGATGTATATCATTGAGTTGGGTGAGGCTTCTTCAAATCAGGTACATTTAAACCAATGTACCCAACACTGAAGCCGCGCTACATTCTTCCTATTGAACAACTCATCAATGGTTGTCCAAATATCAGTAGCCGACTCACACCCAACGATGTGATCAAACAGTTTCGGAGACACAGCTCTCTTCAGAATGAACTCCGCCTTAGCATTTGTTCTTCTCCAGAGCCTAACCTGCTCAGCAGTACCGAATGCAGCAGTCACTTCCTATCTGTCGTCACCACCGACGACTTCTCACAGCTCCTCGCCAAGAAGATAACTCTTCATACACGACTTCCACTTCTTGAAGTTAGTCGGTGTTAAGAGTTCAATGCCCAGACCTCTTGCAAAGCTCCCTTCCATTGCAACACCTGCTGGCACCCTTTTAGAAGCTCCGAGCCCCAACACAGGTTGATCACCACTCAATCACTGAGTAACAACGCTGGTTAACTTCCGTTCACGTAACTGAACCTCGCTCTGATACCATGTTAAATTTTCTCAACGTGGTCAGCAAGAAAGCCCAAACGCCAAATTAATATCTTCGGAACTACCCAGTTCTCACGTTGAACCAGCGAAAAAACAAGGAACAAGGGTTAATCCCAACAAACAATGGAAGCACAAGCAGGTCTATTATTGATTCACTTCTTTACATCACGAGGCATACATAGCGAGACATGATTTCGCTAGTATAACAGCTGTAAACAGAAAGCACCAAAAAACAAGCCGGGCGGACAGAACCGGAGTCCGCCGAGACCGCCGAGGTCGCCGAGGTCGCCGAAGTCGCCCGAACTAAGCTGAAATCCGCCGAATAGCCACGGAGTCCGCCGAAGCCGCGAGGCCACGCGGACACAACGTTATTCGTCTCCTGCTGAACCTGAACTGAGGAACACCCCCTACCCGCCTGAAGCCGGTGTAACGCCACCGATTTTTCCTAGTATTATTCTTTTGTCTGCTGACGTCATAATAGCGGAAGGGCGTTACGTGTCCGTGAGTTGACGGTGCGACGCCGTTTGTGTTTTTTTTTTGGCGTCCGTTAGGTTTGACCGGCTAGATTTTGGGATATGCGTCGGAACCGAAATTTCTTTTACATCGGGAAGCTGAGTTATATAATTTCTGACTTGCTCGTCGAGCTTTGTCGCAATCCGAGTTTTTTTTTTGGAGTCTCGGCCCACGTTTGAAATTCGGATAATTAAAAATTACCGTAACTTTGTTAGGCCATAACTCGAGTTCGGTGCGTCGGATTTTGATTCCGACTTCGTCGTTGGGTTCGTAGCGTCGACATTCGCCTGCGACGTGAATTTCGTCCGTTTTGACGCGCGTTTGGGTCTTCGTAATAGTATAGAAATTATAAATAAATTTCATCTTTTTAGATTTTCTGCGCTCAGAGATCTCCGAGCGGAGCTCAGAGATCTCTGCGCTCAGAGATCTCCGAGCGGAGCTCAGAGATCTCTGCGCTCAGAGATCTCCGAGCGGAGCTCAGAGATCTCTGCGCTCAGAGATCTCCGAGCGGAGATCAGAGATCTCCGAGCGGAGCTCAGAGATCTCTGAGCCTTCCTTTTTTTTTTGGTTTTAGCCCATTATAAAATTTATAATAATAATAATAATATTATTATTATTATATATACTATAAGGTTTTTTCCTCCCGAAGCAAGAAACGAGCCCCCCCCCCCCCCCATTTCCTTTCCCCTGTTCTTTTCGGTCGAAGCAGTGCAGCGAATTCCTTTTTCTCGGGAGCCTTCCGACCGCCGCCGACGGAGCTCCGGTGCTCGGAATCGCGAGCCGAACATAGATTTGGAAAGCTCTCGCCGAGATCTACGCGGTCGTGGTGAGTATTTCTACTTTCATGGAATTTCTCCGTTAGGGTTTTTGGCTCTAAACTTCTGTTTCGACCTTATTGTTGTAGATTTCTTTTTCTCGCCTTCGCTAGGGCCGATCTGCGTCGTGGTGCCTTCCGAAGTGCGGTTTCGGGTGGTTGAGGCAAGTGGTGATCTTGCTCTTCTCCTTTTTGCTACGTTTTTTCTTTTCTCCTTTATGCTTCTAGCGAGTTTTCAAATGTTAAGTTCATTTTTTTTGTTCGTTTAGCCCTTTCTCATTACAACATCATTATCTTGTTTCTTAAAATCCTAAATTATTATCTGGTAGGCCTTATCTCTTGCCTTTGATTGAGTCATAAAATGATGAATCTGTTGGAGGTCGTACACGATGTTGGCGGTGTCACCGGTGCGATGCTCTTTTAAAAATGATAAATCTGTTGGAGGTCGTACACGATGTTGGCGGTGCCACCGGTGCGATGCTCTGAGGGCTGTGACGATGTGTGATGGTATTATCCCCGCACAGTTTCTCTTTTGATTTCTGATGAGCTGATCAGTCTCTTTGATTTGAATAAGATTAATGATCTGAAAATGAATGTTATATGTCTGTGGTGAGTTTGATTTTGTCCGTCTCCACTCATCTTTTGGCGGGCTCTTTTTCCGATTGATTTATATTGCTAGTTATGACTAGTTTTGTTTAATCTGACCCTTGCAGCTAATGTTTTCCCTCAGTCTCGCGGAGGTTTGCTTACTTTCCTGTTTTTCTTCGTCGCTTGTAACTTGTTTCTGAGGTGTTCTTTCTTTGAATGCCTCAGGTTCTGGACAATAACAGGTGTTAGTGGGAAACTGCGTCAGTTGCCGTTTTCTGACCCTCTTGGGGTAGGGTTTTCTATAAGCTTGCCGACCCATGGGTTCGTGTCAGGTGTTGACGCCCATGGTGCCGCTTTGTTAAACTTTCTGCTACCTTGCTGTTGTTACTCTTTGATTGCTTTTGGACTCTTGTTCTGGAACGATTAGTTATGGCTTGGCTTGAGAGCCCCCTTGCTTAGATATGCTAAGGCAGTTGGAGCATTGCATACCATGATTTGAAATGTTAATCTCATTACTTTCTGCGCATGATAAATCTACTTTTATGTACAGTAAATCTAGACGACTGATACTGCATGGTGCACCTCACTTGGTCTTCACGAGCATTTAGGTCACCAAATGAATAAATTAAGTATTTTTTCACTGCGTAAAACTATATTTTCAAACCGTGGACTAGTTGATCCACCTAGCCGAGGGACACGGCTTCGCATATTGTGCATAAATTATATTTGGATCATATTGAGTTTAAAAAAATGATTTCTATAAGTTGCGAGAGACGATGAGTTGCCTTAACGTCAGTAGATGTCCCCTACGTGATGTGGCATCACAATGCGTAGTTTCCCCTACTCTGATAGTGTTTTAAATGCTGGGAAAATGCGGGTTGTGACAGTTGGTATCAGAGGGAGGTTCTGTGAAAAAGGTAGTTGGGTGGTTTGGCGAGTGAGCCGAACGACTGTTACCCTAAGCAGAACCTCAAGCGATCATTTCATTGTTTACACACACCAATATGTCATCAGTATGTCTTGACCGAGGCACAGTCACTACACTCATAGCATGATAAGAAGTATACAAGGCATATTATGTAGTATGGGATGCATAATATGTGTTGTATATGGATCCATCATAGGAGGTGACATGTGACGGTTATGTAGTATGGGATGCATAACCACCATTACATGAATGCCCATTAGCACGTTTTCTTTTTTCGTTACATGTAATGTTATGTAGTATGGGATACATAACATTGCATGTGTACTCCGCTCATAACATGCATTAAGGCCTCTTTCTAGAATGCATAGCACTGCATACAATCATATCATCGCATAAGCACGCGTGCCAAGTTAAAGACATACCAGATGACATATGTACACACATGATTTGAAAAGAAATTTAAATGTTCATGCACTCATGTTCACGCACTCATGTCATACATTCATATAATCCTAGTTAAGTTCATAGCATTGTTTCATGGAATTTCAGAGCAAGGTAACAGCAATAGCAGATAAATTTCTTTTCCGTTCCAAAATGATCCGGGATATATTTTCCGTGTCTGCTTGGCTTAAGTGCCTTAAGCCGGTTTTTGAGTTGATGTCCATCTATCTTGTAGACATGCGTCGTGGGAGAACAACGCGATCGACTCCCCAGCTTGAGGGAGAGTCTTCTGGTGGTCAGAGCGCGTCCGTGATCGAAAGTCTGCGTCAGAGCAATGAGGCTTTGACTAGGCAGATAGACGCGATGCAGACTCAAATTCAGTCCCTGGTGTCTGCTGCCGCGGTGCAGCAACCTGTCGCGCAAGAACCGGTGGTGAGTTCAGCTATTCCTGCTCCTTTGGTGCCTCCAGTGGCATTGCCACCGGAGATGAACTTCATTTCCCACTTCCAGCGTTTGGGACCTCCTACCTATGATGGTAGGGCAGACTTCATGGCCTTGGATGATTGGGTGATCGACATGGAGGAGATGTTCTTCTATTCAGGCATCTCCGAAGCTTCGAAGGTGATGGTGGCTGCTTATCAATTGAAGGGACTGGCGAAAGGTTGGTGGATCAGGGAGAAGGAAAGTCTTGTTGAGGGATGCTCGTGGGAGGTGTTTAAAGCCATGTTGCTTAAGAAGTTTCTCCCTTCGGTTGAGCGCGACCGATTGATGAACAGCTTCTTGCATCTGAAGCAGAGGCAGCTCACCGTCAGTGAGTATGAGATTGAGTTCAGCAAGTTGAGCAGGTTCACCCCAGAATTGGTGGCTTCTGAGGAAGGAAGGGTTAAGCGATTTTTGAGTGGTCTCACTGGCGACATCCAGCAGTGGGCTAGTGCTTATGGGTCAGGAACTTATGCTGAAGCAGTGGAGGCCGCTTTGAAGGCCGAGTCTATTGAAAAGATAAAGAATCGTGGACAACAGGTGAAGAGTGATAAGAGGAAGTTGGACGATCGAGAGAGTTCAAAGGCATCACACTCGGACTCAGGGAAGAGGGGTATGGGGCAATGTAGCTTCTGCGGCAAGTGGGGTCATCCGTTCGAAAAGTGTTTCAAGAGGCTCGATACGCAGGAGCAGTCGAGGATTAGTGCGATTCAGGACGCACACAAGGTTATCCCGGTATGCTCTTTCTGCTCTAAGCCCGGTCATGAGGCGGCCCGGTGTTTCAGGAAGACTGGGTGTTGTTTTCTATGTGGGCGGAGAGGCCATCGTAGGGCCGACTGCCCAAGCTCTCAAACCGTGACTTCAGCGGTTCCTCTGCAGACCTTGCCGCCGCCCCCGCGGATCGTGGACAAATGGAAGGGCAAGCTTAATGTGTTGACTAGAGATGAAGCTCAAGCTTCAGCACACGTGATATCTGGTCAGTTTCCTTCTTCCTAGCTTGTTCACTTCCTTCTTGTTTTAGCTTACTAATTGTTTGGGGATGCATGCTTGCTTAGGTGAATTCAAGGTGAAAAATAAGTGGGCGCGTGTCCTATTTGATTCGGGAGCTTCTCACTCTTTTGTCGCTCAGAGTTTTGTTGACAGGCACTGATGGCCTGTTGATCGGTTGGAGGATGCCTTGTCTGTTAAGTTTCCATCTGGAGAACAGGTTAAGTCAGATCGGGGTATCCGGGAGTGCCCCATTTCCTTGGGTGGTGTCCAAGTTCTCGCAGATTTAAAGATGCTGGATTTGGCAGACTTCGATGTGATTCTTGGAATGGATTGGTTGTCCAAATTTGATGTCGTGATCAAGTGCAAGGAGAAGCGGCTAGATTTCAAGTTGGGAGACGGTCGTCCATTGAGTGTTTATGGCCTTCCTCGAAAGGGGTCTCCAATTATATCCGCGGTACATGCCCTCCGAGCTTTAGCATCTGGTTGTGAGGTTTTCTTGGTTTCTATCAGTGCATTGGAAGCTTCTCGTGTTGAGCCAGCCGTGGAGGGCATCCCGGTGGTGCGAGAGTTTCCTGATGTTTTCCTGATAAGCTTTTCGGTCTCCCTCCCGAAAGAGAGGTGGAGTTTTCTATAGACCTCGAGCCAGGCACCCGGCCCATTGCTAAGGCACCGTACCACATGGCGCCTCGTGAGTTAGAAGAATTACGTGTTCAGTTGGATGAGCTGCTGGAGTGTAGTTTCATTAGACCGAGTACTTCTCCATGGGCCGCTCCTGTTCTCTTTGTGAAAAAGAAGGACGGTTCCATGAGGTTGTGTATCGATTACCGAGGGCTGAACAAGGTGACTATCAAGAATAGATATCCTTTGCCGCGAATTGACGACTTGTTCGACCAGCTGCGTGGGTGCATCAGGTTCTCGAAGATTGATCTCCGTTCAGGCTACCACCAGATGAGGGTTCGTGAGTCAGACATTCCTCTGACAGCTTTTAGATCCCGACACGGACATTTTGAGTTCCTCGTGTTATCCTTCGGTTTGACTAACGCGCCTTCTGCGTTCATGGATCTGATGAACCGTGTGTTCAAGGATTTCCTTGATCGTTTTGTGGTCGTCTTCATCGACGACATCCTCGTCTATTCTCGCAGCGATGAGGAGCATGCCCATCATTTGCGGTTGGTTCTGTCTGTCCTGAGAGAGCATAAGCTGTATGCTAAGCTTAGCAAGTGCGAGTTTTGGCTGTCTCGGGTGTCCTTCTTAGGACATGTGGTGAGCAAGGATGGAATCTCTGTTGATCCAGCCAAGATTTCAGCGGTGATGGATTGGAAGAGACCTTCTACATCAAAGGAGATCAGAAGTTTCTTGGGCTTGGATGGATACTATAGGAGATTTGTGGAAGGTTTCTCCACGCTGTCCGCTCCGATGACGCGTCTGACGCAAAAGAATGTCGCCTTCATTTGGAGTGATAAGTGTGAGGAGGCTTTCCAAGAGTTGAAGAGAAGGTTGTGCACTGCCCCAATTCTGATTCTGCCTATTGAGGGAGTGGAGTATGCGGTGTATGTTGATGCTTCACACATCGGACTTGGTTGTGTTTTGATGCAGGAGGGGAAGGTGATCGCTTATGGATCTAGGCAATTGAAGGTTCATGAGAAGAACTACCCTACTCATGATTTGGAGTTTGCGGCAGTGATCTATGCCCTGAAGCTGTGGAGGCATTTATTATATGGCGCCGTGTGTAAGATTTATACAGATCATAAAAGTCTGAAGTATGTATTCACACAAAAGGAGCTGAATTTGCGCCAGCGCCGGTGGTTGGAGTATGTGGCTGATTATGAAGTGGACATCCTTTATCATCCTGGTAAGGCCAATGTAGTGGCCGATGCTTTGAGTAGGAAGACGGCTCAGATATTTAATTTATCGGTTCGAGCCTTGGTTGAGGAGTTTCTTTTGATGGATATTTCGGTGGCGAGCCGTGGCGAGCCCTCTGGCTGGGAAGCCGAGGTGCCTTCTTGGATTTCTCTGACGAGATTGCATCAGAAGGATGACCCGGATTTGCAGCACTTGCGAGCTAGGACCAAGAAAGGAGAATTATCTGATTTCTCTTTTGATGAGCTTGACACCCTCTTGTATAGAGGTAGATTCTGTATCCCGGCGGTGGGAGATATTCGAGTGATGATTTGCAACGAAGCTCACGGATCTAGCGTGGCTTACCACCCGGGTTCCACCAAGATGTATAGAGATCTGAAGCAAATCGTGTGGTGGTCGGGCATGAAGAATGACATCGCCAAATTTGTATCGGAGTGCTTCACGTGCAAGCGGGTGAAGGCCGATCATGGCAGGCCTGGAGGAAAATTGACCCCTTTGGAAGTTCCCATGTGGAAATGGGAGAGTATCTCGATGGACTTCATTACTGGATTACCGAGGTCCCCTCGTGGACATGATTCTGTTTGGGTCATAGTGGACCGGTTGACGAAGTGTGCCCATTTCGTTCCCTTCAAGGTTGGCTATTCGATGGAGAAGATTGCAGAGTTGTATGTGGATGAGGTCATTAGATTGCATGGCGTGCCTGTAAACATTGTGTCAGATCGGGACTCAAGATATATGTCGCGTTTCTGGAAGAGCTTGCATGGAGCTTTGGGCACCGACCTCCGGTATTCTACCGCTTATCATCCACAGACAAATGATCAGACGGAGAGAGTGAATCAGATCGTGGAGGACATGATCAGGTGTTATATTCTGGATCATGGTGGCGCATGGGATCAGCGCTTGAGATTGATGGAGTTTGCATATAATAACAGTTAACAAGTGTAACACCCCCTATCCGTCGCATAGCATATAGCAGTAGGTCCGGCCGGGGCCCGACGCCATATACCACAGACAGACCGGGTGGTTACTTATGGAAACCATCCAACCAATCTCAACGTCCTACACAGAGCATTCTAGCGGAAGCAGATTAAATAGGTTGTAAACAAGAACCCAGCTTTAGAGCACGAATGTCCACTATTACAATATTTAGGAATGTATACAAAATACCCAAAAGTCGGCCTTAAGGCCTTACAGAATGTTTCACTTGAATAACACATGATTTACAAACCTCGGCACGCAGGCCGGTCATACATGAATAAAACAGAAAACATTTCCACTTGGGCCTTCGAGGGCCAGCTTCGCAAAAAGGGCTTTAGCCCACTATTGACCGCTTGGTCCAGCTGCACCTGCAAGCAACAAACCACCGCACGGTGGCAAACAAGGCAACGGTCAGCAATGCTGACCAAATTATAACGACCCCGCCCCCAACTCGGGGCGGCGATGCTCCTTCCCTGCATTTCATTAGCATAAGCGAGCAATGCATATAACCATATCCATTTCATCACAGACGTTGGCTCGCACGGCCACACGCCCCGTGCACTCAGGGCACATTCTCGGTGAACCGGTCCATGTCGCGTCAATTTAAGCCACCAACATTCCGGACTCACCACCGCCAACAGACGGCCAATCCTATGAGCAATTTGTCTTCCTGGCATTGGTCACGTCAATTTAAGCCATCAACCGCCGAAGACCCTATTCTATGCCAACGGTAAGTGCCACGTGCCTTTAGGTCTCTTTAACCGAACGACATAGAACGGGTACGGTTCCATCTAACCCGTGCTCACATCGCAACGACAATTTAAGCCATATGCGGGGGTCAAACTTCCACCGAGTCCCGTGTCCATCACAAATCACATAACCCAGTTATGTTCAAGTTGGCACTCAGGCCACCAAGTTGGCAAGATCTCGTATCTGCCCAGTTTTCCGGGTGCACCTTTGGGTTAGTCCCCAAGGTTCCCTGCTGCAATCTACCGCGTAGAAAACCCAAAAAACACCCAATAGCACGGAGTCTTCTCCGGCCTTATGCAATGCAACATCACCGATCCGGACTAACATGTCCGGGTAGGCTTCAACCAAAATGCCTATGTCCGTTCTCGCATACGGACTCTAAACAACGGGGACTTTACATATCTACCCGAAGGAACGCCTCCAACTCTCTGCAAACTCGCGAGAGCGGGCTTCCTATGCTAATAAAGAGAGCTATTAGTGCTCATGATGAGGATCGTTACCCTTGCGTTCCTCTTTGGCGCCATCGAAAAGTAATCGGATAGAAATCACCGCACTTGCGTTGCCTCCGTGGATCCGGAGTCGGCTTGCGATTCGGAGCTCCGAAGCTCCTCCAATGGCGGATCTAGCTCCTCTTCCTCTTGCCTTAGCTCTTCTTTCTCCAAGGTTTTGGAGAGATGAAAAGGTAAGAAAAATGATGGATTTCAGGTCAACTCCCGGGTATAACCTCTCAGGAACCATCCCCAGCCGTCGGATCTCAACCTAAGAAAACGAGCGGCTTTGATTCGGGGCTGAAATGCCCAAACTGGACCGAACACGGCCTGGCACACGCCCGTGTCCAGGGTCGTGTGCCGCATTCGCCGTCAAAATAGAATCTTCTGAACCCTCACACGGGTATCGAACACGACCGTGTTCGAGCTGACACGCCCGTGTTCCAGCTGACACGGCCGTGTAGCCGGCCGTGTACCCCATGATTTTTCTCCCGTTTTCAACCCGAGCACTGCACGGGTTCTAGGACACGCCCGTGTCCTTGCCCGTGTCACCTTGACACGCCTGGGCCCCCAGGCCGTGTACACGGGACATTTCGTCGAGGGAGGATCGACGACTTGATGACACGGTCTTGGACACGCCCGTGTCCTAGGCCGTGTGCCTTGTCTCGACGATCGTCGAGTGAATCTCGACGACTCCCCGGGACGACCGTCGACACGGGTCGACACGCCCTGCAACACGCCCGTGTCGCAGGCCGTGTGCCCATTCTCGACGAATCGTCGAGTATAACTCGACGACTTCACGGCTAAGTGTCGACACGGGTCGACACGCCCTGCGACACGCCCGTGTCGCAGGCCGTGTGCCCAATTCTCGACGAATCGTCGAGTATAACTCGACGACTTCGCGGCTAAGTGTCGACACACGTTTGACACGCCCTGGGACACGCCCGTGTCCCAGGTCGTGTGCCTTTTGCCAGAACCCAAACTGGCCCAAAACGTCCCCCTTTGCTCCTTTGAGTTTCGGGGCGTTACAACTCTCCCCCTCTTAAAATAATTTCGCCCACGAAATTACATAAAGGAAAGATATACAAAAACAACATTTGTACCTGAGCGGAACAACTCCGGATACTCGTCAAGCATAGTCTGCTCTCGCTCCCAAGAGAGCTCCTCACGACCGCAATTGTCCCATCGGACCTTGACCATCCTGATCTCTTTATTGCGTAGCCGCTTGACCTCCGAGTCCTCAATCCGCACGGGCTTGACCTTTGTCGTTAGCCCACTTTCCACCGGCACTTGATCGACCGCGATCACTTGCGTAGGCTCTTGCACCGCCTTCCGAAGCACCGAAATGTGGAATACATCATGTAAACCACTTAGCTCCACTGAAAGCTTCAACCTATAGGCCGCTTCTCCAACTCGCTCCAGAACCTCGAACGGTCCAAGGTACCTCGGGCTTAGCTTTTTCAATCGCCGCACCCGCGAGACACCCTTGAACGGCTTGATCTTTAGGTACACATAATCACCCACAGCGAACTCCACGTTCCTGTGCTTGGCATTATAGTATTTTGCTTGCCGGTCCTGAGCGATAAGCAACCTCTCCCGAATGGTTCTCACCAAGGAAGTAGCATCCTCCACTTCCGATCGCTTATACAACTTTGACTCGCCCGTTTCTAACCAAGACAACGGCGTGCGACATTTCCTACCATAAAGGGCCTCGAAGGGCGCCATCTGAATACTTGCTTGGTAGCTATTGTTGTATGCGAACTCCACCAAATAAAGGCGGTCTTCCCATTGCTTTCCAAAATCCAAGACACACATGCGGAGCATGTCTTCCATCGTTCTATTGACCCTCTCGGTCTGCCCATCCGTTTGCGGATGGAAGGCTGTGCTAAACTTCAGCTTTGTTCCCAACATTTGCTGCACCAGCCTCCAATCATTGGACGTGAACCGCCCATCACGGTCACTCACGATGCTGCGGGGCACACCATGAAGCCGTACTATGTTATCCACATAAAGCTTCGCCAGCTTCTCCACCGGATCATCCTTCCTATGCGGAATAAAGTGCGACACCTTCGTTAATCGATCGACCACCACCCAAATGGCGTCGTTCCCCTTCTGCGACCTTGGCAAACCATGCACAAAGTCCATAGAGATGTCGTCGAATTTCCACTCCGGAATAGGCAAGGACTTAAGAAATCCTCCCGGCTTTTGGCACTCCGCCTTTACCAAGGCGCAAGTTTGGCACTTCGCTACGTATAGCGCCACATCCTTCTTTAAGCCCGGCCACCAAAACAGTTTCTTGACGTCGCGGTACATCTTCGTGCTCCCCGGGTGAATCGAGTACTTGGTATGGTGCGCCTCGTACAACAACTCCACCCGTAAATTGCCCACACCAGGGACGCACAGACGACCGTCTTTCCAAAGCAATCCGTCCTCCACGACGAATTGGGAATTTGACCCATCCAAAGCCTCTATCATGAACTGCTTCATATGAGCATCCATATCCAAAGCCTGCCGAATCCGATCAGCCAGGTCATATTGGACTTCAGTCCAATTCAGCACTGCTTCAGCACTAGATTGTCTATCCACACAAACAACCTCCAACGCTTCCAACTCCCGCACCAACCGCTCATCATGCACCGATAGCCAGTTGGCTTGAGCTGGGGCTCGGCGACTCAACGCGTCCGCAACCGCATTCCCTTTGCCAGGCACGTAGTGGATCTTGAAAGTATAGTACCCCAGGAACTCCATCCACCTACGCTGCCGCATATTCAGATCCTTCTGATCAATCAGGTACTTTAGACTCTTGTGATCGGTGTAGATATCAATCTTCACACCGTACAAATAGTGTCTCCACAGCTTCAAGGCAAAAATCACGGCCGCTAACTCCAAGTCATGGACCGGATAATTCCTCTCGTGCACTTTTAGCTGTCTCGAGCCATAAGCTATCACGCTTCCGTGCTGTAGTAGCACGCAACCAAAACCGCTGCCCGAAGCATCGCTATATATCTCATAGCCTTCGGTTCCAACCGGCGAACTCAGCACAGGCGCCGTGGTCAAACAACACTTCAGTTCCTCAAAAGCTTGCGCGCACTCCGGCGTCCAAACGAACTTATGCTCCTTCCTCGTCAAAGTAGTGAGAGGTAGCGCTATCCGCGAGAAGTTCTCTACGAAGCGCCTATAATAGCCGGCAAGCCCCAAAAAGCTCCGGACTTCTGCTACCGTAGCAAGCTCAGGCCACTCCCGTATCGCAACAATCTTCGCCGGATCCACAGCGATACCCTCTCCACTCACTATATGCCCGAGGAACGCCACTGAGGATAGCCAAAACTCGCACTTCGAGAACTTGGCATACAACTGGTTTCTCCTGAGTGTCTCCAACACCAAATGGAGATGCTTGAAGTGATCCTCCTCACTTTGCGAGTACACCAAAATATCGTCGATGAAGACGATCACGAAATGGTCCAGGTACTCCCTAAACGTCCTGTTCATCAAATCCATGAATACTGACGGCGCATTAGTCAGCCCAAAAGGCATGACCGTAAACTCATAATGCCCGTATCTCGTACTAAACGTTGTCTTCGGGATATCACTCTCCCTTATCCGCAGCTGATAGTACCCCGACTTGAGATCTAACTTCGAGTACACCGTCGACCCGACTAACTGATCAAAGAGATCATCAATCCGGGGGATCGGGTACTTGTTCTTCTCAGTCAGCTTGTTTAGCTCCCGATAATCAATACATAATCTCAAGCTTCCGTCCTTCTTCTTAACAAAGAGGACCGGTGCGCTCCAAGGCGAAGAACTCGGGCGCACATACCCTTGCTCCAACAACTCTTGCAGTTGAACTTTCAGCTCCGCCATTTCCTTAGGCGCTAGCCGATACGGAGATCGTGACACAGGCTTTGCACCTGGCACTAGCTCGATCGTAAAATCTATCTCCCGTTGAGGCGGGGCTCCAGGAAGATCTGCAGGGAACACATCAGGGTATTCCGATACCACTGAAATACAATCCAAAGCAGGCTTCGGCTTTGCAACCTCCACTAGTGTAAAGAACAGTTCAGCACTAGCACGAACCGCCTTCACCACCTGAAGAGCAGACATCAACGTCTTGCTCGACCCCTTTAAGCCCGTAAAAGTCGTCTCACGACTTGCTCCCAGCTTGACTTCCTTGCTACCGCAATCTATATGGGCCTGCTGCTCCGAGAGCCAGTCCATGCCAAATATGACGTCAAACTCCACTAACGGAAGTAAAGACGCCCGCAGGTCGAACTCCTGCTCCCCAATACGAATCTTAACATCGCAGATCCTAACCGCTCGCATCGAACACCCATTGGGCAACAACACATCCAACTTATCCTTCGCCATCGAAGAAGGGACTCCGATGCGTGATATAAATCCTTCGGACAAGAAGGAGTGTGAAGCTCCCGTATCGAAGAGTGCTCGTGCCGGATTTTCACAAATCAATACGAATCCTAAACAAGCAGTGGTAAGGTAACATGTGCATAACAAGCATATAAAGAAATTGACTTGCTATAAATTAAACCGTACCTGTCACCACATCAGCTTGTTTAATGGCCTCCTGTTGGCCAAGATTGTAGACTCTTGGTTGGGCCGGAGCATAATGGGATGCGGTCGACTCCACCGCCTTGCCCTTCTCTTCATAAGTAGCTCCCGGCTTCCTCTCGGACTTAGGACGTCCGCTCCAACAGTCACGGGCGAAATGCCCCGTCTTTCCACACGTAACGCACGCACCCGGGGTCCGACCCATAGTCGCCCCAGAAGCGCCAGAAGGAGCTGGACCCGAAGTCCTATGCTTCTTGAAAGACTTCCGATAGCCGGACTTTGAAGCAGTCGGCACTCTGAACTCAGATTTCTTTTCACTCAAGCTTTTCTTCGCTTGCACGCTCTTCATGTCCTTCTCCAAGGACCGGGCAGTATTGACCAAGGTTAAGAAACCCTGCGTCATTGGCCCCGACAGTAACAATCTCAGCTCATCCCTCAAGCCTTCATAGAAACGATTAGTCTTGCGCTCCTCATCCATGATGATGGAGCTAGCATAACGACTCAACCGCGTAAACTCGTGGAGATATTCATCCATGCTCCTCTCACCCTGCACCAACTTCAGGAATTCATTCTCCATTGAAATCCTCTGAGTAGAAGGGAGGTATCTTGCCAAGAACAATTCCGAGAACTCTTCCATCGGAACGTCTATCAGTTGTCTACCTCTCAGGTGATGCAGCTCCAAACCTTCCCACCACATCCTCGCTTCACCGTCCAGCAGGAATGTAGCGATGGTGGTCATCTGCCACTCCTCCGTCTCCATCGCTGTCATGACTCTCTTCACCCTAGAGAGCCAGTCTTCAGCCTGAGATGGGGTTCCCAACCCCGAGAATAACGGAGGGTTAAAGCTCATTACATGCTTCAACTGCCTCTCAGTCGCCCTCCTTGGCACTATTGGTTCCACAACCCTTTGCTCCATCCTCCTCGGCTCAGCCTCTTGAAGAGGTACTTGCTCCATCACAGGAGCGGGCTGCTGCGCTTGCCTTCCAGGCTGCGCATTAATCACGGCCAACACCGCTTCAGCCACCAATCCTATATTTTCAGCCGACAAAGGTGTTGCGGGAGCAACTTCCGGTGCACTACTAGCCTCAGAACCTCGGCGTTCTGACGGCCCAACACCACTTCTGGTCACCTATAGTGGTACAAAACACCGTTAAGCGACCAAATAACATTGCAAACAGCAATTATAGGAACACGCAGGTTCCTCAAACACGAGTATTTTCATTCCTAAGTGGACATTCATGGGTTCTTTTACCGTTATAACGATGACGCACACAATGTGCTCACCACCCCTTAAAAAGAATTCGGCCACGAATTCAGTTTAAGCCCGACCAAAACCAGTAGTCTGATACCAAATTGTAACACCCCCTATCCGTCGCATAGCATATAGCAGTAGGTCCGGCCGGGGCCCGACGCCATATACCACAGACAGACCGGGTGGTTACTTATGGAAACCATCCAACCAATCTCAACGTCCTACATAGAGCATTCTAGCGGAAGCAGATTAAATAAGTTGTAAACAAGAACCCAGCTTTAGAGCACGAATGTCCACTATTACAATATTTAGGAATGTATACAAAATACCCAAAAGTCGGCCTTAAGGCCTTACAGAATGTTTCACTTGAATAACACATGATTTACAAACCTCGGCACGCAGGCCGGTCATACATGAATAAAACAGAAAACATTTCCACTTGGGCCTTCGAGGGCCAGCTTCGCAAAAAGGGCTTTAGCCCGCTATTGACCGCTTGGTCCAGCTGCACCTGCAAGCAACAAACCACCGCACGGTGGCAAACAAGGCAACGGTCAGCAATGCTGACCAAATTATAACGACCCCGCCCCCAACTCGGGGCGGCGATGCTCCTTCCCTGCATTTCATTAGCATAAGCGAGCAATGCATATAACCATAGCCATTTCATCACAGACGTTGGCTGGCACGGCCACACGCCCCGTGCACTCAGGGCACATTCTCGGTGAACCGGTCCATGTCGCGTCAATTTAAGCCACCAACATTCCGGACTCACCACCGCCAACAGACGGCCAATCCTATGAGCAATTTGTCTTCCTGGCATTGGTCACGTCAATTTAAGCCATCAACCGCCGAAGACCCTATTCTATGCCAACGGTAAGTGCCACGTGCCTTTAGGTCTCTTTAACCGAACGACATAGAACGGGTACGGTTCCATCTAACCCGTGCTCACATCGCAACGACAATTTAAGCCATATGCGCGGGTCAAACTTCCACCGAGTCCCGTGTCCATCACAAATCACATAACCCAGTTATGTTCAAGTTGGCACTCAGGCCACCAAGTTGGCAAGATCTCGTATCCGCCCAGTTTTCCGGGTGCACCTTTGGGTTAGTCCCCAAGGTTCCCTGCTGCAATCTACCGCGTAGAAAACCCGAAAAACACCCAATAGCACGGAGTCTTCTCCGGCCTTATGCAATGCAACATCACCGATCCGGACTAACATGTCCGGGTAGGCTTCAACCAAAATGCCTATGTCCGTTCTCGCATACGGACTCTAAACAACGGGGACTTTACATATCTACCCGAAGGAACGCCTCCAACTCTCCGCAAACTCGCGAGAGCGGGCTTCCTATGCTAAGAAAGAGAGCTATTAGTGCTCATGATGAGGATCGTTACCCTTGCGTTCCTCTTTGGCGCCATCGAAAAGTAATCGGATAGAAATCACCGCACTTGCGTTGCCTCCGTGGATCCGGAGTCGGCTTGCGATTCGGAGCTCCGAAGCTCCTCCAATGGCGGATCTAGCTCCTCTTCCTCTTGCCTTAGCTCTTCTTTCTCCAAGGGTTTGGAGAGATGAAAAGGTAAGAAAAATGATGGATTTCAAGTCAACTCCCGGGTATAACCTCTCAGGAACCATCCCCAGCCGTCGGATCTCAACCTAAGAAAACGAGCGGCTTTGATTCGGGGCTGAAATGCCCAAACTGGACCGAACACGGCCTGGCACACGCCCGTGTCCAGGGCCGTGTGCCGCATTCGCCGTCAAAATCGAATCTTCTGAACCCTCACACGGGTATCGAACACGCCCGTGTTCGAGCTGACACGCCCGTGTTCCAGCTGACACGGCCGTGTAGCCGGCCGTGTACCCCATGATTTTTCTCCCGTTTTCAACCCGAGCACTGCACGGGTTCTAGGACACGCCCATGTCACCTTGACACGCCTGGGCCCCCAGGCCGTGTACACGGGACATTTCGTCGAGGGAGGATCGACGACTTGATGACACGGCCTTGGACACGCCCGTGTCCTAGGCCGTGTGCCTTGTCTCGACGATCGTCGAGTGAATCTCGACGACTCCCCGGGACGACCGTCGACACGGGTCGACACGCCCTGCGACACGCCCGTGTCGCAGGCCGTGTGCCCATTCTCGACGAATCGTCGAGTATAACTCGACGACTTCACGGCTAAGTGTCGACACGGGTCGACACGCCCTGCGACACGCCCGTGTCGCAGGTCGTGTGCCCAATTCTCGACGAATCGTCGAGTATAACTCGACGACTTCGCGGCTAAGTGTCGACACACGTTTGACACGCCCTGGGACACGCCCGTGTCCCAGGTCGTGTGCCTTCTGCCAGAACCCAAACTGGCCCAAAACGTCCCCCTTTGCTCCTTTGAGTTTCGGGGCGTTACACCAAGAGAGCCTACAGATGGCACCTTTTGAAGCATTGTATGGGAGGCGCTGCAGGACTCCCTTATTTTGGGCCGAAGTCGGTGAGAGACCGTTGTTAGGTCCAGAAGCTTTGGTGGAAATGGAAGAGGCGGTGACTAATATTCGGGAGAAGCTCCGCGTTGCTCAGGAGCGGTATGAAAAGTATGCCAATCAAAGAAGGGCAGATCTGGAGTTTGAGGTTGGGAGCAGTGTTTTTCTGAAAGTCTCTCCGGTGCCAGGCGTTAAAAGATTTGGGAAGAACCACAAGTTGGATCCCAGATATGTTGGGCCATTTCAGGTCGCTGAGCGCATCGGAGTGTCTGCTTATAGATTGGAGTTACCCGCTACCTTCCCTGGCGTCCATGATGTGTTTCATGTGAGTCAGTTGAGGAAGTGTGTCCGCAGCAATCGTCAAGTCCTCGATTCGGTGCCTCAGATTCAACCTAATTTGTCTTATGTTGAGGAACCTGTGCGTATTCTAGAGACTCAAGAGCGTGTGTTGCGGAGGAAATCCTTTCCCATGGTAAAAGTTCTCTGGCGAAATCATGACGTCGAGAGCGCGACATGGGAGTTGGAATCAGCTATGCGGGAGTCTCATCCGCACCTCTTCATTTAATTATCCCAGGTGAAACTCTTCTTCCTGCACCGTTTATTTTGTCTCGATAATGTGTTATGTTCGTACGTCAAGTTTCGGGACGAAACTTTCTTTTAGGGGGAGTGGTTGTAACGCCCCCGGTTTTTCCTAGTATTATTCTTTTGTCTGCTGACGTCATAATAGCGGAAGGGCGTTACGTGTCCGTGAGTTGACGGTGCGACGCCGTTTGTGTTTTTTTTTTGCGTCCGTTAGGTTTGACCGGCTAGATTTTGGGATATGCGTCGGAACCGAAATTTCTTTTACATCGTGAAGCTGAGTTATATAATTTCTGACTTGCTCGTCGAGCTTTGTCGCAATCCGAGTTTTTTTTTGGAGTCTCGGCCCACGTTTGAAATTCGGATAATTAAAAATTACCGTAACTTTGTTAGGCCATAACTCGAGTTCGGTGCGTCGGATTTTGATTCCGACTTCGTCGTTGGGTTCGTAGCGTCGACATTCGCCTGCGACGCGAATTTCGTCCGTTTTGACGCGCGTTTGGGTCTTCGTAATAGTATAGAAATTATAAATAAATTTCATCTTTTTAGATTTTCTGCGCTCAGAGATCTCCGAGCGGAGCTCAGAGATTTCTGCGCTCAGAGATCTCCGAGCGGAGCTCAGAGATCTCTGCGCTCAGAGATCTCCGAGCGGAGATCAGAGATCTCTGAGCCTTCCTTTTTTTTTGGTTTTAGCCCATTATAAAATTTATAATAATAATAATAATAATAATATTATTATATATACTATAATGTTTTTTCCTCCCGAAGCAAGAAACGAGCCCCCCCCCCCCCCCATTTCCTTTCCCCTGTTCTTTTCGGCCGAAGCAGTGCAGCGAATTCCTTTTTCTCGGGAGCCTTCCGACCGCCGCCGACGGAGCTCCGGTGCTCGGAATCGCGAGCCGAACATAGATTTGGAAAGCTCTCGCCGAGATCTACGCGGTCGTGGTGAGTATTTCTACTTTCATGGAATTTCTCCGTTAGGGTTTTTGGCCCTAAACTTCTGTTTCGACCTTATTGTTGTAGATTTCTTTTTCTCGCCTTCGCTAGGGCCGATCTGCGTCGTGGTGCCTTCCGAAGTGCGGTTTCGGGTGGTTGAGGCAAGTGGTGATCTTGCTCTTCTCTTTTTTGCTACGTTTTTTCTTTTCTCCTTTATGCTTCTAGCGAGTTTTCAAATGTTAAGTTCATTTTTTTTTGTTCGTTTAGCCATTTCTCATTACAACATCATTATCTTGTTTCTTAAAATCCTAAATTATTATCTGGTAGGCCTTATCTCTTGCCTTTGATTGAGTCATAAAATGATGAATCTGTTGGAGGTCGTACACGATGTTGGCGGTGTCACCGGTGCGATGCTCTTTTAAAAATGATAAATCTGTTGGAGGTCGTACACGATGTTGGCGGTGCCACCGGTGCGATGCTCTGAGGGCTGTGACGATGTGTGATGGTATTATCCCCGCACAGTTTCTCTTTTGATTTCTGATAAGCTGATCAGTCTCTTTGATTTGAATAAGATTAATGATCTGAAAATGAATGTTATATGTCTGTGGTGAGTTTGATTTTGTCCGTCTCCACTCATCTTTTGGCGGGCTCTTTTTCCGATTGATTTATATTGCTAGTTATGACTAGTTTTGTTTAATCTGACCCTTGCAGCTAATGTTTTCCCCCGGTCTCGCGGAGGTTTGCTTACTTTCCTGTTTTTCTTCGTCGCTTGTAACTTGTTTTTGAGGTGTTCTTTCTTTGAATGCCTCAGGTTCTGGACAATAACAGGTGTTAGTGGGAAGCTGCGTCAGTTGCCGTTTTCTGACCCTCTTGGGGTAGGGTTTTCTATAAGCTTGCCGACCCATGGGTTCGTGTCAGGTGTTGACACCCATGGTGCCGCTTTGTTAAACTTTCTGCTACCTTGCTGTTATTACTCTTTGATTGCTTTTGGACTCTTGTTCTGGAACGATTAGTTATGGCTTGGCTTGGGAGCCCCCTTGCTTAGATATGCTAAGGCAGTTGGAGCATTGCATACCATGATTTGAAATGTTAATCTCATTACTTTCTGCGCATGATAAATCTACTTTTATGTACAGTAAATCTAGACGACTGATACTGCATGGTGCACCTCACTTGGTCTTCACGAGCATTTAGGTCACCAAATGAATAAATTAAGTATTTTTCCACTGCGTAAAACTATATTTTCAAACCGTGGACTAGTTGATCCACCTAGCCGAGGGACACGGCTTCGCATATTGTGCATAAATTATATTTGGATCATATTGAGTTTAAAAAAATGATTTCTATAAGTTGCGAGAGACGATGAGTTGCCTTAACGTCAGTAGATGTCCCCTACGTGACGTGGCATCACAATGCATAGTTTCCCCTACTCTGATAGTGTTTTAAATGCTGGGAAAATGCGGGTTGTGACAGCCGGCGGATAGGTTATTGAAGCTGGCAAAGATGACAGAACTGACAAGCCGCAGAGCGACCTCCTGCTGAGTCCGCAGAGACCGCACACTTCCAAGTACTTGACCGAAGTCACAGCCAAACTCCTGGCTCCTTGAAGCAAACCGCGCGACCTGCACACAACAAATGTCAGCACTGAAACAATCCGCGCGGACTGACAAACAGAGACCCAACTTACTGTTCACTCAAGTTACTTAGGTTACTGTAGACCTGCCAGGGGGGTCCTATTTATAGGCGAGGTGAGGAGTGTGGTCACTGCCCAAGAGATAGCGACACCGCCCCTGCCCACGCGATTGCAAAACACCGTCTGCCGAGTCCGCAAGGACTTAGCCAGATACCAAGGAAAACCGCCAGGAGCAAGGCAACCAATTGGCGAACCCTCTCCAGTCCGCCCAAGTTATGCGGACAAGGCATCAGCCCGCAAAGCTCCAACCACTGCAGGACAGCAAACCCCCTTCAATGGGTGTCCGCACCAACCCGAGGCAGTCCGCAAGACTCACACCTCAATCCGCCACAAGTCCACGACCAAAGGCAGCTAGCAACAGTCCGCCTGGTCACAGCGGACTTGGCGGATACGACAGACACTATGAACTTGGCACAAAGTGTGACCAAGTCCAAAAACATCAAAGGCCAATGCGAGCATGGCGGACGCAAACCCCCGTCCGCCAAACACCAAAGCACAGACCGCCATCAGTCCGCATGCTACTCGCACTCCTGCCCAACGCAACAACCTTCCCCGGACTCCAAAGCCAGGCCGCCAAACGATCTCCACAGCAACCACCTGCTGTAACACCAGAGCTCGACAAGGCCTCAGCCAAGCTCTAGGCCCAGTCCGCAACAGCCAATACCGCGGACACATCAGTCCGCAAGCTTCCCGCGGACACAAGCCAACCCGCCTAACAGCACAAACTTGCACCATGGCCACTGAGCAATGCAACAGTCTGCAGGCCTCTCTATCCACAGATACCAGGCCGCACAGTCTGCGAACTCCATGCAAACAACCCGCTCAGAAGACAGCCGGCTTCCACCAGACTTTCCACCAGGCCGCACATCACAGTCCGCCCAGTCCGCCTAGTCTGCCAATGTTGTCCGCCCAGGCCGCCCGGCCTGTCCCGTCAACCACTTCCACTTCACAAAATTCAACAGAAACAAGTCGGCTTGACATCCCTCATAAGTCAAGAGATTATGACCCCAATTGATATGAGGTCAACGAATAATGTTGGAGACACTTTGACAAATAACCTAAATAGAGTTCTCACAACCAAAACATCGGGGGAGATGTGATTAAAATTCATAAAAATATGAAATTTTTCTCTTATGTTTATGTTTTGATGGTTAGATAACATACTGAAAATCTCAAATAATCTCTTGATAAAAACTCAAGATGGTTAGATGCTAGTCATTCCATATTTAAAGACTTAACATCTTTCTCATTGTAAGTTAATTCAAAGATTATTCAACTGGAAATAGAAAGTCATTGTAAAAGGTTAATCTAACAATAATGATCATAACATATTATTTCACACTTGATAATGTTGCAAATAAAGTTATGTCAAATCATTCCACATTTGATGATGAGGTACATAGTGATCATTAATAAGTAAAATAATACTGTTTGATTTATTAAAATCATAACTTGACTAGTCCAAGTTAGACTCGATAGAAATGCTGATAGTGTTATTTCACTACTACTATTACAAGTACTAAACTCATTTAGGTAGTGCAAGTTTACTTTAAATGTCACTGCCTATGTTTTATAAATTCATAGAATCTAAACTCATGAAATTTTTTTGCAGGCACTAGTGAAGATGAGGAGAAAGTAGATTTTGACTTGGATGCTGATAATCTACTTTCTAACTAGAATTGTTACTTGTCGATTAATTTTATCTCTATGTTTTCAGACTTTTATTCTTGAGTTGCATTTTTATGTTTAGATGTTTGTTTCTATTTTTGCAAAAATCCTATTATGCTTTAAATTGTGTTATTCTCTCTTGATAATGTGTAAAGTCTGAAACTTTGTATTTTCTACTTTCCTGCACTCCGAAACATAAACGTTATATATCACAAATATAGGAGGAGATTGTTAATGTACATTCAGAAATATAACGAGATCGGATGCTTAACAAGTTTGATTCGGATATAGTGATATCTGATACCCGTAATAAACTTAGGATTTGCCTATAAAACTCAAGCTAGGGCAACAGGAAGGTAGTTCCACTTTGACCACCATACGAGATGCTTAAAACGATTAAAAATGAAAATAAGTTAAATAAAATTATATTCAAATAAACACCAAAAAAATCTAAATAATTCGGTATTGATTTTAAATTATTTATGAAATTTATGTTTGCCACAATTTCCCGCGAGATTACTTGCATGAAATAAATTCATGAAAATATGTTGGCCGTCTAGCTAGAGATTCAAAGTCATTGAGAATATCAAAATTATTACCATTGTTCGAATAAAAGGTTTAGGATGTAATTGGCTTTTGAGTCCAAAGTTATCGACATTCAAATAAACTTACAAAATCTTCCATCGAATGTTTTGATCAGTTACGGTCCTCACAGGATTCCTTTTTTAACAGGTATACAGGCCGTACATCCAACCATCTTCGCGCATGGAGCATGATCCATATGCAATGGGCTGTTGAAGCATGGTCTTGAACCCGCAACTTACTGGATGGAGGGACTTGACACCGGCCAAGCCACTCTATCTATGAGTTCGTGGGTTCACGACCCTTCCTTAACAACCCGCAACATATAAATCACGCTCCTTGTGCAGATATGCAGGTTTGTTCAAAAATAAAACCCTGCATATACAGTAACAATTATTATCATATTATTTAATATATATATGCATATCATATCACATTTAAGGGAAGCTGGGAAAAGATGTCCAACATCAATTAGTCAATAGTCGGCCTCTAATTACCAGGCCATGTGGTTCATTAATGTTGGCTGGGCCCACTGCTCCCCAATCGAACGGTACCAGCTGTACTTGAGCAGTCCACGATAGTCACGTTTAGAATGTAATAATTGTACTTAGCAGATCCCACCTTCTTCAATAAACCCATCATTAACCCATTCCGGGGTGATTATCCAACCATATGTCATCATTAATGACCTTGAATATACTTTATACTATTTTAAGGTCCGCAACCCGTAATTGGCTAGTCGCACCCCAAAATTTCCCAATATTTCGCGCTTTTTCGAAATACGCATTGTACATGCAATTTCAGGAAAAGTGTTCAGCACGAAAGTTATAGATATCGATGAGATCTACAACTTTTGTGTTGAACACTTTTCCTGAAATTGCATGTACAAGGCGTATTTCGAAAAGGCGCAAAATCTGGGCATATTTTCAAAGTACGCCTTGTACATGCATTTTTAGGAAAAGTGATCAACACGAAAGTTGTAGATCTCGTAGATATCTACAACTTTCGTGTTGAACAATTTTCCTGATATTGCATGTACAAGGCGTATTTCAAAAAAATATGAAAATTTGGGAGATTTTGGGGTGCGACTAGCAAAATAACTGGTTGCGATTAA
Source organism: Platanthera guangdongensis (assembly GCA_039583875.1). Lineage (NCBI taxonomy): Eukaryota > Viridiplantae > Streptophyta > Magnoliopsida > Asparagales > Orchidaceae > Platanthera > Platanthera guangdongensis. The sequence goes on from CM077165.1 coordinate 144,983,243, forward strand.
CAATCACCTATTTTAATTATGAGGATCTACTTCGCTCTTCCTTCTTTTAATTATTATTCTCATTAAAGATTTAAAGGTTCACGTGCGATTATCGCCAAGGGTTAGCATCCTAATTGCTAATTATGGACTTTAATAATAAATACTGATTGCTATATTACGTTCTCAGAAATTTTAATCTTTTGAGTGTTACAGTGTTACACATACTATTAAATATATCATAATCATTGAATTTTATAAAATATACAAAAATAATAATTGGTTGTTGCTTCTACTTAGTGGTGCACAAAAAAACCGGTCCGGTTGGGACCGGACCGGTTAGGACTGGCTAGGGACCGGTCCCGGACCGGTCCCAGGGGTCCCAAGGAGTTCTCTTTTTTCATCAAAGACTGGTCCGGGAGCGGGCAAGGACCGGGACTGGTAAAAGACCGGTCCCGGACTGGGACCGATCAAAAGACTGGTAAAAGACCGGTCATTTTAGTAATTTTAGTAAAAGACCGATCATTTTTAGTCATTTTAGTAAAAAATCGGACAGAAGACTTGTAAAAAAGACCGGTCCGGGACTAGTCCGGGACCGGTAAGGACCGGTCCTCCGGTCCCCGCAGGTCCTCCAGAGGAGGAAAACCGGTCCCGGACCGGGACTGGTTTGAGCGGGACCGGTCCGGGACCGGTTGGCCAAAAAACCGGTCTTTTAAAAGCCCGGTCCCGCACCGACCCGACAGTCTTTTTGTGCAGGACTGCTTCTACTACTAACTAACTATATAATATTCGTTCAATTTCATAAAAGAAATTGTTATTTACATATCACATTTGTCTATCCGCAAACCTAATTTTCTATTATTATTTGTGTAATATTCGATTTAACTTTAGACTTCTCTATTTGCAAACCATTAGTCTTAGGCAGGTCTCTCCCAAGTTTCTCCTCCCAATATTTCAGTCTCCTCTAATGGCGACTCAACCAAAGGACAATGCCTGGTATTTTGTCCTTCCCAATCGATCTGGTCGCTGCTGAAGAAGTCATCGATGAGCATAAAGGGTAACCCGGTGATGTCATTTCATCGTCTACGTCTTATTCGAGCCTGACAACCCCAAGAAACTCCTTCCATCCGCATGTGTTCAATATTTGCTATGAATGTTCGTTGGTCAGGAAGAAGAAGCGTTTGGAAGTTAGTGGGCGAAGGTTCTCAAGCTCTCTAAAATTAAGTTTCTCTATTAGTCCATCCCAATTGGTCTCGTCGGTCGGGAAGAAACAACGTCAGGTGGTTTGTCAGCCTGTTTGAAAAATAAGTTTCTCAGAAATTCAAAGCGACGACACTAGTGTTGGGCAAAAACGACACAAAAAGAGGAAGAGGAAGGAGATAAAAGCATTGCTCTATTAATTTTTCCATATCTAATCAAATGGAAAACATGATCTTAAATAGAAATAATTTGTAGTTATACATAACAACAATTACACTATTTCTTAAATGTAAAAAACATTACATATATTAATATGACTTTACATTAGCAAACACCTTATTTTTTTTTGAGTCCTTTGCTCTTCATGTGTAGGAATTGATGGTCCATATTAGCATTTATTTTAGGACATTTATATTTGCAGACCTTATATACCTATTGTCAGTCCATTAATTCTAAAGAAACTGCCTAAACAAGGCTCCATAATAGTAGTCCACCTAAAAACCCTAAATCTCTCACTTGTTCCTTCCCGACTCCAGCAGCGCCCTCCCATAACCCTCACGGCTTTCCCTTGCTCCCTCGATTTCTTGCCCCCGGCCACCGGAGTTCGCCGGAGAAGCACCTACAAAGGCTGGCGAACTCATCTGGGGGGGTGCCCCAAACATCTCGCCCCCTCGTGCTCCGGCCATTTCGCATGAAACCCTAGCTAGTTTCGCCCTTCGAGCCTGGATTTCTCGCTGATGACCACCAACCACCGCCACACGAGACCGACGACCTCCTCCGGAAGCTCGGTGAAGGTGAATTTGGCTGACCACCTCTGGAAACACCTAGCTGGCGATCTCCAGTGGAGGTATAATTTCTCTTCTTTTATGAAGTATTGTTTTGCTATAGAGCCCGATGGAGAGGGGCCACCTATAATTTCTCATCTTTTATTGCATTTCTTGCTTTGTTGTATATGTAGGGCTTATGAAGTGTTTTTTTTTTCATTTATGAATTAGATTATGATGAGTTCCAATGAATGTATGCAACTAGTGGTGTATGGCGATGACTCTGAGAAAACTTCTGTTGATGTCGGAGAACATTTCATAACAAATAGAACCTTTTGTAACAATGAGGAAATGGTTGATTAGGCTAGGCAAATTGGTGAAGGACTGAGTTTTGTAGTAATCATCACAAATGACGATAAAATTGATTCAAGAGCAAAACCTAGAGTTTTGCTTGGTTGTGATCGATATGAGTTTGTCAGAGAAAGTCAAAATAAGGGTTTCACTAAAAGAAATTTGAGAAAATCTAATTCTAAATGGTGCGGTTGCAAATTTATAATTAGAGGTTGTAGAGAAGCTCCAGATGAATGAAAAGTTGATGTTATGTGCATTGTGCATAATCATGGGTTGGTTCATCTAGAGGCGCATCCATATGCTGGGAGACTAGACCAAAGTGAGGCTGTAATAGTTGAAGACTTGTATAATGTAGGGGTTAAACCAAGAAAAATCTTGTCGACATTGAAGAGTAGAAATCTTTTAAATTGTTCATCTATGAGAATCATTTAGAATGAGAAAGCCAAAATTTACAGACATGAGTTAGAGGACAGTACTCCTATTCAATATTGGTACATGTGCATTGGTGAAGCCGGTTATATAAGTTACAATACAGTGGATTGCATCACTAATCACTTACAGAGTATTTTTTTATGCATCCAACTGCAGTTAAATTAAGTAATTTGTTTCCAAATACTTTCTTGATTGATTGCACATACAAGACCAACCGTTGCAGATTGTCGCTTCTTTGTACTGTTGGTATCACTTCAACAAATCAGTCCTTTTTCTCTTCATTTGCCTTTTTTACTGAATGAAACAGATGCTAGTTATAGATGGGCTTTGCAGTGTTTTAAGCATATTTTCAATGAAAATGTTTTGCTAATATTTTCGCCACTGATAGAGAGATTGCTTTGTTGAATGCAACCAAGTTTATTTTCCCGCAAGCAAAGCATATCTTATGTAGAGTGCATATCAGTAGAACATCTTGGCTCATTGCAAGAAAATTTTCAAAAGTGACAAGGACTGTGATGATTTTTGGGGTATATGAGAACATTTAGTTGTTTCAGAAACTGTAAATGAGTATAGCATGCGGTTTAACCAAATGCTTACTGATTATGTTGTGAAATTTCCGGCTGTAATTGCATATGTTACGCCCACTTAGTTGGATCCCTATAAAGAATATTTTGTTGGATGTTGAATAAATATGTACTTGCATTTGGAGAACACGAGCACAAACTGTGTGGAAGGGGGCCACAGTTTGTTTAAAAAATTCTTGAAGTTTCAATTGGTAGTCTTTCCACCGTATGGAAAACATTTAACCACATGATTGCGATACATCATACAAAAATTAAAAAATATTTGGACAGAGTCAGATTCAAGTTAGCATAGGTTATAAGAGTTTGTTATACTCTGAAATAATTGGTAATGTCTCCTTAGCGGCTTTGGAGATCATTAAAAAAGAGGAGCTCTCACTAAAAGTATTCATGTATGGAACCACATTTGTGTAGGCATATGACATGGTTTACACTTGGACTAACATGTGCACATGAACTTGTTACATACTTGAATCAATGTACACCTTTTTCATTAGAATTGATTCATAAATATTGGAGAGTTTTAAGTTTGAACTAGACTATAAAGGAGAATGTGTCTACGGGGGACACAGATGATCTAGAAAGTGAGCTTGATGGGTTATTACAAAGGTATAATAACATTACGGATTTACAGTGGAAGGAAATGAAAAACAAAATTCGTGAGATTGTTAACCCTCCAATTAGTCAAACATTGGAGCCCAAAATACCCGCAAAGACAAAATGTCGTTCTAAAGGTAGTTGTAAAAAAAATTAGAAGCTTACAAATCCATAAAGAGGGATTCTTCACACTTTGAGCATATCTTGATGTTTGACCAAAAATCAGAAAAAAATAATATTAAATGGGTGGCAAGGAAGGAATGGAGAACTAAACCGGACAACTTTATAGAAAAAATCAGAAATCAAATGTCGTCTTACATCTCTTTGCATATCATAGATGTTATTGATGTGATGGGCGATGGCCATTGCGGATATAGAGCCATTAGTGCCGCAGTTTATATGAACGCTAACTGGAATCAAGTCCGCCAAGATCTTAGCCGAGAAATAAATTAGCATGAGGTGCTTTATACTAACATCTTCAGAATGACTAGAAGGGTTGAATTGTTGAACTCCTTAGATTGTCAAATGGTCCCGGCGCCGGTAGAGAAGTGGCTGACGATGTCGGACATGGTTTGGTAATTGCATCTTGCTACAATGTCCAACTTGTGCATTTATCATTGGAGCAGTCGTTCACTTTCCTTCCACTACATTCAGCTCCTCCTGAGACTCGAATGCTTATTTGCCCTGGTTTTATAAATGAAAATCATTATATACATTTGCGATAGAGCAAAGAATGCCCACTGCCATGGGTATTCCCTGTTTGGACAAGATATCATACAGATGTTGCAGAACAGTGGGACATACCGTTCATCACGCGACTGTAAGATCATTATGGTATGCATATAATCACTTAATATTTTTCGACTACAAATACCATTTTGACATAATAATAAATATGTTACATATGCAGATTGCAAGATAGCGTGCAAATTTCGAAGCAATTTATAAATTTTTAATAGTATGCAAAAAATGGTATGCTCTCTAACAGCATTTGTATACAAATCGTTCATAGCTTTTTAAGAGAATCTTATATACAATTAATTGTTAAATTTGATTTTGCAAGAAAACTTCATTTTGGGAAGATCAAAGAATATGAACAACCATTTAGATATGGTTTAATTGGATTTTGTATGAAATTATTGTCTACATGGCTTTTTGGATTGTGTTTATTTTGTAGGATTATGCATTGTTATCTTTGTTTTTTTTTTTGAGTTAATCTAGTAATTAACAAATGTTTGTTATTTTATAAAAAATCTTAATTTTTGGGCTGTCAGTATCCATCGGGTTGCTAATAGCCATTTGTCGGGTTGCCATAATCTTTGGGCTGTCAATAGCTATATAGGGGTTGCCAATATAAAACACCCTTATTTTATCACTCCCCTTTAACTTGGACACCCAACAACATTCAGACGTGCCCTAGGAATTAGGAATTTTAAGCAGTGAAGCGATTATATCATCCTGTCAGCGAGCTAATCTTCTATCTTCAGAGGGAGTAGCTTAATGTTTCCATTTTTCGACTTGCTCTCGAATGAAGTGAAAATGAAGTTGGATATGCTTGTTGCGATTGTGAAATAATGGTTTTTTCATTCGTATAATCGTTGATAGATTATAGAAGTGCATTGGAACTGGTGTTGCTTCTTCTTTGTTGATATACTTCAAAACTTGTTTTAACCACAAAGCTTTGGACACCGCACTTTTTAGAGCCATATACTCAACTTCTGTCGAGGAGAGAATGTAGTTTGTTGCTTTCTTGTGGACCACGAGATGGGGTTCTTACTCAGGAAGAACACAAAACCTCCTTGTACAACCATGTTCTTCGAGTGGGTCCTCAGAGAACCCTAGGGGCAAACGGGCCCAATGACCCAGGAAAGCCAAGCAGGTGAGTGGGGCAATCGGGCCCTCACTCGCCCATGATCGCAGGCTTGCACGTGGACGGGCGAATGAGGCCAACATGCTTGCATTCGCCCGGGGCCTGAGGATTGCGCGCAGCCTGGCTAGTGTGGCAATTTGTTCGCACTCACCCTAGGCAGCGAGTAAGTAGTTGGCGAGTCCCAGTTTCATTGGGCACTCACCCTTGGCCAGGAGTAGGCAGATGCTCGTCATCTCGTCTAGGAATTTGTCACTCCTTTATGGAGTGTTATGTTTTAGCATGCTAATAGTCTTTTCAAACAGTAGAGTTATGTTGTTGGCAGACTCGGTTGGGCTGCGTATAATAGATCCAAACATCAGAGTTATGTTGTTTACAGGCCAGATTTGGAAAACTATAAATAGACCTTGAGGGATACCTTTGGAGGGATTCAATCCCTTTTTGGCATCTTCTTCCTCTGGTTTACTAGTTGGTTTTCAAGTGCCCTCCAAGGTATCCCAACTCAGCATTGGCTAGGGAGAGGAAGCGCTCTAAGATCTTCTGGGTGTGTGGTAGGACCTCCGTGTTGTAGCCCATGATCTGTTCCTTGTCCTAAATCTTTGGTCTTGTGCACTTATTCAAGAGAAGTAGGTGCGAGGTTACCCCTTTTGGGTCCGAACTCCACAAGAAGCGAAGTTTCAGTTTCAACATTTTTGTGTGGTGAGCGTGGAGAGTAACCTACACAAGAAAACCCTGAGCAAGTTCCATTGTCGGAGATGAAGGACGAGGTGCTAACCCAGGAAACTTCACTACCACCCATAGCATCAGTCACGGTAGGGATGTTTGAGGAATTTAAGATGGATGTCATCCCTGAAGACGCGGGGAAGCTCAGAATGATCGCGTAGGAGATACAACCAGGTCATGCGAGAGTAATCATCAATAAAAGTAAGAAAGTAACGGTAACCAGAAATACTAGTAATTTTGTACGGACCCCATATATCGGAGTGTACCAACATAAAAGGAGCGGAGCTCCGACAAGTACAATGGGAAGGAAAAGATGAACGTGGTTGTTTGCCAAAAATACATGTTTCACACTGAAACGCAGGAAGAGATACATCCGGGAGAGCCTTCTGGAGGACTGGAAGAGGAGCATGACCAAGACGTCGATGTCAATCCGAAGAGGAGATAGATGCGAGGAGAGTAGGAGAGTCATCAAGAAGGTAGAGCCCGTTCTGCAGCCGCCCCCTACCAATGATAGTCTGTGTCTGCTGACCCTGTATCAGAAAATTAGAGGAAGTAAAGGTCACTGAGCAATTAGAATCAGTAGTAAGACGAGCAACAGAAAGTAAAGTGAAAGGAGAGCCCAGAACGTGAAGAGCCGAGCGTAGGAGAAGAGAAGAGGCGAGAGAAATATCAGCACATACAGAGACAGGGACAGTTGCCCCATTGGCCACAGTAATGTACTTCGGGTGAGGTGAAGACAAGTACTGTTCGCGCGGCTTCCTCTGTTTTCTAACCGCTCCTGTTCGTGCGGCTTCTTCTGCTTCCGGGTTCTATGACTACCTCCGGTCTCACCACTACTCCTGCAGCTCCTTCTCCTCCTCCTCCTTCGGGCAACCTTGGCACCCTTTCCAAGCTTGTGGGCTCCAACTATCCCGATTGGAGCGTCTCTTTCACCTTTCTCCTTCGTTCTCAACGCAAGCGTCATCACCTCACCGATGACCCTCCTCCTCGCACCTCTCCTGAGTTTGATGACTGGGATGCGAGTGATGCTCTTGTTCGCACCTGGCTGGCCAACAGCCTTTCTGATGAGTGCCTTCCCGTCATTCGCCATGATGAGACGGTCAAGGCCGCATGGCTTCACCTCGCTGCTCTCTATTCTAAGGGGGGTCAGACGTCCCGCATTTATATTTATACTCTCTATGCTATCGGACCTCTTCGCCCGCCCTTCCATGTCCCCAGCTGCGGCTTATCAGCAGGTTCAGGCCCTTGGGGCTGAAATCCTCCAGAATCGCCCCTTCTCCACGGACTTGGCCGACCAGCACAAACACTTCCAGGAACTCCTGGTTGTTTGTTATCTTCTTCGTCTTCCCGACTCTTATGATATGATCCGCCAGCAGATCTTGGGTGAGGCGGAATCTCCTACTTTGGATGCCACTGTGGCTCGCATTGCCGCCGTTACTTCGCTCCTCCAGCGGCCTCTGTTGGCCTCCCCCCCTTCCCAGGACTCCTCTGCTCACCAAGCTCAGCGGGGGGGCCCGAGTGGCCGAAGCTCCTCTGGCGGACGGGGTTCCTCCCGGTTCTTCTGCTCTCACTGTAATCGTACTGGTCATACTGTTGACCGCTGCTGGCAGAAACATCCTCATCTTCGCCCTTCTGGTGATGCTCCTTCGGCCTCCGCCTCTTCTAGGTCGTCTGCCTCTGTGGCCACGACGTCAGGTAGTGCCCACGTCGTTACCCAAGGTAAATGGCTGATTGACTCCGGTGTCACCAATCATATGACGGGCAACCCTCATTGCTTCTCCCGTCTTGAGACCCATGACCGCTTACCCCCAGTTCGTGTGGCGGATGGTTCCCCGTCTCCGGTTCATGGGACGGGCATGGTTCAACTCACTCCATCGCTTTGCTTGGAGGATACCCTCTATGTCCCGAAGTTCCCGTGCAATTTGTTATCTGTTACTACTTTATGCCGGCAACTTCAGTGCTCCGTTTTATTCACTCCCACTACTTGTTCTTTTCAGGACCCGAGGACCCAGCGGACGATTGCTACTGGGACTGAGAGCGGCGGCCTCTACTTCCTCGACGATGTTTCCGCTCTTTCTGCCTACTCCTCCTCCACCGATCTCCTTCAGTGGCATCTTCGTCTTGGACATCCTCCTCCTCGGCTTATTCGTCAGCTTCTGCCCCACTTACCTCCCACCAGTTCTCCGCTCAACTGTGATGCGTGTCAGCTTGGCAAACATCATCGCTCCTCCTTCCCGCCGAAGCAAGGTCGTGGCTCCTCTCGCATTTTTGATCTTATTCATTCTGATGTATGGGGTCCTGCTCCTACCCTCACAGTTGGTCGGGGCAGTTCCTATTTTGTCACTTTTATCGATGATTTTACTCGATGTACCTGGGTGTATCTCTTAAAGGATCGCTCTGAACTATTTTCTGTTTGGCAATCTTTTTACTTTATGATTAAGACTCAATTTGCTATCTCTATTAAAGTCTTACGTTCTGATAATGCCAAGGAATATCTTGTAACATCCCATGTTACTTCTGGACCCCTCAACTTAGATTGGGTTAGGCATGGGGTGAGACCTAAGGAGATCAACTAGGTTTGACCCTAGGTAGTGGGTGGTAGCCATGTGGAGCCCACTATAGGACCAAGTCAAACTAGGTCAAACTAGCCTAATTAGGGACCCTAGCCACACCATGACCCCACCATATTGCCCTAACCCTAAAAACAATCTAAGTGGACCCTAGGGTATGTCGCTGGGTCAACATTTTGACCCCAGTTGACCAAGGTCAACCTTGTGCTTAATTTGGTCAAACCCACACCCATAGGCCTAATTAACCTAAGTGGGGCACCCCCTTGACCCAAACCAAGTTGGGTGGTGCCACTAGACCCATTTCCACCAAGTGGGGTCAGTCCACCCACCATGGTTGACCAGTCAACCTTAAAAGTCAATTTGGTCAACAAATTGACCTAAAGAGTGAAATGAAGGCCAAGCCATTTCCCCTTGGACCAAGCCCACCAAATTGGCCCATGACCAGCCTTAATGGTTAATGACAGCCCCTACCCTCCTGAAAGTGGAGAGAGATTGCATGCAAGGGGGTAGTTTTGGAAATTGGGGGAAAAAGAGGAGAGAGAAGAGAGGGAAAATGGGGATGAAGGCCATGTGGCCCTCCTCCTCTCTTTCAAGCACAAATCTGAACCCACACATCAATTATCATCCTTTCCAACCCAATTTCATGCCACTTGGAGCCAAGGAGGAGAAACCAAAGCTCATGGCCGAAATTCCCATCATGGCATCTCTGTATACAAGCCATATCAGCCAAAACCAACCATCCCATTAGCTTCAGAAGGTCCAAAGGAGTGGAATTCGATACCTGGATCGAAGCTTTTGGTGGAGAATCGAGTTGGGAGCAAGCTCGCCGGAGAGGAAATTTTTCATGGCCAACCGCCGCCAAACCCGCCGCCAAGCCCCAATCGAGGTCCGTTTCACCTCACCTCTACCCGTACTAGTTTCCTAGATCTATTAGGCGAGACATCGGGCTCAAATGAGCCAGATCCAAGGTGAGCTTTTTCATGGATTTTGGAATTTTGATGGAGTGCAAGTTCGCCGGAAACCGCCGCCTCCGGCCACCATTTCACCGCCAACGTTGGCCACCACCTCAACGGAGGTGGTGGTGGTGGTAGCCGGCCGTGGAGGCTAAGGGGTGGCCGGGAATGAGGTTTGAAGGTGCTCCAGGTCGGGACAATCTCGGCCCTTGGCTGGAGGAAGAAGATGAACAGATGCCATCCATCCTGCTTTAAGATTCGTGCTACATCAAAATTTAATTTTCTGTCCCTGTTTTTGCTGTCACTTGCAAGCTAATTTTTAGGCCTCTTAGAGGCATTTCCAGAACTTAGCCCCTTAATCAAAAATGTAGCCTAGGGTTTTACCTTTAATATGCCACCCTAAACATGCATTTTGGTGTAGTGTACAGTCCTGTAGGACATTTCGCCTAGGACTGGTCCTAGAATAGGGCAGAAATTAAATTGGGTGCCCAGGTCACAATATTATTCACCATGGCCCCACATTTTGGCCACATGCATTATTATGGCATACTTAGCTCCTGCCAAAATTTAGGAATTTGTGGAAAATATTTTCCTATAGTTTTTGGTAAAATATCAAAATTTAAATAAATGACATATATGGAGTTCTACTCCTCCCCATGGCCCCAAATTTTGGTGGTGGGTCAGTGGGGTCATCCTTGGTGCATGATAAAATTTTCAGCACCTGGGGTTCATTGCATGTGGGAGAATCCACTTGCATGTGCTAGCCTATGTTAAGCCTTGGTGTGCAAATAGCAAAAATGCAAATTTGTGTATTTAGCCTAATGGTGACATGCAAGTGTCATGAAATTATTTCCAGTGGTTCATTATGGTAAATTTCACCCCTCAAATTAATGATGGAATTTTTGGAATCAAAATTTCATTTATTGGAATTTATTTTAAATATAGCTATTTTGGGAATAAAATTGGAAAATAGGATTTATTCAAGTACAAATCCAAACAACTTTGCTAAGGCATAGATAACATCACATTGGACTTAGGAAAAATATGATTTCTCTGTTTTGAAGAATATTTGGAGTAGATACCCTATATTTCCCATTTTACCCTTATCTTGTTAATTCTTAAAATGATGGAATTATACCTCTGAAAAATTTGGAATTATTCTACTGTTATAAAATGTTGTTATTAGTTTATCATAAATTTCTCAGAATTTAATGGATGCATTACTTGTGTTAAATTAGTACAATGGCATTTTGGTAAATATCTTATATTGGAATCCCATAGGCCATCTTACATTAAATGTTGATGATTCTCTGCCAATAACCATAATTTAGTGTCCTAAAGGCTCTGTAATGTTTCTGGAATTTTTGAGTATATAATGCTTATACTTCATTTGGAAAATGGAATTTATGTGGGATTGATATTAAATAGAAAATGATAATAAATAATTTAAGGAAAATTATGAAATTCTGTAGGCAGCAATATTTGGTCAATATATATCTCAGGAAAAATTTCCTAGGTCAGTGGATGCTTAATTAAATCACTTCATGTGTAAAGTGACCTAGCATTTGAATTAAAAGAATTAATTAAAGGACTATTTGGCCAAGGAAAATTATGCGAATTCTTAGGGTAGTTCCCTTAGTCCATAACACCTTAGGATAAATATTTAGAGGCAAGATGCCTTAAGGTTTGGAAGATCCCATTTTTAGGGTAATCATAGGTCATGGTCTGCATATAACACAAATAGGTCTTGCCTTAGGTGATTACCAGGGGATTGATTATCGGCAGAAATAAGAGAGAGTTCAACATGAGTAACCCTGGTGGGTAGAGTTGTCTTAGTGAGGGATCAAAAGTGCAAGTCTTGGTCATCAACTGGAGTGGGGGATCGGCGGAAGACCGTCGGTTCCCGGAAATACCTTAAGTCACTAGGGTTATACTTAAGCAATAAGGAGAGCTGGGGAGATACATGGGTAGTCATCAACTAAAATAAGTATCCTTGCGAAAGGGAACGCTGGGCGTAATCCCAACACAGTTCCTAGTGCCCCTTGAGAGCCCTTCACAGGGAATACCGGGGGCAGTCCTGGGATTAACCTTAAATCTCTAAGTATAATAAACCGTAGACAAGAGTAGCTTAATAGGTTAGGACATGGTTGTACCTTCTCGCCCGTGTTTGGGTTGGAGAGTTTCATGATATATGCTCACCCGTTTAGGGTTGGAGGGAATTGACATAAAGGCACTAATGTGCGTTCTCACCCGGGTTTGGGTTTGAGGGATTCAGGACGGGTTTTGGTCCTGCGAGCGGGAGGCTCGGTATGAATTACTTGCATGTGCATAAATATCGTGGCAGGGCATGCGATACTGGCCGTTCGTCACACCGATGGCAGTACGGTGCACCAGGCGGTTGTGAGAGTTAGAGGGGCCAGTGGGTTGTTTTACACTGCGGTCTGGAGGACGATCCCGATAACGCACATCTGACCCAACAAGACTGACGGGTTTGTCAGCAAAGTACGTACGCGAGACTCTAGAGTGCACCTTGGACGTGTACAGAGGCGTATGAGAGGGGTCTAAGGCTTGGTAGTGTGCATACCGGTCTAGAAGCGGAGACGCCCGCTCCGCTGCTGGCCGTAGCCACAGCGGTGGTACCCGAGAGTGATGCTAGCTCTCAAAAAGTGGGAACTAAAGGTCTGTGATCACAGAGTCGTTGTGTGTGAGTTGCACTTGTCTGCGCATAAAATTGCATCATATCATTCATTCATATTAGGTCATACGCTTCATAGATCCTTATCATATAAATTAGTATGGGCTCTTTTATATGATAAGTTAAATTTCCTGGAAATCCTAACTTATATATTTGTATGGGCATTTATATAAGTTAGGGTACGTTTGTGATGATAGCTTAGTGGTAGCTTAGCTTATTTACTTGTTCATACTGCTGTTTCTTTACTTTCCTTTACTGCACCGCTCTTACTTACTTACTACTTGTACTGTAGCACTTAGCATTGCTAGTGTAGATGTATTTCATTACTTAGTACCACTTTAGATAGATATTGTCACCTGCTTCCATTTTGCTACCCCTTGTTGTCCTCCGCTTCGTCCTCCCGCTCGGTGCCTAGGAGCTGCGGGGCGAGGTGTGGAGGAAACGACTTAGTCTTTTTGACTAATGGTCGGTGACCAACTATTTTTAGGAGCCCGTGGAGATGGAGCACCAGCACGTCGAGGAGGCAGGACATGAGGAGCAGATACCGCTTCAGCAGGCTACCACTACTACTGTGCGTCCTCAGGTGGGACGAGTCTTGATGTTCTAGTTTAGCTTCCGCATTTACTATTTTGTGAGAGAGAGATTTGATGTACTGAGCATAAGCCCTTTTTACTCTTTCTTCTGTACTATTCTGTGGACTATTGTACTATTCATTTCTTTTATATGATTGTACTGTGACTTGTGGACTGATGGCATTTTATACACAGTTTTACTTCTTTATTCTCATATTGGCCTACAGGTTAATGATCGTACTAGCCGGCAGAATCGGCGTATTGCGGTGTCGACTAACCCGTGAGTTAGTGCCACCGTAAGACGGCGGTTCTGGGCATAAGATCTGGTAGCCCTCCTTGGTAAGGGGGAGGGGGGTCTTACAAACTGGTATCACTTGAATAACGATCATATGAGAAAGAAGTCCACAACATGGGACCACCCCCGCCCGAGCATTAGTTTGCGGACAAACTATGCAGCGGAAGCAGTGGTGTGCCCATGTGTAAAGTCACATAAATGGTCCACGAAGTACAATGTGTTAGGCCGGTTTTGATTTTTAACCTTACCTTTATGCAACCTCCACAGGTCGCAGCGCCGCAAAATGTGGCTCCTCCACCTCCAGCTGCCACTCCATTCCTACATACGGAGATGGGGCAGACCCTGACGGCGATTTTGGATGCCTTTAGAGCCCAGCAAGTCCCGGCTCCACAGCCAAATCCGGGGTCGAGCTGGCTGAGTGCATTCAAGAGCCTGTCCCCACCGACGTACCGTGGGACAGAGGATGCAGTGAAGACGGAAGAATGGCTGGAGGCCATACACGAGATCTTAGCGGGCATCAGCTGCCCAGTCGGCCAGGCAGTACCTCTAGCCACCTCTGTGCTGGAGGCTCATGCAAAGAGATGGTGGAAATCAGCCCGGGAGACTACTTATGCGGACTTTGAGCTGTCAGAGATTTCTTGGGAGGAGTTTGGCGATGTGTTCCTGGAGCACTTCGTCTCTGCTACGGACAGGGATGCTTTGGAGGAGAGGTTTTTGAACCTCAAGCAGGGGACTAGATCAGTGATAGAGTACCAGAGAGAGTTCTCCCACTTGGCCAGGTTCGCGGGGATTCAGGACACCGACGATAGGAGGTATGCGAAGAGGTTCTACCGGGGCCTCAGGGATGATTTGAGGCAAGCTTTGCTATTCATTTCTCATGGCACATCCAGGCAGATCATCGAGATGGCGAAGAAGCTGGAGGCTGACCAGCTGATGGTGCGAGCCGGAGGGAAGAGACCATTTGATGGATCGACATCAGGTGAGAGCAGTAGGGGATCTCAGAGAGGCAGGACCATCGGATACAGGAGGGGTGGGGGACGTCGTCGTCCCAACTTCAGGCAGGAGCAGGGGCCTCCTCCAGCTTTGGCTCCCCCACCTCTACAGATGCATGATCCAAGGAGACAGGATGACCGAGGCCACCGACAAGTGGTTTGTTACGGATGCCGCCAGCCTGGGCACATCAGGTCGGAGTGCCCGCACCGATTCCATCCCCCTCCTCCTCCTCCACCTCCAGTGGCCCCAGTACAGCAGGGCCGAGGACGAGGCCGAGGACGAGGCCGAGGCCGGGGATACCATGGCAGGAGACGCGAGCAGGAACAGATTTACGCCTTGGACCTCACAGAGCCGAGGAATCCCGAGGAGGTCATCACAGGTACTTGAAGTTAATTTTGAGTTTTCTTGAATTTTTCGATGATATATATAGTACCTGGAACCATAGGATAACAATTAACCTTCACATAAACAAACCTCAGGCATAGTCATGATCAGCGGCAAGCCCGCTCATACTCTTTTCGACACGGGTGCTTCGCACTCGTTCGTATCCGAGGCCTTCATCGACGGACTCGAAGGCGTGGAGAGGTTCCCTGGACTAGAGATGAGGGTACGCCTACCCGATGGATCGGAGCTGCGGACTACTGCACATTGTGACATGGAGGCCGAGATAGGCGGCAAGGCTTTCGAGGCGCCGGCAACTATCCTGAAGCTGCAGGACTTTGACTTGATCTTGGGCATGGCCTGGTTGCATCGGAACCATGCCCAGATAGATTGTCCGTCCAGGAGGATCACGCTGAGACATGGCGACTCCCATATTATCGTTGAAGGTATCCAGCCTATTTGCCACCTACTGTTATCTTCTGTACAGGCTGTGAAGGCCCATGAGCAGGGTGAAGAAGTTTATCTTGTCTGCTTCGAGATGGTGGGGACAGAGGCGACTATCTCAGATATTCCGGTGGTTCGGGATTTCTCCGACGTATTCCCGGAGAAATTGCCCGGGCTACCGCCTGCTAGAGACTTGGATTTCAGGATTCAGCTAGTGCCGGGAGCGAAGCCGGTGTCCCGAGCACCCTACAGGATGGCTCCTAGAGAGTTAGCAGAGTTCAGGACTCAACTGCAGGAGCTAGTCGAGTCAGGATTTGTACGACCCAGTTCATCGCCATGGGGAGCGCCAGTTCTTTTTGTGAAGAAGAAAGACGGGTCACTTCGATTATGTATAGATTACCGGGAGCTGAACCGGTTGACGGTCCGCAACACCTATCCTCTGCCTCGGATAGATGAGTTATTTGACCAGCTACAGGGAGCATTTTGGTTCTCCAAGTTAGATTTGCGATCCGGCTATTATCAGCTCCGTATCAGGGAAGAGGACATACCGAAGACGGCTTTCAGTTCGCGCTATGGTTTATACGAATTCACGGTGATGCCTTTTGGGCTCACGAATGCTCCTGCTGCATTCATGAGTCTGATGAACCGCGTTTTCGAGCCTTTCTTAGACCGCTTCGTGATCGTATTCATCGACGACATCCTTATTTATTCTCGGACTCAGGAGGAGCATACGGAGCACTTGGCACAGGTCTTGCAGAGGCTGAGGGAGACCCAGATGTATGCAAAATTTTCAAAGTGCCAGTTCTGGTTGCAGGAGGTGGCATTCCTGGGGCACACGATCAGTGGGGCTGGGTTAGCAGTGGACCCGGCCAAGATAGAGACAGTGAGGGATTGGCCGCGGCCGAAGACCGCATCTGACATCCGCAGTTTCTTGGGACTAGCAGGCTATTACCGCAAGTTCGTGGAGGGGTTCTCGAGGATAGCACTCCCCCTCACGTCCTTGACAAAGAAGGACACAGATTTTGTTTGGTCAGAGCGGTGTGAGACGGCTTTTCAGGAGCTGAAGGACCGACTCATCTCATCCCCCATTCTTGCGCTTCCATCCGGGAGCGAAGGATTCCAGATTTACACGGACGCCTCTTATCAGGGGATGGGTGCAGTCTTGATGCAGCATGGACACGTTATCGCTTATGCTTCGAGACAGTTGAAGAAGTATGAGCATAACTATCCAGTACATGATCTAGAGCTCGGGGCTGTGGTTTTCGCCCTGAAGATATGGAGGCATTACTTATATGGGATTCATTGTGACATCTTTTCAGATCACAAGAATCTCAAGTATATCGATACTCAGAAGGACCTAAACCTGAGACAGAGGAGGTGGCTGGAGTTTCTCTGTGATTATGATTACAAGATCCACTATCATCCGGGAAAAGCGAACACGGTTGCGGATGCTTTGAGCAGGAGGGCCGGCACTTCTGGACCGGAGCCCCGATTGATGTCCATGGAGCTACTTCAGCTGATGGAGGACATGCGCATTACCGTGGTGTCCGAGACTGAGCCAGATGTATATAGAGAGTATTTGAGCTCAGTGATCAGCGACGATGATATACAGGAGCGCATCTGAGCACATCAGAGGCTGGATGCTGCGTTACAGCCGATTTTCAGTGCCCTAGAGAGGGGCAAGGTCGAGGATTACACGCTACAGGATGATCTTCTTCGGTTCCGGGGGCGCATCTACATACTAGCAGGAGGCAGTATCCGGGAGGACATACTCAGAGAGGCACATTGCTCGAGATATTCAGTGCACCCCGGCATCACCAAGATGTGGGCAGATTTGCGGAGATCTATGTATTGGCCCGGGATGAAGAGGGAGATCACGGATTTTGTGACCCATTGCGAGACCTGCCAGCGTGTGAAGGCAGAATGCAAGAGCCCGGGAGGTTTACTACAGCCACTGCCAATTCCAGAGTGGAAGTTCGAGGACATTGCTATGGACTTTGTGCACGGATTGCCTCGCTCCCACTCGGACATGATTCTATATGGGTTATAGTGGACAGATTGACCAAAGTCGCGCGGTTTATTCCAGTTCGGAAGGATGCCCCAGTTGCAGTTCTGGTGAGACTATTTGTGGAGCAGTACATCAGATATCATGGTATCCCCAGGACTATTGTTTCGGACCGTGATGGTCGGTTCACTTCGAGCGAGTGGAGGGCCGTGCATGCTCACTTGGGATCTCGGCTTACCTTTAGTACCGCCTTCCACCCGCAGACCGACGGACAGACCGAGCGGACCATCCGGACCATGGAGGACCTGCTCAGATTATGCATATTGGATACGGGGAGGCCTTGGGAGAGGCTGCTACCATTGATCGAGTTCTCGTATAATAACAGCCACCAGGCTAGCATCAGGATGGCTCCGTACGAGGCGCTCTATGGGAGGAGATGCCGGACACCCCTATCATGGGTGCAGGATGTGGATACCAGGGCTCTGGGATCTGATTATATAGAGGACACTGAGGCTCAGATTCGATTGATCAGGGATCGGCTACTGGAGGCCCAGAGCAGGCAGGCAAAGTATTATGATGCTCGGCACCGGAAGGTGGAGTTCCAGGTTGGAGACAGGGTATTCTTGAAGATACGTCCAGTACACGGTGTTTCTCGGGTGCGGAGGCACAAGAAGCTCAGTCCACGATACATGGGGCCATACCTGATCCTGGAGCGGATCGGCCCCTTGGCTTACCGACTGCAGCTGCCACCGGAGTTGGGTGCATTACATGACGTCTTACCATGTCTCTTCCTTGCGAAGGGCTCTCCTTCGGCCGGAGCAGCACATTACTACTACAGCCGGACCAGTAGAGCCTGACAGATCAGTGAGATTGGAGCCGATCCGGATTGACGATACAGCCATCCGAGTGTTGCGGAAGAAGAAGGTCCCTCTTGTGAAAGTGCTGTGGTCCAACCATGGACGGGAGGAGCACACTTGGGAGCCGAGGGATCTGATGCTGGAGCAACACCCGGAGCTATTCGCATCAGGTACATTTAAGTTATGTCTTTAAATTTCTTGATAATTCTTGCAAATAGAACCCCGTAGACCCGAACTTAAATTTCGGGGACGAAATTATTTTCTTGTTTATTGGAATTTGTAACATCCCATGTTACTTCTGGACCCCTCAACTTAGATTGGGTTAGGCATGGGGTGAGACCTAAGGAGATCAACTAGGTTTGACCCTAGGTAGTGGGTGGTAGCCATGTGGAGCCCACTATAGGACCAAGTCAAACTAGGTCAAACTAGCCTAATTAGGGACCCTAGCCACACCATGACCCCACCACATTGCCCTAACCCTAAAAACAATCTAAGTGGACCCTAGGGTATGTCGCTGGGTCAACATTTTGACCCCAGTTGACCAAGGTCAACCTTGGGCTTAATTTGGTCAAACCCACACACATAGGCCTAATTAACCTAAGTGGGGCACCCCCTTGACCCAAACCAAGTTGGGTGGTGCCACTAGACCCATTTCAACCAAGTGGGGTCAGTCCACCCACCATGGTTGACCAGTCAACCCTAAAAAGTCAATTTGGTCAACAAATTGACCTAAAGAGTGAAATGAAGGCCAAGCCATTTCCCCTTGGACCAAGCCCACCAAATTGGCCCATGACCAGCCTTAATGGTTAATGACAGCCCCTACCCTCCTGAAAGTGGAGAGAGATTGCATGTAAGGGGGTAGTTTTGGAAATTGGGGGAAAAAGAGGAGAGAGAAGAGAGGGAAAATGGGGATGAAGGCCATGTGGCCCTCCTCCTCTCTTTCCAAGCACAAATCTGAACCCACACATCAATTATCATCCTTTCCAACCCAATTTCATGCCACTTGGAGCCAAGGAGGAGAAACCAAAGCTCATGGCCGAAATTCCCATCATGGCATCTCTGTATACAAGCCATATCAGCCAAAACCAACCATCCCATTAGCTTCAGAAGGTCCAAAGGAGTGGAATTCGATACCTGGATCGAAGCTTTTGGTGAGAATCGAGTTCGGGAGCAAGCTCGCCGGAGAGGAAATTTTTCATGGCCAACCGCCGCCAAACCCGCCGCCAAACCCCAATCGAGGTCCGTTTCACCTCACCTCTACCCGTACTAGTTTCCTAGATCTATTAGGCGAGACATCGGGCTCAAATGAGCCAGATCCAAGGTGAGCTTTTTCATGGATTTTGGAATTTTGATGGAGTGCAAGTTCGCCGGAAACCGCCGCCTCCGGCCACCATTTCACCGCCAAACGTTGGCCACCACCTCAACGGAGGTGGTGGTGGTGGTAGCCGGCCGTGGAGGCTAAGGGGTGGCCAGGAAATGAGGTTTGAAGGTGCTCCAGGTCGGGACAATCTCGGCCCTTGGCTGGAGGAAGAAGATGAACAGATGCCATCCATCCTGCTTTAAGATTCGTGCTACATCAAAATTTAATTTTCTGTCCCTGTTTTTGCTGTCACTTGCAAGCTAATTTTAGGCCTCTTATAGGCATTTCAAGAACTTAGCCCCTTAATCAAAAATGCCTAGGGTTTTACCTTTAATATGCCACCCTAAACATGCATTTTGGTGTAGTGTACAGTCCTGTAGGACATTTCTCCTAGGACTGGTCCTAGAATAGGGCAGAAATTAAATTGGGTGCCCAGGTCACAATATTATTCACCATGGCCCCACATTTTGGCCACATGCATTATTAGGGCATACTTAGCTCCTGCCAAAATTTAGGAATTTGTGGAAAATATTTTCCTATAGTTTTTGGTAAAATATCAAAATTTAAATAAATGACATATATGGAGTTCTACTCCTCCCCATGGCCCCAAATTTTGGTGGTGGGTCAGTGGGGTCATCCTTGGTGCATGATAAAATTTTCAGCACCTGGGGTTCACTGCATGTGGGAGAATCCACTTGCATGTGCTAGCCTATGTTAAGCCTTGGTGTGCAAATAGCAAAAATGCAAATTTGTGTATTTAGCCTAATGGTGACATGCAAGTGTCATGAAATTATTTCCAGTGGTTCATTATGGTAAATTTCACCCCTCAAATTAATGATGGAATTTTTGGAATCAAAATTTCATTTATTGGAATTTATTTTAAATATAGCTATTTTGGGAATAAAATTAGAAAATAGGATTTATTCAAGTACAAATCCAAACAACTTTGCTAAGGCATAGATAACATCACATTGGACTTAGGAAAAATATGATTTCTCTGTTTTGAAGAATATTTGGAGTAGATACCCTATATTTCCCATTTTACCCTTATCTTGTTAATTCTTAAAATGATGGAATTATACCTCTGAAAAATTTGGAATTTATTCTACTGTTATAAAATGTTGTTATTAGTTTATCATAAATTTCTCAGAATTTAATGGATGCATTACTTGTGTTAAATTAGTACAATGACATTTTGGTAAATATCTTATATTGGAATCCCATAGGCCATCTTACATTAAATGTTGATGATTCTCTGCCAATAACCATAATTTAGTGTCCTAAAGGCTCTGTAATTTTTCTGGAAATTTTGAGTATATAATGCTTATACTTCATTTGGAAAATGGAATTTATGTGGGATTGATATTAAATAGAAAATGATAATAAATAATTTAAGGAAAATTATGAAATTCTGTAGGCAGCAATATTTGGTCAATATATATCTCAGGAAAAATTTCCTAGGTCAGTGGATGCTTAATTAAATCACTTCATGTGTAAAGTGACCTAGCATTTGAATTAAAAGAATTAATTAAAGGACTATTTGGCCAAGGAAAATTATGCGAATTCTTAGGGTAGTTCCCTTAGTCCATAACACCTTAGGATAAATATTTAGAGGCAAGATGCCTTAAGGTTTGGAAGATCCCATTTTTAGGGTAATCATAGGTCATGGTCTGCATATAACACAAATAGGTCTTGCCTTAGGTGATTACCAGGGGATTGATTATCGGCAGAAATAAGAGAGAGTTCAACATGAGTAACCCTGGTGGGTAGAGTTGTCTTAGTGAGGGATCAAAAGTGCAAGTCTTGGTCATCAACTGGAGTGGGGGATCGGCGGAAGACCGTCGGTTCCCGGAAATACCTTAAGTCACTAGGGTTATACTTAAGCAATAAGGAGAGCTGGGGAGATACATGGGTAGTCATCAACTAAAATAAGTATCCTTGCGAAAGGGAACGCTGGGCGTAATCCCAACACAGTTCCTAGTGCCCCTTGAGAGCCCTTCACAGGGAATACCGGGGGCAGTCCTGGGATTAACCTTAAATCTCTAAGTATAATAAACCGTAGACAAGAGTAGCTTAATAGGTTAGGACATGGTTGTACCTTCTCGCCCGTGTTTGGGTTGGAGAGTTTCATGATATATGCTCACCCGTTTAGGGTTGGAGGGAATTGACATAAAGGCACTAATGTGCGTTCTCACCCGGGTTTGGGTTTGAGGGATTCAGGACGGGTTTTGGTCCTGCGAGCGGGAGGCTCGGTATGAATTACTTGCATGTGCATAAATATCGTGGCGGGGCATGCGATACTGGCCGTTCGTCACACCGATGGCAGTACGGTGCACCAGGCGGTTGTGAGAGTTAGAGGGGCCAGTGGGTTGTTTTACACTGCGGTCTGGAGGACGATCCCCGATAACGCACATCTGACCCAACAAGACTGACGGGTTTGTCAGCAAAGTACGTACGCGAGACTCTAGAGTGCACCTTGGACGTGTACAGAGGCGTATGAGAGGGGTCTAAGGCTTGGTAGTGTGCATACCGGTCTAGAAGCGGAGACGCCCGCTCCGCTGCTGCCGTAGCCACAGCGGTGGTACCCGAGAGTGATGCTAGCTCTCAAAAAGTGGGAACTAAAGGTCTGTGATCACA
This sequence comes from Platanthera guangdongensis, assembly GCA_039583875.1. Classification (NCBI taxonomy): domain Eukaryota; kingdom Viridiplantae; phylum Streptophyta; class Magnoliopsida; order Asparagales; family Orchidaceae; genus Platanthera; species Platanthera guangdongensis. The sequence goes on from CM077165.1 coordinate 145,005,496, forward strand.
GAGTCGTTGTGTGTGAGTTGCACTTGTCTGCGCATAAAATTGCATCATATCATTCATTCATATTAGGTCATACGCTTCATAGATCCTTATCATATAAATTAGTATGGGCTCTTTTATATGATAAGTTAAATTTCCTGGAAATCCTAACTTATATATTTGTATGGGCATTTATATAAGTTAGGGTACGTTTGTGATGATAGCTTAGTGGTAGCTTAGCTTATTTACTTGTTCATACTGCTGTTTCTTTACTTTCCTTTACTGCACCGCTCTTACTTACTTACTACTTGTACTGTACTTAGCATTGCTAGTGTAGAATTTCATTACTTAGTACCACTTTAGATAGATATTGTCACATGCTTCATTTTGCTACCCCTTGTTGTCCTCCGCTTCGTCCTCCCGCTCGGTGCCTAGGAGCTGCGGGGCGAGGTGTGGAGGAAACGACTTAGTCTTTTTGATTAATGGTCGGTGACCAACTATTTTTAGGAGCCCGTGGAGATGGAGCACCAGCACGTCGAGGAGGCAGGACATGAGGAGCAGATACCGCTTCAGCAGGCTACCACTACTACTGTGCGTCCTCAGGTGAGACGAGTCTTGATGTTCTAGTTTAGCTTCCGCATTTACTATTTTGTGAGAGAGAGATTTGATGTACTGGGCATAAGCCCTTTTTACTCTTTCTTCTATACTATTCTGTGGACTATTGTACTATTCATTTCTTTTATATGATTGTACTGTGACTTGTGGACTGATGGCATTTTATACACAGTTTTACTTCTTTATTCTCATATTGGCCTACAGGTTAATGATCGTACTAGCCGGCAGAATCGGCGTATTGCGGTGTCGACTAACCCGTGAGTTAGTGCCACTGTAAGACGGCGGTTCTGGGCATAAGATCTGGTAGCCCTCCTTGGTAAGGGGGAGGGGGGTCTTACATATCTGTCTCATGAGTTCTCCGCGTTCTTTCACCAACACGGCCTCATTCATCAAACGACTTGTGTTTACACCTCCCAACAAAATGGGGTGGCGGAGCGTAAAAACCGTCACCTGCTTGATGTTGCGCGTACTCTCATGGCGCAGATGCACGTCCCTCGCTCCTACTGGGGCTACGCTGTGCTCCTCGCTTGCTATCTTATCAATCGCATTCCCTCCACGGTCCTCCACGGCCGGACTCCCTTCTCCCTTCTCTACCCCCACCAGGAACCTTTTCCTCTTCCTCTCCGTGTCTTTGGCTGTACGGCCTTTGTTCACGCTCCCTCCGCTACCCGCGACAAGCTTTCCCCCCATTCCACCAAATGTGTCTTTTTGGGGTACTCTACCACTCAAAAAGGCTATTGCTGCTTTGACCCCCTTCTCCGCAAGCAGTTTGTCTCCGCAGATGTGACTTTTTTCGAAAATGCTTCCTATTTCTCTCCTTCCTCTTCTCTTCCTTCTCTTCCTTCTGATATCTCCGTTCCTTCCACACCTCTCGACGTTTTCCCACCTTCGTCTCCTCCTCCACCGACTCCTTCTCAGTCCGTCTCCCCACCCACCCCTCCACCCTCCTCTCCGCTGCCGTCTCTCTCTAGTCCCGGGCCAGCCTTCTCCGCCACGGACGCTCCGGTCGCTGACGCTCCCGTCGCCGACGCTCCCGATGATCTGGATGTTCCCATTGCCCTTCGCAAAGGGGTGCGGGCGTGTACTCAACACCCGCTCACGGCTGTTGTTTCTTATGATCAGCTTTCTCCTTCTCGCAGGTGTTTTGCCTTGGCTATCTCTGCTACTTCTACTCCTCGTACCTACCAGGAGGCTCTCGCTCTCCCTCATTGGAAGTCTGCCATGGATGAGGAGATGGCTACTCTTACTGAACGGGGTACCTGGACCCTGGTTCCTCCTCCCGTGGGCACTGATGTGGTTGGCTGTCGCTGGGTCTTTGTTGTGAAGTTTCGCCCCGACGGCACTGTGGATCGCTACAAAGCCCGGCTGGTGGCCAAGGGCTTTACTCAGACTTATGGCGTTGATTACTTTGATACCTTCTCTCCGGTTGCTTGCCTCAGCACCATCCGGGTTCTCTTTTCTGTGGCTGTTAACCGGGCTTGGGCTATTTCCCAGCTTGATGTGAAGAATGCCTTTCTCTATGGCGATCTTCAGGAGGACGTCTATATGGAGCAACCTCCTGGGTATGTTGCTCAGGGGGAGACACGTGTCTGTCATTTGAAGAAGGCCATTTATGGCCTAAAGCAGAGCCCTCGGGCATGGTTCGAAAAATTCAGTGGTATAGTGGCAACCATCGGCTTTCAAAGGAGTTCGACCGATCACTCCTTATTCATTCGCAAAACGGCCTCGGGACTGGTGGTTTTGGCCGTATATGTGGATGATATTCTCCTTACTGGTGATGACCGAGATGGGGTGGACTTGACGAAGAAGCACCTCCGTCAGCACTTGGTCACGAAGGATATGGGCTCCCCAAAATACTTTTTGGGGATAGAAATCTCTCGGAAACCTGACTCCTTGGTTCTCTCTCAACGGAAGTATGCCCTTGATCTTCTTCGAGAAGCAGGCTTGACAGGTGCCAAACCAGCTCATCTTCTCATGGCTGTTGGAGAAGACAAAACGTGGACGGATGAATCGCCTCTTATATCTGATGTCACACGGTACAGACGTTTGGTAGGGAAACTCATCTATCTCATGGTGACTAGACCCGACATCGCCTACGCTGTAGGAAAGGTCAGTCAGTTTATGCAAGCTCCCAGGGAGTGTCATCTTCAGTCCGCCCTGAAGATTTTAGAGTATATCAAAGCAGCACCGGGCAGAGGGTTACTCTTCCAGAAAAATGGCCATCTGAGGGTTGAGGCCTACTCAGACTCAAGTTACGCGGATGACAAAGGAGATCATAAATCCACGTCAGGTTTTTGTACCTTTGTTGGAGGTAATCTCGTGAGTTGGAAGAGCAAGAAACAGTCTGTTGTTTCCAGATCCAGTGCTGAAGCAGAATACCGGAGTATGGCGTCAACTACGTGTGAGTTAAAGTGGTTGCGGGCTCTCATTCTTGACCTGGGCGAGGTATATGATTGTCCTCTCCCTATGTTCTGTGACAACAAGGTCGCTATACACATATCCAGAAATCCGGTCTTCCATGAGAGAACGAAGCATATAGAGGTTGACTGTCACTTCATTCAGGAGGAGATTTTGAAGAATCAGATTTGTACTCCTTTTGTCACCTCTGACAAGGAGTTGGCAGATATCTTCACCAAGCCGGTTTCTACTTCCTTCTTCCGCATTTGTGACAAGCTGGGCATGATTGATATCTATGCTCCAGCTTGAGGGGGAGTGTTGAAGTATTAGACCGGGTGGCTTGGCGGTCTGATCCAGCGGTTTGTTGACCGAGCGGCTTAGCGGTCTGATCTAGCGGTTTGTAGACCGGGTGGTCTGTCGGTCTACCTCTGTGGTTTGTTCTATCCTGCTGGAGTTGCCGAGCGGTTAGCCCATCTGTCTAACCGCGCGGCCTATGCGGTCTCCATTATTCTAGCCGCTTAGTACTGTAAATGTTTAGTCCCACATTGTTTGTATACTCTCTTTCTTATCTCCTCCATTCTATATAAGGGAGGCCATACCTTTGTAAATGATATCTTTTTTGGATAATAAAATTTCAATTATTCAAAAGTTTGTTCGCTTGTTCTCTACTTTTCGCTTCTTGTTCTCTACTTTCTAACATGATGCATTGATATCCATCAAGCAAACTTCCCTTGCTTTTGCTTCCTCTTCTTCTTCACTTAAGCTGGAAGATGAGGATTCTTCTTCTGAATCACTCCAAGTTTCAGTAACAAAGCCCTTGTCCTTTCTTTTATACTTGCTGGAGGAGGGCTTGTTGTAATGCCTTCTGGATTCCTTTTCTCTTCTTTTCTCCTTATTCTTATTTTCTAGATACTCTGAAATGATATGTCCAGGTTTCCTGCATCCAAAACACACAATCTCTTTAGTAGTTGTTTTATCATACATTGGTTTGTCATTCTATCTGGATGATTTTCTTCTGAAATCCTTTCTTGCTATCTTGTACAATCTTCTTTCCAGAAGAGCTATAAGCTCATCATTAGCAGGAGGAGCTTCTGATCCTTCAACTGCTTTGAAGGCAATGCTTGGCTCTTTTTTCCCTGGTGTGGAGATTTTCTGCTCAGCAGCTTCTCTGGTCTTCATCATCAGCTTATAAGATTTGAGTTTTCCCAATAGAGACTCAGTAGTGATCTCATTCAGACTTCTAGCCTCCTTGATTGGCCAGATCCTGGAATCCCATGAGCTAGGGAAGCACATGAGAATCTTGTCATTAATCTCAGTTAGGGTTATGTCCTTGTCCAAGGTTTTTAGCTCATTGACAATTGAGCTAAGTCTATTATACATATTACCCACTGACTCAGATTCTTCTTTCTTGAAATTCTCATATTGGGAGATGATATTTGATCTCCTGTCTTTTCTCTCATCTGCAGATCCAACAACCATCTTGTTTAGGGAATTTTAGATAGCTTTAGCTGAGGTGCACTCTGCCACTTTCTGGAAAATGTCTTCTGACATTGTCTGAGCCAGAATGTTCATGGCCTTGGCATCAGCTATCTTGGCCTTCTTCTGTTCATCTGTCCACTCAGGTGGTGGAACAACATGAGTGTTGGAAGTTGCAGCAGATGTAGCCACTGGAGCTGGTGGACCTGTCAAGATAGAATTAAAAATATCTTCATCAATGAAGTTTAAATATAATTTAATTCTTGCCTTCCAGATAGCAAATTTATTCAAGTTGTAAACTGGAGGTCCAGCGCTTGCATAGTCCTTGTTCTATACCATGGTATAAGTAATATGCTAGAGAAATTTAGATCTTAGAAGGATCTGTTAGTTCAAGTGTTACCTTGTACAACCAAATAGACCTTCCTTTGATACCAATTTAAAGAAATGGTAAACCTCTGATACAAATTGAAAGTTAGGGGATAGATCTGATTTACTCTAGAGAGGGGGGTGAATAGAATGATTTAAATCTTTTTACTGTTTTTAAAATCTATCAGTAAATTAGTGATAGTAGTAGTTATATAAAATGAAAAGGAACTAAGCTAAACTACACAACCACAGCACAACAAAAACAAAGAAGAATGAACACACAGATAACATAAGAATTTATAGTAGTTCCCCAAATCTGGGTACATCAACTCTTCTACCACCCTGGTAGGAATCCACTAGTAGTTTTTTGATCAGGTGACTGCCACTAAAGGTTTTTGCTCAGGTGCCCTGTCACCATAAGATCTATTTACAGGGAGATCTGACAACCCTTTAGGCTTTTGATCAGGTGCACAAAACCAAAAAAAACTTTTGAAGGGAGTAATAAACCCTTTGTACATTGAGTTAAGAAGGTGATGTTGTCTTCTCTTTCTCTAAACAACAGAGAAGAGTTCAGTGGATTGCTGGTGTCAAAGTTCCCCCTGAGATGTTGAAATGTTCAGGAAGACTGGAGCTTTGCTCAGGGTGTAGGTCTTCAACCTTGTCTTGAAGATATCCAGGAACTTGTAGACAGATATTGAATAATTGTCTCTGAAGATTCCTGGATCAGAAGTTGAAAAAGACTCTTGATTTTGTAGATGTTCTTCTTCAGTCTTCTTGAATGTGCAAGGGCAAACAGAATTTTTCTTTCAGAGTGAAGGTCAGAATCTTAGTATCTCTCTGTTAGTTGGCTCCCTCTATTATGTGTGCTGTATTTATTGTCTGTCTCACCGAAGAAAAAAAAATTTCTTTATATATGTTACTGCAATTTTCCTTCAGAATTTGAAATGAGTCCATTAATTACTGCTGGAAATCTGGGAAGGAGAACGGCTGGAATATCTGACTTTAATTATATTTCCCCAACTGTCCCGAGAATTAGTCAAGTAATTACTCTGATGAAAATCATAATTAATGCTACCTTCAACGCCTATATTCTTAGAGAATTTAAACATTAATTACTCAGAGAATTATTGACTTAGGATGGAATGAAGAGAGGGACAGATAAGGAAAACTTAACATTTATGCTTTGAACAGATTTCGTCGACCTCAGGGCAGATTTCATCGACCTGGACTCCAAGTTCGTCGAGCTAAGAAATCCCCTTCGTCGACCTGAGCTCAACGATCATCAATATGGAAATATCTAGTTAACTCTGCGCTCCAAGTTCGTCGATCAGAGAATCTGTCTTGAGGGAAGAAATCTTCGACCAGAGCTTGAATATCGTCGAGCTCAACTCAGAGAAAGAACTATGAGTTCGTCAATCTGCGATTGACGATCGTCGAGCTGAGTTCGAAGAACTTTGAACTAATAATCTGAACTCTAAATTCTTCTAAGTCTCGAGTCTCCTAAAGTCCACTGCAGGCTGGTCCATGAAGATTGATTCTAATGACTAGCCTAAACTCTAGGACTGATAAACTTGACCTTGGATATACAAGGTGGGTCAAACATCCTAATAGTGAAACTTAGCCCAAATCCAAACTAGGGATCCAACATATATTCAAGCCTTTAAAAGCAGATCAGCATGAGGAAAGAAAAATCATGAGGGGAGATCATAAGTAAGCATCAAGTGAATATATACATTCACAATATTTATACATCAGGAGCAATGTTTGACACAACCAACAAAAAGGTAAACAACGCAGTAGGTACAATTAGATAAAGAAGGGGCAGGGGGCGAAAGTCGGTAGGCCCATCACGGGGGCCATTACCGTTGTCCCCATCCTCTCCTCCCTGCCCTAGGTGGCATGTACAAACATTGATGCGTGTGAATGGCTTGTAGCTCCTATTGCGCCAAGCGCATCGGATCTTCGACTCACGCTATGTGGATCCCAAGGTAGTCCGTCCTACATACATCTTCCTCCCCCAACTCGTCCATCAACTACCAATAATTGTTTTCCAGGCAGAGCAGTAAGTCCTCGAAGGAGTCTTGGTTCTCCTGAACCCGATTGTAGATCTCGCATAACATGAGGGTGTGTTTTCGGAACAGCTCAATCATTCACCTCTTTAGTACTACGACGTCCTTCGGGTCAGCCATGAAAGCTGCAATCATGTCAGGAGAGGGAGGCGACGAGAACTTCTCATCGATGTCAACATCAGTCAACGACATCTCGTGATAGCCTGCAGTGGATCGGTTCAGCCACGCATGATCGAATTCTAGTAAGAGCGAGGCGAATACTCTTATTTACCTAACAAAGTATCAACACCTTTGTCCGGGTGCCGGCGAGAGGTACTGGGCCGCTCCTCAAAGAGTGTTTCGAAGGTAATGTGTGCCTTCCCGAGCCCTGGGCGGAGAAGCGCCTGTTCGGCGGCAGGATTGCTAGCAGGAGGCGGGAGGATAGAAACCCCTTCCGCCGGGAGGTGTGAGCCTGATGAGAAATCAAGAAGGATCGGGCGGGCTAGAGACTTGAGTGATAAAGCGCCCAGGCCGATCGCCCTCGACTTCATGCGAGTGCATGTCGACATTCATTGTACCTTCCCCTGCGTCTTTCTCCTTCGAAGGACTTTCCTGCGCGTAGTCACATTTGTGTCAGTTATCTTTCCTATAAAAAGGTGGCGAGTGGAGGAACAAATATGAATACTTATGGAGTCCCAGGGAGTGGTGATGGAATCATCGGGATGGACCCGCCCACACTCAGGTCGCGCCTGACCATCTGGGCCTTTTTTAGCTTTAGGGATGAGCTCGAAGCTTTCCGAGAAAGCCAGGGAGCAAACCTAGTGACACAGGATTTAACCTCTTCTCTCACGGCAGCAAGTCAGTCCTGAACATCTTTCGAGAGCGGCATTATGCACTAGAGGCGAGAGAAAACCTGAGAAGGGTGGGAAGTGCAAGCATCACCTACCTGTGACTAGGTATATATAGCAGAGTGGGGGACCAACCAAAAGATTCCCGCCAGGTCAGCAGGCACTCATTAAACACCTGTGGTTGGATTGTTCTTTCTGAGCTTGTGTCAATCTCGCAAAGAGCGGGGATTGTGTACAAACCAGTGCTCAACGAGTGGGTCCCTTGGAGAATCCCAAGGGCAAAATGGCCTTATGACCCAGGAAAGGTGAGCGGGCGAGTGGGGCAATCGGGCCCGCACTCGCCCAAGATCGCAGGCTTGTACGTGGTCGGGCGAATGAGGCCAACAGGACTGCATTCGCTCGGGGCCTGAGGATTTCCCGCAGCCTGGCGAGTGTGACAATCGGTCCGCACTCGCCCTAGGTAGCGAGTAAGTAGTAGGCGAGTGTCGGTTTCATCGGGCACTCGCCCTCAGCCAGGAGTAGGTGGATGCTCGCAATCTCATCTAGGAATTCGCCACTCCTTCGTGAAGTGTTATGTTTTAGCCTGCTAATAGCTTTTCCAAACAGCGGAGTTACGTTGTTGGCAGACCCAGTTAGGCTGTGTATAGTAGATCCAAACAGCAAAGTTATGTTGTTTGCAGACCAGACTTGGAAAACTATAAATAGACCTTGAGGGGTACCTTTGGAGGGATCCAATCCCTTTTTGGCTTCTTACTCCTCTCGTTTATTGGATGGTTTTCAAGTGCCCTCCAAGTTGTCCCAGCTCAGCATTGACTAGGGAGGGGAAGCACTCTAAGATCTTCCGGGTGTGCGGTGGGACCTCCGCGCTCTAGCCCTGAATCTGTTCCTAGTCCTAGGTTTTTGGCCTTGTGCACTTCTTCAGGAGAAGTAGGTGTGAGGTTATCCCTTTCGGGTCCAAACTCCACAAGAAGCCAAGTTTCGGTTTCAACACTCCCGTGCTTTTGCAATAATCGGAGCTTCCTACCCAATCAGAATCGATGTAGAAATTAGATTCGCCGATGAGTCTTTTGTGTAGACCGGGTCAAAAGACAAAGTGCCATGAATGTAGCGGAGAATATGCTTAGACGCTGCACAATGATGCTTGTCGGGGTTCTAAACAAAACTTGACACGAGGTTAACGAAATATTCAATATCCAACCTTGTATGCGTGAGGCAAATGAGAGAGCCGACCAACAAACTATCCTTCTCTTTATCTTTCTTTTCTTCTTTATCTCTTCTCTTTTTCCCAAATTTTCACTTGGGTTCATAGGCATAACTAAAGAATTACATGACTCAAGTTGATATTTCTTGAGCAAATCTCCAGCATACTTACTTTCAGATACTAAGATGAAATTTGGTTTTTGGATTACTTGAATTTCTAGAAAATAGGTCATTAGCCCGAGATCGGTCATTTCATAATGGTGTTTGAGCGCATATTATGATCTGTAATGATAAAGTCATCGACATAAAGGCATAGAATCAGAATGTCGTTACCATCCCTCCGGGAGTAGAGAAATGGTTCAACTGGGCAGTGTTGAAAAACTTTTGAAACGAGTTAGCGGTCGATGTTGGAATTCCACTCCCACGATGCTTGTTTCAATCCGTATAAAGCCTTTCTTAGATGATATACTCTGTGTTCACTGTCTTTGATCTCAAAACCTTCAGGTTGTTCGACATGGATGACTTCATTGATTGTATAGTTCAGAAAAGCTGATTTCACGTCTATTTGATGGACAATGTAGCCAAACTGAGAAGCAAGCGCAAGAATCATGCAAATGGTCTCCAAGTGCGCTATCAGTACATGAGTTTCGTGATACTCTTGGTATAATGCAACGGTGTAGCAAAAAATCTATTTTACAAGTATAATATGAATGAACATAAACTTTAATAACACAGGACTCCCTAAGGAGTAAGGATGAATTAATGAGGTGGCTGAAATAAAATAAAATGAGGGTGGTGCTCAATCGTATTTATTAATTTGGATTGAATTCACTGATTGTTTATGTTACTTCACGGTTTGGAAGCTAAAATTCATCATAGAAAACTTTTCCACTTCTCATTTGATAAATCCAATTAAAACTGTATAACATTTAAATAATTCCAACCCTTTGCCACTTCACAATTATCTAATCCAAATTAATCCGCCCTTTTATATCACTTAAATAAGATAGTTACACACCCATGGCCGGCTATCAAGTTAATCCACCCCTTTCATACGTTCAAAGATTTCGATTTTCCTGATACAAAAGAAAACTCACGGCAGCCGGGCGAGGGATGAATTCGGCTCAGTTTGGCATGGTGGTGGTCATGAACGCAGTAGTCATGAACATGAGTATTAAATTGTCATTCGTTAACACCCACCTAAGTAATTTCATCCACTTTTATGTTCAAACGGATGTTTGTTAAGTGATCTTTAACGAATAGCAGTTTAACCCATTCGTTTACGACTGCCACCATCATGCCAAATGGAGCCAAAGGCTTCTCTTGGCACGGTGGCGGCGGTCGTGATCTGTCGTTCGTAAACACTGAACTCACCTAAAAAAATTCATCCATTTTTTTGCTCAAAACTAATTTATTTTCTTGATAGCGGTCATAACCTTCGTCTTGTCAAACATACAAACAATAATAATGATATTTTTTTGATCAAATTCATGAGAGAAAATAAGTCAGCGCCACCAAACTAAGGTGGCGTTTGGTTGGGCTTTTTGCCTACGATGCGTTTGAAACGCACCTCTATTTTAGGCAAAAGCGCTGTTTGTCGTTGCTGTTTCAAGAACCGCCGGTTCTTAAACTCCGCGGCTTCCTATTGCTCACGAACCGCACCCGATTCCTGCGTTCTGCCGCAACCTTTGCGTTCTGCCGCAACCCTAGAGCTCGAGCGGAGCGCGAAGAGGAGGAGATCTCGAGATCCTGACGACGGGCCGGCTTCTTCCCCGACGACGAGCCGATTTCTTCCCCGACGACGATCCGGTATCTTCCCCGACGACGAGCCGCCTTCTTCCCCGACACCTCCGACGCTTTCTTACCCGACGAGGAGCCGTCTTCTTCCCGACGACGACGACCGAAGCCCCTCCCGCACGACTCCAGAATTTTCTCCACCGACCGGAGCAGGTATACCCCTTCTCCTCCTTTTCAATTTTGGGTTTTTCATTTTTTTCCAGATTCGGGTTTCTTCTTCCATGTGCTTTCATGCTTGCAGATTTGGGTTCTTCAGTTTTTTGTCCTTTGTATGTGTGTTGCAGATTATGGGTTGTATGTGGGTTGTGCTCTTTGTTGTGTGTGTGTGTTTCAGATTTTGTGTGTGTGCTTCCAGATTTTGTATGTGCTGTGTTTTATGTGTGTGTTTGTGTATGTGTATATGTGTTATGTGTGTGTGTATGTTATATGTGTGTGTGTGTGTGTGTTGTTATGTGTGTGTGTGTATGTTATATGAGTATGTGTGTGTGTTTGTGTGTGTGTGTTGTGTTGTATGTGTGTGTATGTGTTGTGTTTTATGTGTGTGTGTATGTTATGTGTGTGTGTGTGTATGTTATATGTGTATGTGTGTGTGTGTGTATGTTATTTTGTGGGTGTTTGTGTATGTGTGTGTGTGTATGTTATGTGTGTGTGTGTGTTTTGTTTGTGTGTATGTGTGTGTGTTTGTATGTGTGTGTGTGTGAAATATTTGTATGTGTGTTGTGTTATATGTGTTGTATGTGTGTGTATGTGTGAAATATTTGTATGTGTGTGTGTGTGTATGTTATATGTGTATGTGTGTGTGTGTATGTCATTTTGTGGGTGTTTGTGTATATGTGTTGTGTGTGTGTGTGAAATATTTGTATGTGTGTGTGTTTGTGTGTGTGTGTTTTGTTTGTGTGTATGTGTGTGTGTTTGTATGTGTGTGTGTGTGAAATATTTGTATGTGTGTTGTGTTATATGTGTTGTATGTGTGTGTATGTGTGAAATATTTGTATGTGTGTGTGTGTGTATGTTATATGTGTATGTGTGTGTGTATGTCATTTTGTGGGTGTTTGTGTATATGTGTTGTGTGTGTGTGTGAAATATTTGTATGTGTGTGTGTTTGTGTGTGTGTGTTTTGTTTGTGTGTATGTGTGTGTGTTTGTATGTGTGTGTGTGTGAAATATTTGTATGTGTGTTGTGTTATATGTGTTGTATGTGTGTGTATGTGTGAAATATTTGTGTGTGTGTGTGTATGTTATATGTGTATGTGTGTGTGTGTGTGTGTATGTTATATGTGTTGTATGTGTGTGTGTATGTTATATGTGTTGTATGTGTGTGTGTATGTTATATGTGTTGTATGTGTATGTGTGTGTGAATGTTCTATGTATGCGTATGTTTTCATTTAAAATTAACTTTTTTTATTTTCTAAAGATGGGAAAACCAAAAGATGGTGGTGTGGCCGCATTTTGGGACAATACAAATACCATGCTTTTCTGTGACATATGTATTAAGGAGATTGAACTTGGGAATCGACCAACCACACATTTCAATAAAAAAGGTTGGAACAACGTTATGAAGAAATTTGAGGAGCTTACTACAAAACAGTACGACAAAGTCCAATTAAAAAATAAATGGGATCATTTGAAGAAGGAGTGGAAATTATGGACGGAGTTAAAACGTGGTGACACCGGTTTGGGTTGGAATGCTTCAAGGAAAACTATAGACGCTTCGGACGAGTGGTGGGACGAAAGATTGAAGGTACTCATTTTCCATAACTGCTTTGTTTATCATTTTTTATAGTAACAGTAGCTAACTTGAAATATTTCTATTTCGTAGGTTGTCCCGGCGGCCAAAAAATTTCGTTACTCAGGAATACATCCAGACCTGGAGGAGAAATTACATATGATGTTCAGCTCTGTTGTCGCCACAGGACATCATGCGTGCACCCCGAGCACCATTAACGAGATCCCCGAGTCAGTTGACGAAAGAGGAATGTCAGAGGGTGAGCCGGAGGACATTGACGTCATTGGTGATCCAGCGACACGGGATAACACAGCTACGTCAGCACCTGTCAAGAAGCGAAAAAAAGGGAAAAACAATGTTATTACTTCCGTGTTAGAAGACTTGGCGGAGTCTTCTAAAGCCATTAGTCGATGCATCCAGGAGGCACCAAAAAAAACAACTTCCGAGTTTAGCATCCGCCAGGCAATAGACAAATTGGCTACGTACCAGGAAGTACAGTCTGATAAAGAGTTCCATGATTTTGCAATCACGTATTTCATGGACAAAAATCATAGGGAGACCTTTTTGTGCTTACCAGAAGGGCTGAACGTAAAGTGGCTACGTAAACGCTTCCTCCGTGGGGGTAGTGGAGATCTTTGTGTTCTCTTCTGATATATTTCCCGCCATCAGATTATGTTTTGTTTTTTATGTTGTAGTGGACACTATTATAGCTTTGGACAAAATTATGTTTATGATGTGTGGTTTTTTTGATAAATGATGTTGACATTATTATGCTTATGATGTTGTCAAGTTTATTTCTCACAGTAAGTGTTGATAATTTATTTCTCATACAGAATATGTCTAGCGATGAATCTGAAAATTCGACTGAAGGGCAGGAGATTACAAGAAGAAATTATGTGCTTGCCCATCATCAGAATGTGGTTTCAGCTGTATCTTTGGTGACCGAGTATACTTCCATGATGCTTTGTCCGGTACCACGCATGACTTCAAAGCAAACAGGCGATAAATGGGTGGTAGAGCTACTATGCGGGTCACGGGTGAGGTTTCATGACTCTTTTATGATGAGTCAAGAAATTTTATGGACTTACTGCATGCTCTGGAAGAGAAGTGTGGATTTCGAGGAACAAGAAGGACTGCTTCCCGGGAAATCCTGGCGCTGACAATATACGTATTATCGCATAATGAATCAATGAGAAAAACAATTGAGCGCTTTCAGCATTCAACGGAGACAGCTAGCCGATTTTTTTCTCGAGGTCTTCGTGCTTTGCTGAAGTTAGCGAAAGAAGTGATTCAGCCATCAGATAGATCTTTTAGCAGTACTCCCCCAGAGATTATGTATGACAGACGTTACATGCCATTTTTTAAAGATTGCATCGGAGCAATTGATGGGACACATGTTCACGCGTGCATACCAGTTGGAAGTCAGGTACCTTATATTGGGAGACGTGACAGTCCAACCCAAAATGTCATGGCTGCTTGTGATTTCAATATGTGCTTCACTTTCGTTATGCCGGGTTGGGAGGGATCAGCGCACGATAGCCGTATTTTCAATTTTGCGATAAGTGATCCACGATACACCTTCCCGCATCCACCTCTAGGTAACTATGTAAAATTTTGTTATATTATATATAAAAGAATTGTCCCTAAATATTATTAAATAATTTCCAGGAAAATATTACTTGGTAGATTCTGGTTATCCTCTGCAAAGAGGATACCTGAAACCGTATCAAGATACGCGCTATCATCTGCCAGACTTTGCTCGTGGTGGTCGTCGAGCCGAAGGAGACCGAGAGATTTTCAATCACGCACACTCATCACTAAGAAGTGTGATAGAACGATCTTTTGGTGTTTGGAAAAAGAAATGGGCCATACTACGGGACATGCCAAGCTATCGTTTTGACAAGCAAGTAGCTATTGTGATTGCCACTATGTGTTTACATAATTTCATTCGTCGGCATCCATCGCGTGTGGACATTGATTTTAGTGAGTCTGAACAAAGGGTTCAAGACCATGGGCTCTCCTCATAAGTTCCACAAGAGACATGTACTGACACTGCAGGCGGTGTAGAGGAGATGATTGCGTTACGTAATAGTATTGCGAATCAGCTGTATGAATCAAGAGCGTAAAGTGTAAAACATTGTATCAATGAACCTTAGTTTTGTGGTGTGAATGAAAGTTTGTTTAGTATTGTGTTATGTCACTTTCATACTTGAATTTTTTTTTTTTTGTAAAAACTCCGTTTTGAATCCAAACAACTTTTCGGAAACTCCGTTTTGTAAACTCTGTTTCACCCAAACAGTTTTTTAACAAAACTCTGTTTTCCAGAATCAGCACTTTTTCAATCAGCAACAGCTCATCAGCAGCTTTCCATCAGCAACAGCCCAACCAAACAGAGCCTAAGTCAAAGTAAAAAAAAGTGCTAAGCCAATACAAAAGAACGTCCACTGCCAGCCAATACTTAAACGAAGAAAGCTTTAAAAATGGCGTTTATATTGGCAGCCTGACAAAACAATAAAAAATACATATAATATGGCCGCTAATAGCAGCCCAAAACGTGAAATACGTGTCTTTTGAAAATAGACCTACTATATGGAATTTTTTGAAAAAGTGTTCAACATGAAAGTTGTAGATCTCGTCGAGATCTATTGTCAAAAGGCGCGGAACCCGGGCGGAACTATGTGATTCGCAATAGTTCCGCTCGATGCCGCGCCTTTTGAAAATAAGATAACTATATTAAAATTTTAGAAAACGTGTTCAACATAAAAGTTATAGTTTTCGTTGAGATCTACTACTTTCATGTTGAACATTTTTCCTAAAAATGTTTTTTAAAAACTTAATTTTTAGACTGACAGTATCCATCAGGCTGTCAATAGTCATTTTTGGGCAGTCATTATTTTTGGGCTGTCAATAGCCATATAAAGACTGCCAATATAAACACCCTAAAAATGATTTAAGAAAGCTGTAAGAAACCCACTGATTTTAGAAACAGTGAATCAACATATCCTCTTTGCTCGCAAACCTCCGTGCAATGCGCTTTGCGCGCGTCCCTCGCTTTTATCTGGCACATGTGAGTTTGTTACTTGTATCAGTTGTATGTTTGTATGCATTTATAGCAATTTGAATTGAGAACTTAAATGTCATCACCGCCTTTAAACATGAATGTTTAACGCAAACCCTACTCTCACCGGTTCACATGCCCATCATTATCTAAAGTTGGTGGTCAAGCAACAACTATCAAATCCCAGCACAGGAGTGGGAGACAACTTCAATGCTCATGAAAACTCTCCTCTGAGATTTTAAGCTTCCAATAAGAAGGGAGGCAGCCACATGGCCCTAATTTTGTAATTTCGTCTGACGGAATTTCGGCACGCGGGCTTCCGTGATTTCGTATTTTCGTGTGTTTGGGGATTAGCATTTTGATAGGCCCTATTGATTGATGGGTTCATTTGAAGATGACCTGCTTAGCAATCAATGAAAAATGTGAATATATTTTATAAAATAATTAAGATCACGTTATCGATTCAGTGTCAGTCAAACTTCACTATCAGCTGTGATTTACAAGGATTATCAAAGAACTTGAGAGCGACACACCGCTCATTGTTACAGCTTGGGGATGAGAGAAAGCACAGGTACGCTCGGAGGGAGACAGACCGTCACCCGCTAAGCTAAATATGTATCTTTCTGTTGGCGGAGGACCCTCTCGGAGGTTGTCTGGAGGCAGAGCGTTGCAGCGACTCGCGGAGGAGATTTGTTGAGGAGGGCTCGCAGAACGCCTTCCACGTAAAAGAATTTTTTAAGAGGTCGGCGAAATGTCTTGCTTTCCAGAGCATCTTGGACATAGACGAATTCTCGAAACACTCGAAGGGAGGAGACTCGTAGAAGAATTTCGACAAAGCTCTGGCTTGTAGGAGGAGAAGACTGGAAGGAGAAAGTTAGAAATGAGAGAGGTTTGAGATCTTATTTATAGGCATCGGGGGTGGTTACAGTGGTTACGCGATTATCCGCGGACCATAACCACCAAAATCACCAATTGCAGGTCGTATTTTTTGAAGTTTTCGCTGTGTATTATTTTTTTTATTTTGCTATTCACGGAGCACCACAATCCCGACAGTTCGCACCCACCGCTATCGTTGGTTAAGCCGGAGGTTATGCAGGTGGTTACCTGCATATCAAATAGCGGTGACTGCCGGAGGGCGATAAGACAGTGGTGGTTAACAGGAGGTCAACAAAGGGAAACCCAGTGTAGGAGGGCCGACAGTGCGACCGACCCAGGGAGGCCGACCGGGAGGCCGCCGACCTTAATGACGAGGGAGCCCCGGGGATGCCATCGTTAGTGGCCGATCTGGCAGTGCTGGCCCCACGGAGGTCGGTTGGGCGAACGCAGCCCGACTTCGGCCTTTGGGAAGCCGACCGGGTACCTCCCTGCGCTGACCTCTAGGATATCGGCCTGCCCTGCCCGGCGCCGGCCTCACGGAGGCCGACCGGGCAGAGGCCGCCCTGTTGAATTCTGTGAAGTGAAAGTGGGTGAATGGAAGGCTTGGGAAACCTATCCGCGCGGACTACGCGGACTGGGTTGGCGGACTGCTAGGTCGGCAGGGATGTTGCAGGCGGTTTGCTATGTGGCGGCCTGGGCGGTCTATTCGCGCGGACTGCGCGGACAGCAGCGGCGGTCTGACAGGCCAGTGTATGCTCAGCAGGCGGTTTACTCCCAGGAAGTAACGGGCGGATAGGAATGTTATCCGCGGAGTCCGGCTTGAAGCGGACTGAAGAACTGGAGCTCGGAAGACCGGTTTGGCAGATGCCTTGGTCTTGCTCTAGTGAAGCGGCAAGTGGAAGCCGTGGAGACCGCCGGTCAGCGCGGACAGAAACTGGAGGTCGCCCGGTATGGCGGGCTAGATCCAGTGTCCGCCAGTAAGTGCGGACTGGCCCTTGTGGCCAGCGGACTGGACTTGGTGGGAATTGAACCAAGTCCAGGATGGCTCAGTCCGGGGAAGATCGCGCAGTGGAGCGCGGGCTGATTTCTCAGTCCGCCAAGCTTAGTAGAAGTGCTGTTGCCTTGTGTGCTAGCTTGGGGATATGCGGACTGGAGAATTGCTTGTGCAGGAGCGTGCGGACTGGAGCCAGAGTCCGCTGAGTCCGGTTGAGCCTTGTGATGAGGTTATGGACTCAGGGAAGCGGACTGGAGTTCGCTGTGTACGCGGACTGGATCGGCGTGTCCGCTGAGTCCGGCAATGCCTTGGTGATTAGGCAATGGACTTGGGATATGCGGACGGAAGCCGGGTGTCCGCTGAGTCCGGCAGGCGTCTTGATGGCGAGGCTGCGGGCTCGGGTTTTGCGGGCTGATGCCTTGTCCGCAGAATGGCGGACACGGCTGTTGTGGAGTCCGGCTGTGGTGGTCCTGGCTTGGTCTCTGGCGGCAAGGCGGACTGGATATTGGAGTCCGGCCTTGGAGAAGCTGGGGCGGACTGGCTATCTGCACAGGAGCGGCGGACTGGATTGTGTGTCCGCGGGCTGGCGGACACACTATGTTCTTGCTGCGGGTTGTGGCGGTTATCCTATCGGGAAGGGCGGTGACCATACTCATCGTCGTGCCTATAAATAGGACTCATGTCACATCAAGAAAAAGAGAACCTGGACCGAAGTAAGTGAACAGTTTTTGAGCTCGCGTAAGTTGCTGCGGCCTGGACTTTGTGTCCGCGCGGATAGAGAGTTGACCCGGTTGTGCTGTGCAGGTTGTGCGGATAGCGCTGGAAAGCCAGGACTTGGCTCTGATTGGGGTCAGGGACAGTGCGGACTCTGCGGTTAAGCAACAGGCGGTAAACAGCAGGTCGCGGATAGCGACCAGGCGGTCTTCTCTTTGGCGACTTGGTTCAGGGTTCAGGAAGTCGCCTGCTTCAGGCGGACTGTTCCATTCGGTGACGCAGCTTGTGCGGTCTGGCGGCGTGCAGACCGGCGGTGAAGAGCTAAGCATTGGAGTAAGGGTGAGTCCGCGCGGCTTGGGTTGCGGTCTGGCGACCTGGCGGACTGAGCGGACTCCACAGCAGTAGGTCGGCGGCTTGTTGATTGAGTCCGCGCGGCTTGTTTTTTGTTCTTGTCTTTGTAACTGTCTCTGCTCTCCCGGTGTTGGGTTTTGGTGAAGCATGTCTCGCCATGTATGTCTCGCCTTGTAAAGAAGTTCGCTCTTGATCAATAAAGAAGCTTGTGCTGCATGTGTTGCTGGTTGTTACTGCTTTGTTGAGATAACCCCTGCTAACTCCACGATCCGGGAAAACTTTCAACATATAAGTGGGCGTATTCTCCTTCGGTTTGTTGAGTTTTCAGCAGGGTATCCAAGGGGGCGTCTGCGGTTTGTTGAATTTTAACATGGTATCAGAGCGAGGTTCTTGGAGTGGTCAAGCAGTGCTCAATGGAAGTAGTTGCTCTTCTGAAGAGGAAACCAGTGGTAGAACCATGGCAGTGGAGGATGCAAGTTGTCTTGGTATTGATCTTCTTACAGAGGCGAACTGTGAACGGTGGAAGTCCTGTATGAAGAGCTTTCTTCTTGGCGAGGACATTTGGGAGGTTGTATGCGGAGCAGGAAGACAAGAGGATACTGCTGGCAATGCTGAGGCGATGAGAGCTTGGAAGGAGGCAAATGCGAAAGCGGAGTCTATTCTCAAGCAGGTGATCTCATCGGAGCTCTTGGACCACATCAGTGGATGTCGGTCAGCTGCGGAGGTTTGGACTTCCCTTGATGGGTTGTTCAGGAAGAAGGTGAAGGTTGCTGCGGATGATGGTCCCTCTACTTCATATCAGGAAGAAAGGAGTGTTTCTCCTAGGCGTGATAGGAAGAGGAAGGAAGGACCAAGGTGCTATAAATGCAAGCAGCAAGGTCATCTTCGGAAGGAGTGCAAGGTTACCTTGCTCTCGGCGAACGTTGCTCAGGTAGGGAGGAAGGAGAAGAACGTAGTTGGGACTTCAACTAGTTCTGAAGCTGATCGGCTGGATGCCAATGATAGTGCAGCTATCTGGCATGAAAGACTGGGGCATGTAGGGATGGACAAGCTGAAAGCAATGGCGGAAAGAAGACTCGTAAGAGGCCTGCCTAGATTGTCATCCTATGGCGATGGTCGGGGGTGTGCGGGATGTCAGGAAAGTGGAGCCTATCGCTTCATGGTCGACAAAGCACAATCCAGGAGTAATGCACCATTGGCGGTTGTCCATTGTGCTCTGGTGGGACCGGCTGTCACGGCCAGTCTTGGAGGCAGCAGGTTCATGCTGATATTGGTTGATGACTATTCTGGGTATACTTGGGTATACTTTATGAAGACGAAGTCCAACATGGTACGCTTGTTTGTGGAGTTCAAGAAGCTTGTCGAAGGCCAGCTTGGCCGGAGGATCAAGGTGTTGAGGACAAGTTTCGGTGGTGAGTTTGCCTCAACCGAGTTCTCACGCTTTTGCAGGAAGCAAGGGATCCGGATGGAGCTTTCTTGTGGACATACTTCACAACAGGGTAGTGTTGCAGCTCGGATGATCCGTTGGTTAACGGAGACCTGCAAGTGTTGGCTTCGGAGTAAAGGCGTTCCGAAGGCTCTTTGGGCGGAGGGAATAGCCTGTGCTACTCATGTCATCAACCGGATGCCTCTTAGTCCGATCATAATGAAGACTCCTTATGAGCTAATGTTCGGAGTGAAGCCCTCAGTGAAGCACCTTCGGGTGTTTGGATCTACATGCTATATACACTCTCCGGGTGCTCTCAAAACAAAGCTAGTCTTTGTAGGGTATGATGAGCAGAGAAGAAGATGGAGGTGTATGGATCCTGCGACGAAGAAACTCATAGTGTCGAGAGACATTGTTTTTGATGAGTTGACGCCGTATTGGGGTAGCTCTTATGTGGAGCTAGAGTTAAGCAGGTCAGATGGTGGGCTGAAGGAGGCTGCTGCTAAGGAAGTGGAGTTGCCTGAGTCACCAGGTGCTCCAGGTTGTTCTAGCTCCGGGGCAAAGGCGTCAGAGTC
This sequence comes from Platanthera guangdongensis, assembly GCA_039583875.1. NCBI lineage: Eukaryota > Viridiplantae > Streptophyta > Magnoliopsida > Asparagales > Orchidaceae > Platanthera > Platanthera guangdongensis. The sequence goes on from CM077165.1 coordinate 145,025,938, forward strand.
GGGAAGAAGGGGGAGCGATGCTCCAGGACCTTCTGGCTCAAAGGCGGAGGTTTCCTGTTCAGGAAGCAAGGGGAGCGATGTTCCAGGCAGTTCATGTTCAAGAGGGGAGTCTTCTGGTTCAGGTAGCAGGGGGAGCGTTGCTCCAGGTGCTCTTGTTTCCAGTAAGGAGGCGTCTTGTTCAGGGAACAAAGGGAGCATTGTTCTGGGTTTGCCCGGGAACGGAGCTGGTTCAAAAGCAGCGGAGGTGGTTAGCCATGATCAGGTTCTTCGGAGATCAAAGAGGATCAGTAAGCCACCAGCTCGATATAGCGAAGGGAACACGGCGGACTTGGTCCCGTGTTTCCTTGTTAGCCCTCAGGTCGAGCAAGGGACTTCTGGCTGTGATGACCCCACTAGAATCAAGGAGGTGGTTGACACCAAGTCTGATGAGGTGACTTCTCTCAGAGGCAACGAGGCTTGGGCTTCTGGGTCCAAGGAAGTTAGTGATACTCCTGTGATGCATGAGTGGAGGTTGAAGCTGAAGAAGGCAGAGGGAAGCATGGCTCCTTTTGGGAGATGCTGGAGGGCTCCCTCATGGTCCATGATATGCGGGGCGAGGACTATGTCTTGGACATCTCTTCGTAGATGCTATCGGAAGGACCAGGTGCAAGGTTACGGGAGCTGCTGGAGTTATTCACCACTTCTCACTTCAAGGGGGAGTGTTGAATTCTGTGAAGTGAAAGTGGGTGAATGGAAGGCTTGGGAAACCTATCCGCGCGGACTACGCGGACTGGGTTGGCGGACTGCTAGGTCGGCAGGGATGTTGCAGGCGGTTTGCTCTGTGGCGGCCTGGGCGGTCTGTTCGCGCGGACTGCGCGGACAGCAGCGGCGGTCTGACAGGCCAGTATATGCTCAGCAGGCGGTTTACTCCCAAGAAGTAACCGGGCGGATAGGAATGTTATCCGCGGAGTCCGGCTTGAAGCGGACTGAAGAACTGGAGCTCGGCAGACCGGTTTGGCAGATGCCTTGGTCTTGCTCTAGTGAAGCGGCAAGTGGAAGCCGTGGAGACCGCCGGTCAGCGCGGACAGAAACTGGAGGTCGCCCGGTATGGCGGGCTAGATCCAGTGTCCGCCAGTAAGTGCGGACTGGCCCTTGTGGCCAGCGGACTGGACTTGGTGGGAATTGAACCAAGTCCAGGATGGCTCAGTCCGGGGAAGATCGCGCAGTGGAGCGCGGGCTGATTTCTCAGTCCGCCAAGCTTAGTAGAAGTGTTGTTGCCTTGTGTGCTAGCTTGGGGATATGCGGACTGGAGAATTGCTTGTGCAGGAGCGTGCGGACTGGAGCCAGAGTCCGCTGAGTCCGGTTGAGCCTTGTGATGAGGTTATGGACTCAGGGAAGCGGACTGGAGTTCGTTGTGTACGCGGACTGGATCGGCGTGTCCGCTGAGTCCGACAATGCCTTGGTGATTAGGCAATGGACTTGGGATATGCGGACGGAAACCGGGTGTCCGCTGAGTCCGGCAGGCGTCTTGATGGCGAGGCTGCGGGCTCGGGTTTTGCGGGCTGATGCCTTGTCCGCAGAATGGCGGACACGGCTGTTGTGGAGTCCGGCTGTGGTGGTCCTGGCTTGGTCTCTGGCGGCAAGGCGGACTGGATATTGGAGTCCGGCCTTGGAGAAGCTGGGGCGGACTGGCTATCTGCACAGGAGCGGCGGACTGGATTGTGTGTCCGCGGGCTGGCGGACACACTATGTTCTTGCTGCGGGTTGTGGCGGTTATCCTATCGGGAAGGGCGGTGACCATACTCATCGTCGTGCCTATAAATAGGACTCATGTCACATCAGGAAAAAGAGAACCTGGACCGAAGTAAGTGAACAGTTTTTGAGCTCGCGTAAGTTGCTACGGCCTGGACTTTGTGTCCGCGCGGATAGAGAGTTGACCCGGTTGTGCTGTGCAGGTTGTGCGGATAGCGCTGGAAAGCCAGGACTTGGCTCTGATTGCGGTCAGGGACAGTGCGGACTCTGCGGTTAAGCAACAGGCGGTAAACAGCAGGTCGCGGATAGCGACCAGGCGGTCTTCTCTTTGGCGACTTGGTTCGGGGTTCAGGAAGTCGCCTGCTTCAGGCGGACTGTTCCATTCGGTGACGCAGCTTGTGCGGTCTGGCGGCGTGCAGACCGGCGGTGAAGAGCTAAGCATTGGAGTAAGGGTGAGTCCGCGCGGCTTGGGTTGCGGTCTGGCGACCTGGCGGACTGAGCGGACTCCACAGCAGTAGGTCGGCGGCTTGTTGATTGAGTCCGCGCGGCTTGTTTTTTGTTCTTGTCTTTGTAACTGTCTCTGCTCTCCCGGTGTTGGGTTTTGGTGAAGCATGTCTCGCCATGTATGTCTCGCCTTGTAAAGAAGTTCGCTCTTGATCAATAAAGAAGCTTGTGCTGCATGTGTTGCTGGTTGTTACTGCTTTGTTGAGATAACCCCTGCTAGCTCCACGATCCGGGAAAACTTTCAACATATAAGTGGGCGTATTCTCCTTCGGTTTGTTGAGTTTTCAGCAGGGTATCCAAGGGGGTGTCTGCGGTTTGTTGAATTTTAACACGCCCGACGCCGACCTCTATGAAGTCAACCAGGCGGCTCCTGGCACCGGCCTCACATAGGCCGGCCGGGTGAACGCCACCCGACACCGAACTTTAAGAGGCCGGCTGGCAGTTCCCGGCGCCAACAGAGCCTGCCCGGCCGCGGCCTCACGGAGGCCGGTTGGGAAAACGCCGATCAACGTCGACCTCTAGGAGGACTGCTGAGCAGTGCTCTGCGCCGGCCTTACGGAGGCCGGCAGGGCGAATGCCTCCCGCCGCTAGGCTGAGGGCGAAGGCCTACTGGTGTCGGTGGCTCGAGTGGCGGTGGCCGGTTGCGGTCGGTTGCTTGGGTTGTGTGTGTGCTGGGATTTCGTGCGCAGATCGTGAATGGATCGGGCGTGTCGATCGCGCGTGCGGTGGTTACTTCCATGTTCTCCAACAAATTAGTGTGTGTCACGAGACTCCGGTTAATTGCACACCAGTCTTCCTATAAATTATATTTGTCCTCATTGATTCCTTTTTGAATCAAACATACACATTAATGTTTGTAGTATTACTTAGCTAATGTCATTAAGGTTCCTTTTGACATGATGGTGACGATCAAGAACACGATATTTATGAATTTTCGTTCGTGAACGCTTAAGCTCACCTAAAGTATTTCATCAACTTTTATGTTCACAACCAGTTTTTTTTTATGATGGTCATAAGTTTTTGTTTAAACTTACCGGCTCAAAAAAAACCGCATCAAACCGAGCCTTATCGAAAGCTAAAAGATCTTAATATGAAAATGGCAACAACACAAAAATCCATAATATATTTATTTCTACAAAATTGTGTTGATAAATATAGATTCTCTTTAAGTAACATCTAGAGAAACAGTGGCGAAAAAATCAGCAGTTTTATCCAAGCTTTTTAAAATCGGGCCGGACCGGCCGGTCGGACCGCCGACCGGGCACCTATCTGGTCCGGTCCATGTATAAGAACCGGATTATTCATGAACCGTCCGAAAACCGGAGAACCGGGCGGGTCAACCGGAAACCCGGGAACCGTGGCCGGTTCCCCGAAACCGGGCGGGCAAAAATTCAGATTAAAATGAGGCTAGCAGGATTTGAACCAGACACCTAAGAGATATTTTCAAAGCCTCCTTCCACAAACCAAGATATCTATGTTAAAAATACAAGAACTATATTATATATATAATATATCTAATCATATTTATTAATAAATAACATCAAATATTTTTATTTTCTAATATTGTTATATATGTAACGGACAAACGGTTCGACCCCGGTCCGACCGGTTGGACCGGTCGGACGTTGAACCTTTGAACTCGCCGGTTCGATCTCCGGTCCGGTTCTCAAAACCTTGATCTTATCAACTAATATTATCCAATTCATCACCATTAACAATGATTTTTTAGAAACCAGAAATCAACATAGATAAGAGGGAAGTCCTCTCTCATTTTAGCCCCATTAAAACATGGATTAAACATGAGATAAAAAAATTTCTTTGTTCCACCCCCTTCACCTCCTTGTGCTATTAAGAAATCCAACTTGTGCCAGGCCAAAAATAAATTGGGCAGGATTCTAGAAAACATGAGGATTGTCTTCAATCTCTGAACCTGCTGTTGAAATTTGTGAAGTGAAAGTGGGTGACGGGACAGGCCGCGCGGCCTGTGCGGGCAGCTTTGGCGGACTGGGCGGACTGGGCGGACTGTGGGTTGCGGCCTGGTGAGAAGTCTGGTGGAAGCCGGCTGTGTTCTGAGCGGGTTGTTGCATGGTGTCCGCGGTTTGGTGCGGCCTGGTATCTGCGGATAGAGAGGCCTGCGGACTGGTGCATTGCTCAGTGGTCGCGGGTGCAAGTTTGCGCTGTTGGCGGGTTGGTTCGAGTTCGCGGGAAGCCTTGCGGACTGGTGTGTCCGCGGTTGGGGCTGTTGCGGACTGGGCCTTGAGCTTGGCTGAGGCCTTGTCGAGCTCAGGTGTTACAGCAGGTCTTGCTGTGGAGACCGGTTGGCGGACTGATGTTTGGAGTCCGGCTTGGTGCTACTGCGTTGGACAAGTGCGAGGAGCTCGCGGACTGGTTGCGGTCTGTGCTACGGTGTTTGGCGGACGGGACTTTGTGTCCGCCATGCTCGCACTGGCCCTTGATGGTTTTGGACTTGGTCACACTTGGTGTCAAGTTCATGGTGTCCGCCGTATCCGCCAAGTCCGCTGTGACCGGGCGGACTGTTGCTGTTTGCCTTTGGTCGTGGACTTGTGGCGGATTGAGGTGTGGGTCTTGCGGACTGCCTCGGGTTGGTGCGGACTGCCATTGAAGAGGGTGCTGTCCTGAAGCAGTTGGAGCTTTGCGGGCTGGTGCCTTGTCCGCTTAGCTTGGGCGGACTGGAGAGGGTTCGTCATTGGTTGCCTTGCTCCTGGCGGTTTCCCTTGGTGACTGGCTAAGTCCTCGCGGACTGAGCGGACGGTCGTTTGTATTCGCGCGGGCTGGGGCGGTGTCGCTATCTCATGGGCGGTGACCACACTCCTCACCTGGCCTATAAATAGGACCCCCCTGGCACATCTACAGAAACCTAAGTAACGTGAGTGAACAGTAAATTGGGTTGGGCGAGTGCTGCGGTCTGTGTTTTCCAGTCCGCGCGGATTGTTTCAGGCTGACGGTTTGCTGTGTGCAGGTCGCGCGGATAACTTCAAGGAGCCAGGAGTTTGGCTGTGACTTCGGTCAGTGCTTGGAAGTGTGCGGTCTCTGCGGACTCAGCAGGAGGTCGCTCTGCGGCTTGTCAGTTCTGTTTCATCTTTCCCAGCTTCAATAACCTGTCCGCCGGCTTCAGGCGGGTAGGGGAGTTCCTCAGTTCGGGTTCAGCAGGAGGCGATTAACGGTCTGTCCGCGCGGCCTCGCGGTCTCGGCGGACTCCGTGGTATTCGGCGGATTGCAGCATAGCTTGGGCGAGCTCAGCAGTCTCGGCGGTCTCGGCGACCTTGCGGTCTCGGCGGACTGGAGTGCTGTCCGCCCGGCTTGTTTTTGGTTCTTTCTGTTTTCAGCTGTAATACTAGCGAAATCATGTCTCGCTATGTATGCCTCAGATTGTAAAGAAGTGAATGTTTAATAAGATCTTCTTGTGCTTCCATTGTTTTGTTGGGTGCAACCTCTAGTCCTTGGGTTTCCGCAGGTTCAGCGTGCGAACTGGGTAGTTTCGAAGATATTAATTTGGTGTTTGGGCTATCTTGCTGACCACGTTGAGAAAATTTAACACATGCGCAAAAGAAAACAGGGGTAGCAGTGTCGCCTTCATCTGGTCCATCTTTGCCGGCAGCGTAGAAACTCTTGCAGCTGAATGCTCTAGCTTCCTCCTCTTTCTATCCCCAAGAGCCGGGAATGGATTTCCCTTGCCGGTGCATTGGTCTCGATGCATATTATTGAGCTCAAAAAGTCATTTTCGGAATTTCTGTGGAAGCAGAAATGGTTTGGAAGGAAATTAAAATAGAGACAAGAATGACCACAGTAATCACCGTAATCACTACTTATTTATCAAAATGCTATCCTCGGAACCTATAAATAAGACCTCAGGATCCTCCTTTCATGCTATCTTCTTCTCCTCCCGGAAATTCCTCCTACGAATTTCTCCCTCCTCCACTTCTTCTCCCGCAGGCGCCGCCTCCTTGCGCGCGCCGCTTTCTTGCACGCTCCCCCGTGCACGCCGCTTCCTTCAGCGCTCCCGCGCGCACCCCTCCTAACCTACGTGCGCCCCGCTCTCAAGACCACTCCAAGAGTGCTTCCGTGCGCTACGCTCTCCAGACAGCTCCAAGCGCGCCTTCGTGTGCTCCGCTTTCGAGACCGCTCCGAGCGCGGTTCTGTGTGTTCCGCTCTCAAGACCGCTCCAAGGGCACCTTTGTGCCGCTCTCAAGACCGCTTCAAACGCGCCACCATGCGCTCCGCTCTCAAGACCGCTGCAGTGCCTCCGTGCGCTCTTCTCTCAAAAACGCTCCAAGTGCGTCTATGTGCGCTCCGCTCCCAAGACTGCTCCATGCACGCCTCCATGCTCTCCACTCTCAAGACCGCGCACAACACGCCTAGTGTTCACAACGCCCTCAACTCAGCAACAAGCTTACCAATCGCTAGCAAGCCAACCGTTCCAAACTCCCCCGTACACAACAAGAGATAAGCTACAAACACCAGATCAAGTCAAGCGCGATGCTCCCTCTTCCAAGCACGCGATGCTCCCTCTTCCAAGCACTCATTGCAGGCTCCGGAGCACGACGAGCACATCTCTCCCCGCAGCACACATAGAAATACTTAGCCCGTGAGTGGTAGCTTGTCACCCTCTTAGCCCCATTTTTTTCTCTCTCTACTAATTGTAACGATTAGCGGTCTGTCGCCCTCGCATTCCTTAAAAGCTCTATAACAATTCAAAGAGAATAGGGGAAGTTTGGTCGATACCGATCCGACCACGTAGTTTTTCACATCTGTTGAAATTTCTCAAGCTGATCAACCGGTAGTTCTGCTATCAAGCAAACACTTCCAGAGCTATCAAGCTGATCACTTGTGTTGGATCCCTAGTTTGGATTTGGGCTAGGTTAACTATTAGGTTATTGACCCTCCATGTATAGCCTAGGGTCAAATTGTTAGTTCTAAGGTCTAGGTCAGTTTGACTAGGTTAGACAAACATTGATCCAGCTTTCAGAAGAAATCAGAGATCCAGACATAGAAGAACAGCAGTCCTTATGAGTTCAGAGATTCAGTTCGAAGTTCTTCTAACTCAGCTCGACAATCTTCGATCGCAGATCGACGAACTCAGAATTTCTACTCTGAGCTGAACTCAACGAATTTGGAGCTCAGGTCGACGATCTTTCCTCTTCTCTCAAGTTCTCTGGTCGACAAAATTCTATCTCAGGTCGACGAACTTGGAGCTCAGCTTTGACAGACTATTTTCCGGATCAACTTTATCTGAGCTCAGCTTGACGAAGACGATTTCTCAGCTCGACAAACTTGATGTTCAGGTCGACGAAATCTGTCCTGAGTTCGACGATTTCTCTCAGTATCAGTTTGACGTTTTCTCTCAGTTTGATTTCAGTTTGGATTTTTCTAAGGCAATAATTATCTGATAATTGATGCTCATATTCTCAAGAATATAGTTGTTGCTTGGCAGCATTAATTATGGATTTCAAAGAGTAATTACTTGACTTATTTACTGAGACAGTCGAGTAAACACATTTAAGACTAATTCCAGTCATTCAAGTCCCAGGATTTCGGCATTAAATTCAGGAATTCAAATTTCAAATGGCAGAAATCCTTCAGAATATAAAAAAGAAATTCTCCTTTTCAGAATAGAAGAACAATAAGGAAGGAATAACAAGAGATCTTTTACTCAACAACTGATACAAGTCTTACAGAGAAAAGGATTGTTGTCTGCAGGGAATTGAAGAAGAATATCAACACACAGATCTTTAGTCTTCTTCAATTTCTGCTTCAGACCTCAAAAGGACAACTCATCAACATCAGTCCAAAAAGTTTCTGAAGATCTTTATCAAGGCCTACACTATTACAACCCGCATTTTCACCGCATATAATAACTTATCAGAGTAAGGGAAAATGCGCGTCATGATGTCACGTCAGCAGGAGATAACTGCGGACGCTCAGGCAAACACCCACTTAATCATGAAGAAAGATTTTTAAAGTTATTTTAAGGTAAAAATTAGTTTAAGTGCAGAAGTTAGTCGTATCACTCGGCTTAGTGGCTCATCTAGTTCACGAATCAATATATAATTATACGCTGCGGAAGATACTTGTTTAGATTGACTCCAACAACCTACATGAGTATAAACGTCCCCAAAGAACAACTCATGCTATGCAAGACGCTAAATTTATAATAGTAGTAAAAATAGCTTTTACTGTCGCTAAATATATCAAGTTAGAGTTTTAAATTATGCAATACATGAAGTAATAGTAGTAGATTTATACTTGAAAATACCTAACATGCATTCCTAGCATAAATCCTCCCAGAGAGCGAGTAATCCACATCCACATATAGAAAACTAAGCAGCTAGCAAGTATCTAAAAATAACAATTTTGTGGGCGTCAACAAACTGACATGAACCAACGTACAAAATAGTATGTTTGAACCAGTAAAACAAAACGACAACAATCTACCTCGCTAAGACGAGGTAACAACCGCGACCAACACTGCCGCCAAGAAACTCCAACATCAGCTCTGTTATCTGCTACTGCTCTAAACCTGAGACATTCCAAAGACAGAACACCTCAGCAAGAAAATACAAATGGTGGCAGAAAAATAGGCCAAAATAAACAAAGGTCAAATGGGTACCAACCCAAGACCAAAAACATTGAAGTAAAGTACAAAAAGAAACAAGACATCAACCGGAAAAGAACTATTACGCGATTCGTCAAGAACGACAAGAGTACACCAGACGCACGAGGCTATAAGGTGACAACATGAATAAATCATTAGGAAGAAACACAAAACATTTATTAGGCACTTGTGGTCGACACTACCTGAAAATACAAGCGAGGTTGTCACTCAACTGCACACACCCTCACGAATATATTATCCGTCTAATTGCGAGGGAGTCTCATACTCTCCACCATACACCGCAGTCTCCCAAAAATCTGGTAGACTTGCACAAGGTACTAATAAAGGCATCAAACATTGCAGAGGTGGTTTCGTCCACTAACTCCCGCGATCAAGAAAAAACCCACAAAGAAACCACCACATATCTCGAGATTTGGCACGTCAGATTCTACTTGACCTTTTCTAGATTCAAGACATGGTTGATCAACCTTAAGGAACAATTCATAATCCTAGATAAACTCTAATACGTTCAATAACGATAGATAAGTCGTTTAAAGATATCAATAAGACACTTCAAGTACGATAAAACATATCTTGACAAGATCGAGTTCACCATGACAAAATTTTATAACATCAAGTGATCATCAAGAAGGTTAATCATAGCAATAAATTGAAAGACAAAGTGCAGAAAATTTTAAAGAACATAAAAACTTAGCCATTACCGTCAAACCAAAAGAAGATGGGGGAAGGACAAGGAGAAACGAGGGAAAACCTCTCGAGCACCACTTGCCGGTTTGTCTTTACGTCTCTCTGGTTCGGGTCAGAATTTTGGAGAAGTTGAAGTTTTTCTCTAATAAGAGTATATATATATATATATATATATATATATATATAAATTATAAAAAGTTTTGTCTAAAAGTGGACTATTTACGAGCGTGTGCGCGGAAAACAAAAATAGAGATTTATGATATTTTCAAATCAAAAAGTGTCCAACATGAAAGTTATTGATCTTGTTGAGACGAATAAATTTCATGGTAACAATTTTTCCATACGACATTGTTTTGACACCCAAAAAGGTTCCCAAACGCAAAATGCAACGGATAACACGAGAACAAGTTTACGGGTACTCTAGAGGTAGAAAATAGGCTACTCGAGTAAGCATAAACAGTTACTCGAGTATATAGAAAGTAATCGTGTAAGCAGAAAATAGTTACTCGAGTATATAAAAAGTACTCGAGTAAGCAGAAAACAGTTACTCGAGTATATAAAAAGTACTCGAGTATAAAAATATTAGTACTCGAGTATGAGAATAATCACTAGAGTAGGCCCAGAATAATCACTCGAGTAGGTCCAGAAGCAGCACTCGAGAGCAGAACAATTTACTCGAGTAGAACTGCAGTGCTCGAGAGGAGGAAACAAAGCACTAGAGAGGTACAGGAGTTGGTACTCGAGAGAAGAAGCAGCAACTCGAGAAGAAACAATTAAAGAACAGTGTTAGGAATAGTGCTTTTTACAAAAATATCCAAAATCAAACTATAGAGATGAATAGAGAATCATATTTTTGAATAGTGTTTTAATATTAAAATATTCATATTTATATTTTTGAAAAGAGAATACGAGTTCAAAACAGAGGCCTAAACGCACGCCAAATCAAACGAAATTCGTACTGTAGGCGAACACTGACGCTACGAACACAACGACGAAATCAAAACCTAAATTCAACGAGCCATTCTCGAGATATAAATTTTCAAAGTTTACGACGAACATAAATTCCACAAAACTTTGGAAAATCGCCGAGGCCCAAATATCGCTCGGATTGCGACGAAACTTGACGAGGAAGTCCAAAATTACTTAACTTAAATTTCAAACGCAAAATTTTCCTATTATAACAAGAATTCGGCCGACTCGACCGCACGGACGCGAAAATGCATTAACGGTATTGCGACGCCAACTCGACGTTAAAAGTAACGTCACGACGTCATAAATATGTCGATGCCCATATAAATATAATCATCGAAAAATCGAGGGCATTACAGTCACTCCCCCTAAAAAGAAGTTTCGTCCCGAAACTTAACACAACTCCAAAACCAAAGCAAAACGATAAAATCAAACATGACTGAAAACATAAAGACATATCTGAAACTAAGAGAAGAGGTGCGGATGAGATTCCCTCATTGCCGATTCCAATTCTCACATTACGCTCTCGATGTCTTGATTTCTCCAAAGAATCTTGACCATGAGGATGGTCTTTCTTCGCAACACACGCACTTGGGAATTCAGAATACGAACATGTTCTTCCACATACATAAGGTTGTGCTGAATCTGGGACATCGAGTCGAGGACTTGACGATCATTTCGAACACACTTCCGCAACTGGCTTACATGGAACACATCATGGACACCAGGGAAGGTCGCAGGCAAATCCAGCCTATAGCCTGACACTCCTGTTGCGCTCAAGAATTTGGAAAGGTCCCACGTACCAGGGGTCTAACTTGTGGTTCCTTCCAAACCTTTTAACGCCAGACATCGGAGAAACCTTCAAAAAAACCTAAGTCCCCAACGACAAACTCCAGATCGACCCTTCGTTGATTAGCATACTTCTCATAGCGCTTTGATCCACACTGAGCTTTTCTCGGATATGCGTCACAGCATAATTCATCTCCTCAAGGGCTTCCGGACCTAGCAACGGTCTCTCACCAACTTCAGCCCAAAATAAATGAGTTCTACAATGCCTCCCATATAAGGCCTCAAACGGGGGCATCTGCAGACTCTCTAAATAACTATTATTGTATGCAAACTCCATGAGTCTAAGACGCTCATCCCAAGCACCAGTATGATCCAAAATATAACACCTGATCATGTCTTCTACGATCTGATTTACTCTTTCCGTCTGACCATTCGTCTGTGGATGATAGGCGGTGGAATACCTTAAATCGGTACCCAACTCCTCCTGTAAACTCTTCCAAAAGCGAGACGTAAATCTCGAGTCCCGATCCGATACAATGCTAACAGGCACTTCATGTAATCTGATGAGCTCTTCAAGATATAGCTCAGATATCTTCTTCATCGAATACCCAATCTTAAAGGGAACAAAGTGAGCACATTTTGTCAATCTATCGACTATCACCCAAACAGAGTCATGCCCACGGGGAGATTTTGGTAGACCGGTGATAAAATCCATTGAAATACTCTCCCATTTCCAACTTGGAATATCGAGCGGTGTCAATTTACCACCGGGCCTTCTATGATCAGCCTTAACATGCTTGTACAACCCGTATTCGTCGAGAGTGGGTCCTACCACAGCCAGGTCAGCAGAAGTCAAGGTCAACAAGTCAAGATAGGAGTCAAAGTCAGCATTCAAGATCGTGGAAGGCCTGGGCGAGTATAGGCGAGCTCCCCTCGCATACTCGCCAGGTAGGCGACTAGGCGAGATACTCGCCCAGCCCGTGCGAGTTCCTCTGGAAGTCGCCTAGTCGCCAGGGGGTGGGGTATAAATATAACCCCCCTCCCCTTGCATTTGCCTATAAATAGGACCCAAGGGGTACGAGGTGGAGCACTTGAAATCCTCGGTAGGATACTCGCGCGCTTCAGCTTCCGGATACTAGCTAAATCTTTGGATTCCTTTTCCTTGGAGAGCAAGTCGCGATCTTGCGACCTCGCCAGCTAGCTTCCCTCGTACCCAGTTCGGCCATCCTTGGTAGAGAAGGGGCTGCTCCTTTCGAGCATCCGGGTACGTGGTGGGACCTTCCTGCCGCAACATCTGGGGTCCTGTTTGACCTGATTCTTCGTTCTAGTCATATTTGTCGTCTGATCTAGCTTCTGAGCCAATAACCTCAGGCAGCTTTGGTCTGAATTCTGAGGTTGGGATTTTTCCTGGCTTTAACACTTGGTGCGGTGAGCGTGGATCGCAGCCAAGGAGGAAAGATTAGAAGTTGAGAGAGATGGCCATTGGTGGCGAGCAAGGAGAGTTGGTCGGCAACTCGGCAGTAGGAGGAGACGCCGCGCGAGGTGGCGAGTTTGTAACAGTGGCCGCATTCAAAGAGTTCGCGAGGAAGATCGAGCAAACCATTCTCGCCGGTTTTGCTCAGCGACCAGAGGTCACGGACGACTTCTCCCCGTCGCCTGACGCCGCTAGAAGAGGAAGCGCTGCCGAGGAGAGCTGGAAAGGAGCCCGCTTGGGCGAGGGAAGAGTGACCGATGCAGTCGCGTCATTACCCGACAAGTAGCCAGGGGGTCCGTTTTCGAGATCCAATGTCGTCGGCGAGGTGCAGGGATACTCGGCATTATGGCGAGTACGACGTCTCTAGTGAGGATGAAACTTGTCACCGCCAGGGAGGGAGGAGCCCCTTCTGTGACGAGATCCTTACCGCTCCAGTTCCAGAAGGGTTCAGGGAACCCGTTCTCACTTACTACTCCGGCCGAGACGACCCTGTCAGACACCTCCAGTGGTTTGAAGACGTCGTCTCCATCCGCAACATGTCTGATGCCTTCAAGTGCAGGTTCTTCTCCATCACCCTGAAGGGGAACGCCAGGGATTGGTTCCATCAGCTACCGGCAGGGTCCGTGTTCTACTTCTCAGATCTGCGTCGGGGACTTATGGCAAGGTTCGCGACTTCAAAGAAGAGGAAGAAGGAAGCGACGGCCCTCTTCAAGATCGTCCAAGGGCAGCATGAGAGTTTGGGTCATTACATCGACCGCTTTCAGGAGGAGATTTTGGAGGTAGAAGAGGTGGACAGTTTCACCTTGATGGTGGCCCTAAAGTTTGGGTTGAAGCAAGGCTTGTTCAGTCTGGAGATGGGGTCCAATCCCCCAAGATCTTTTGAAGAAATGATAGAGAAGGCGAACACCTTCGTTCGAGGGGAGGAGAAGAACAAGGACTTTCTAGCAAGGCTAGATGGGGAGATTACGACAGAAAGGAGGGGAGCAGGACCTTCGGGGTCAAAGTCAAGGAGGACGGAGGAGAGGCAAGAGGAGAAGAAGAAGGAAGAGCCAAGGAGGGAAGATAAAAGGAAGAGAGAGGAACCCATGAGGGTTGAAGAAAGGAGGGAGGAGAGGCCTCAAAGACGGGAAGAGAGAAGGCCGGCAGAAGCTCGGGAAGAAGGAAGGGAGAAAAGGCGATTCCAGTATCCAGATAATCGCCCACAATGGAGACCAGCAAGGCAGCAGTATCAGGAAGAGAGGAGGAATGGAAATCGGCAGGAGGGAGGCCAAGGAGGAGGAAGGAGGGAGACAATTGCCATCGCTCGCCAAGACAACAAGCGGAGCAGGAGGGAGCAGCGAGCGATGCGCCAGGAGGCAGAGATTCCCCTTTACTGCGATATTCATCGGGTAGAGGGGCACGGGACCTTGGCTTGCCCCGAGTTTTGGGAAGCAAGGAGGAGACTGGAAGCGGGAGTGGCAGAAAGAGAGCAATAGAGGCAGGATACCCCGGTGGGGCAGGTGGCATTCGAAGCTCCAGCGAGGAGGAGGAATGAGGACCGTGTCGACCTAGGAGGTCGCGGGGAAGTGATACATGGCCCAGGAGGTGGGCATGTAGGAGTGATCAATGGAGGGGCCGGGCTTGGAGCTTCCTGCAAGGGGAGTCTCCACTAGATCTATCGAAAGAACGTCGCCTCGACGTCACAGACCCTGCCGCCATTAGAGGAGATCACCTTCTCGGAGGAAGATATGTTGGGGAATGTGAACCCCTTCCATGATGCCTTGGTCATTCAAGCCGCCATTGAGGACTTCACCGTCGACCGAATCCTCGCGGACAACGGTAGCTCGGTGAACGTCATCTTCAAAAGAACCTTTGTCGGGCTTCAGGTGGAAGCGTCCCGGGTCCAAGCTACAGATGGACCGCTCTTTGGCTTCTCAGGAGAGAAGAAAGATGTGGAGGGAGCAGTAGAGCTACTGGTTACGCTCGGTGGGACGTCGATCCGATAATGCTTCATCATCGTCGACGCGCCGAGTGGTTACAATGCCATCTTTTGGCGGCCTCTTATCAACTACTTCAGGGTCTGTTCTGTCGTCGTACCACCAATGCTTGAAGTACTGTTGCGGAGATGTGCAGATCAGGATCAGGGGAGATCCCAAGGCTTCCAGGGAGTGCTACTTGAATGTCGTCAGCACCATCAGCTGGATGGGTGACGTGGAGAAGTTGGAGGAGTTGCTGGAGAAGGAGAAAGGGGTGTGTGCTGCTGAGGAGGTGGAGGAGATAGAGGTGATCTCTCGATGGGGAGAGCCGGGACTGCTGAAGGTGGGAGGATCCTTGCCGCTTGGGGGGAAGATAGAGATGGCTGCTTGCCTGCAGGACAACGTTGATGTCTTTGCATGGAGCATCGCCGAGATGCCAGGGGTGGACGCCAATGTTGCTTGTCATCGACTCAACCTGGATCCCGTGGTGGCCCCAGTTCGACAAAAGCAAAGGAAGAGCGCCTCCATGCTGGTCGAGCCGATCAGGGAAGAGGTGGAGAAGCTGCTGAAGGCAAGGTTTGTCTCGGAGATCCAGTATCCAGGCTGGGTCTCCAATGTTGTAATGGTGAAAAATCCTAGAGGGGCTGTCGTTTATGTATCGATTATTCAATGTTGAATAAAGCTTGCCCGAAGGATTGCTACCCCTTTCCTCAAATCGACGCGTTGTTTGATTCCGCCGTCGGGATTCCTGTGATGAGTTTTCTTGATGCTTTTTCAGGGTATCACCATATCCGGATGCATCCCCCCGACTGTCGGGACGTCTCTTTCATAACCAGCGACAGCTGATATAGCTACAAGATGATGTCCTTCGGGCTCAAGAATGCAGGCGCAACTTACCAGAGGATGATGGATCAAATCTTCAAGGGGCAGAAGGGGAGGAACTTGGAGGTTTATGTGGATGACCTCCTCGTCATGAGCAAAAGCGTTGCAGAACACATAACGGATCTGGTGGAGACCTTTGCTACCCTGAGGAAGTATAGGATTTGACTCAATCCGGCCAAGTGCGTCTTCGGTGCAGGAAGGGAAAAATTTCTAGGTCACCTCCTCACTCCCAGAGGGTGGAACATAATCCAGACAAGGTGAAGTTCATTTTGGAGATGGCGTCGCCAAGGGATCCTAAGGAAGTTCAAAGGCTGACTAGAAGGCTGGCAGGCCTCATCCGTTTTTTGTCCAAGGCAGGGGAGAAGGGCTCTCCGTTCTTCAAGACCCTTCGGGGAAATCAGAAATTCGAGTGGACGGCGGAGTGCGAGGAGGCTTTCGGAAAGCTCAAGCAACAGCTAACCCAAGCTCCTCTCCTCCAGGGGCCGCGGGGTAATGATGATCTCTTTCTCTATCTCGGAGTCGGGACGGAAGCAGTTAGTTCGGTGCTGGTTCGGGAGGAAGGCAAGAGGCAGCTTCCTATCTACTGTGTTAGTAGAGTGCTGCGGCAGGCAGAGACGAGGTACCCTATTTTGGAGAAGCTGGTGTTCGCTTTGGTGGTTTCGGCTCGAAGGCTCCGTCCGTATTTTCAAGCTCACTCCATCAGGGTCGTCTCCGATCATCCTCTACGGAGCATCCTGGATGGGGTGGAGCACTCTTGCAGGCTGGCCAAGTGGACGGTGGAGCTTAGCGAGTTCGATATTTCTTACTCTCCAAGGATAGCGATCAAGGCGCAGGCGGTGGCGGATTTCCTTGCCGACTTCTCGGCCGAGGTGGAAGGAGAGGAAGGTTCTTCTAGCACGGTGTCCTGGAAGATGTTTGTAGATGGGGCTTCGGGCAGATATTATGTGGGAGCCGGAGTCGTGCTCGTAAGCCCTCAGGGAACTAAGATTGAGCAAGCGGTTGAGATCCTCTTCCCAGTTACCAACAATCAGGCAGAGTACGAAGCTATGGTAGTCAGCTTGCGTCTCGCCAAAGAGTTGGGAATTCGAGATATAAAGGCCTTCACCGACTCGATGGTAGTTGCGTCCCAGATTAGAGGCACGTTCGAGGTAAATGATCAGATTTTGCAGTGGTACTTGATCAAGATGAAAGGTCTGATTGTGGGGTTTCAATCTTTCTTCGTCGAGCACTTACCCCGGGAGAAGAATTCAGAAGCCGATTATCTTGCCAAATACGGTCCCTGGGCTGGGGGGATCGTAATTGAACTTTTCTGACCATCCATCGAGGAAGGAGAGATGATGAAGATCGAGCAGAGGGCATCTTGGAGGGATTCGTTTGTTTATTTCCTAACAACGGGTCAGATACCTACCAGCGAAGGAGACCAGAGGAAGTTTCACTACAAAGCCGCCTACTATTTGCTTCAAGAAGGAGAACTCTACCGCAAAACCATCTCAGGTCCTCTGGCTCGGTGCCTGTCAGAGATTGAATTACCTCGTATCCTGGAGGAGATTCACTCAAGAGAGTGCGGCAGTCACTCGAGAACTCGCACTCTTGAACAAAGGATTCTAAGGCATAGGTACTTCTGGCCCACCATTAGGAAGGATAAAGAGGCCTTCTCCAAAAAATTCCTCCAGTGCCAGCTCTTCGAACCTCTTCAACTACAACCAGCTCAGCATCTTCGCTCGATCACAGCTCCATGGCCCTTCGCCATCTGGGGGATGGACTTGATCGACCCCTTTCCTCAGGTCAGTGGGCAGAGGAAGTTCGTGCTTGTCATGATCGACTACTTCTCCAAGTGGCTCGAGGCAAAAGCCTTGGCCAAAACCACGTCGCAGATCGTGAAGAACTTCATTTGGGGGGAAATTGCATGCAGGTTCAGGATTCCTCTAGCCATCGTCACCGAAAACGGGCTGCAGTTCGCCAGTTTGGAGTTAGAGGACTTCTGCAAGCAGCTAGGGACGGATCTTCGATTCGCCTCTGTGCATCATCCTCGCAACAACGGACAGGTGGAGGCAGCCAACAAGTTGATCATCAACCTTCTGAAGAAAAAAGTCACCAACTTGAAGGGCAATTGGGCGGATCAACTCCCCTCAGTTCTCTGGGCTTTGAGAACAACTCCAAACTCGGCCACGGGGGAAACTCCTTTCAAGTTATCCCACGGTTCTAAGGCACTCATCCCAGTGGAATTCGAGGTTCGGAGCCCGAGAGTTATAGCAGCTGGAGATGACGATGAAGAAGGGCGCTTGGAAAATGAGGACGCCCAAAGACTCTCACTGGATTTCGTAGAAGAGTTTCGTGACTTGGCCTCCATCCACCAAGAGGAGATCAAGCGGCACATGGCGAAGCACTTCGACAAAAATGTCCGCCTAAAGCATTTTCTCGCAGGAGATCTGGTGATATAGAAGGTGGATGCCGCAGGAAGAGGAGCAACAATGGGCAAGCTGCATCCAAATTGGGAAGGTCCCTTCATTGTCCAGGAAGCCTTGGCCACCGGGGGCTATTATCTCCAGGATCAGGTTGGAGAGCAGCTGGGAGGTACTTGGAGCGGGGATGACCTGAAAAGTTTCTATCCTTAGCGGGCAATGATGTATTTTATTTGTGCATGCTTTTACATATATGCAATGGCAACTATTCTTCTTTTGTTCATCCTGTTTTTATCGCAAGTTTTCTGGGAACTCAAGGTTTTGCTTCAAGATCGATCTGAGAAGCTGGCCGTCAACTCGTTCCCCCTGGATAGCCCAGTTCGGACGATGTCTCGGGATATAAGCGTCCTTGTAAGACCGGACCCCTGCATTGACGACCGAGATCAGCTCCCCCCCTTGCATGTCGGTCTAGCTACCCCCGACTGCATCTCTCCTCCGACTGGAGGAACTAGCGGGAACATGTCTGGACCCCAACCTCTCGGATTTGAGTAAGGATCAACCTGGTCAGGCTTTCCCTCTAGTAGCCAGGGAGCCATAATAGGCCCAAGGGAATATGTTAGCCGCGAGTGCGTCCTGTAGGACCCTCGGAAGAACATAACCCCTCGCTCTTGCATTTACGCTCATAGCCAATTAGCAGAGCTGAGAGCGATCGCAGCGGTTGGATTGGGGAACGTGCCTTCGACCTGTTTCTTATAGATAGCCTAGCTCGGACGATGGGACGATGCCTCAGGACATAAGTGCCCTTGTAAGACCGGACCCCTGCACTGACGGCCGAGATCAGCTCCTCCCTTGCATGTCGGCCTAGCCACCCCCGATTGCATCTCTCCTCCGACTAAAGGAACTATCAGGAACAGGGCAGAACGCCAACCTCCCAACTCGACGTCGGTGAGATCGTCGTTCGATTTCTGATTTCTTAACCCTCAAAGATATCGATGCGCTTAATCATTTTCAAATTCTTGAAGCAGCAGAAAAAATGTTCAAGTTCTCGAGTGGCAGGTCCTCGTAAGTCTAAGTCCCTGCACGAGCTCCTATCCTGCATATTGGCCACAGACCTCGTCGAGTGAGATCGAGATCCTCGCTGGAGTGATGTCGTAGTCCGAGACCTCTGTATGAGCTCATCTCCTGCAGACCGACTACTTGCCTCCCCGAGTCAACTCACATCACTCTAGTTGAGCAGGGCTCCTGAGAGCTGTCGACTCCAGCAATGTTCAAGTCCTTGAGTGGCAGGTCCTCGTAAGTCCAAGTCCCTGCACGAGCTCCTCTCCTACATATTGGCCACAGTCCTCCTCGAGTGAGATCGAGATCCTCGCTGGAGTGATGTCGTAGTTCGAGACCTCTTTATGAGCTCCTCTCCTGCAGACCGACTACTTGCCTCCCCGAGTCGACTCACACCACTCTAGTTGAGCTGGGCTCCTGAGAGTTGTCGACTCCAGCAATGTTCAAGTCCTCGAGTGGCAGGTCCTCGTAAGTCCAAGTCCCTGCACGAGCTCCTCTTCTGCATATTGGCCACAGACCTCCTCGAGTGAGATCGAGATCCTCGCTGGAGTGATGTCGTAGTCCTAGACCTCTATACGAGCTCCTTTCCTGCAGACCGACTACTTGCCTCCCCGAGTCGACTCACACTACACTAGTTGAGCAAGGCTCCTGAGAGTTGTCGACTCCAGCAATGTTCAAGTCCTCGAGTGGCAGGTCCTCGTAAGTCCAAGTCCCTGCACGAGCTCCTCTCATGCATATTGGCCACAGACCTCCTCGAGTGAGATCGAGATCCTTGTTGGAGTGATGTCGTAGTCCGAGACCTCTGTACAAGCTCCTCTCCTGCACACCGACTACTTGTGTAACACCCCCATCTGTCGCATGGCATATAACAGAAGGTACAGCTGGAACCCGACGCCATATACCACAGACAGTCGGAAGGGTTACTAAATGAATAATCAAACCAACCAATTAATACTACTCGTCCTAATCACAGAGCATTCTAGCGGAAGTTTTTAAAGTTGAAAGAACCCAGAACTTAAATCCATTAAATATGAATGTCCACAACACACTACAGGAATGAAACCCAAAATACACTGAAAAGGTACATGGCCTTATGGCTTTACAAATGTTCACTTAATAAAACATGTCTTACATACATCGGCTCGCAGGCCGGCCACACATGACAAAAGTAAAAACAATTATTCTACGACCTTTTAGGGCCAGCACAGCAACATGGGCTCCAGCCCGCTATTTGGCACTTGGCTCCGCGGCATCTGCAAGCACATACCACCGCACGGTGGCAAACAAAGCAACGGTCAGCTAAAAGCCGACCAAATTATAACGACCCCGCCCCTAACTCGGGACGGCGGTGCTCTTTCCCTGCAGATCATTAGCCCAATAAAATAATAAAGCGCAACTATACTATGTCACAGGTGTAGGCTCGCACGGCCAAACACCTCGTGCACTCAGGGCACATTAACGGTGAATCCTGACATATCAGTGTCTTCACCACCATCCCAAAGATGGCAACCAAGTGAGCATTTAGCCTATCTGACCACCGTCTAAGGCTCCGACTATGCCTACGGCCAGTGCCCGTCTTCGGATTTCTCGCACCGTACCACATAGCCTAGGTCCAATTCCACCTGCCCGTTGCTCACGCCGCATATACAATTTAAGTCCTACGCGCGGGCCAAGCTTCTCTCGGATCCCAAAATTTTCCAAAACAATCTCATAACCCAGTTATGATCAAGGCCGGTTCCCAGACCGCCAAGTTAGCAGAACACGTTTCCGCTCAGTTTTCCGGGTGCGCCTTGAGGCTAACCCCCAAGGATCCCTGCTGCAATCTACCGCGTAGAAACCCGAAAAACCCAAAGCACGGAGTCTTCTCCGGCAAAACATACCAAATGCAACATCACCGATCCAGACAAAACACGTCCGGGTAGGCTTCACACACAATGTCTATGCCCGTACTTACGATTCCGGACTCTATATGCAATACAAGGGGGACTATTCACATCAACCCAAGGAACACCACGCACTCACCGCACACTCGCGGGAGCGGGATTCCCTATGCAGAAAGAAAGAGCTTCAAACCTCAAGTTGAGAATCGTTACCCTTGTAGTCCGTTTTGGCGCCATGGAAAAACTACGCGGACAAAACTCTTCGCAACGACCTTCCCTCCACGGATCCGCTCTCAGACTTTGAAACGGTGCTCCGGTGCTCCGCCGGCGGCCGGAAATCTCCTTCTTCTTCCTCTTCTCTCTCACTTTGGAAGGAGAAAGCTTTGGAGAGAAAAATGAGGGATTAACCCCTATTCCCGGCCTTAACAGAGCAGTATTTCATCTGGGCCGTCAGATCTTAATTAAAGAAAACGAACGGCTCTGATCTGCACAAAATTCTCCAGACCTGGGCCGAACACAGCTTGGCATACGGCCGTGTCCCAGGCCGTGTGCCTCGATCCAGGCACGATCATCGAACTGAGAGACGCATACGGGCCAAGACACGCCCGTGTCTCACCTGACACGCCCGTGTCGGGTTCCTCGACACGCCCGTGTTTGGGGGCGTGTCACGCATAACCGCCACGGCAACGGACACGACCCAACTGCACACGGGTAGGGACACGGGTTGGCACATGCCCGTGTCGGATGACACGCCCGTGTCATCCGGCCGTGTTCCTGGCCGTGTCCTTCTCGGGGTGAAAACGGCCAAAAAATCGCGAGCCAGACACAGCCTTGGACACGCCCGTGTCCTAGGCCGTGTACCCCTATACGGGCACCAAAAACCCTTTTTCGCAACCGACTCGCACACAATTTTCGGGGCGTTACAAATCTCCCCCACTTAAGGAATTTCGTCCCGAAATTAAACAAACATACACAAAATCTAACTGATACCTGTGTGGAACAACTCGGGGTATTCCTCCAACATAGCTTGCTCTCGCTCCCAAGAATGCTTCTCACGTCCGCAATTATCCCAACGGACTTTAACCATTCGGACCTCCTTGTTGCGGAGTCGTTTGACTGCAACATCTTCAATTCGTATTGGTCTGACCCTTATTGTTAACTCATAATCAACTGGTACATGATTGTCCACAACGATCTGCGAAGGCTCTTGTACTGCCTTACGCAACACCGATACGTGGAACACGTCATGCAGCCCACTCAACTCCGTCGACAGCTTCAACCTATACGCCACCTCGCCAACACGCTCCAGGATTTCAAATGGTCCAAGGTATCTCAGATTCAGCTTCTTCAAGCGTCGAACCCGCGATACACCCTTGAACGACTTGATTTTTAGATATATCATGTCGCCAACATTGAACTCTACATTTCTATGTTTGGAATTGTAATACTTTGACGGTCTATCCTGGGCAATCTTCAGCCTTTCCTGAATTGTCCGTATCATTGAAGTGGCGTCTTCCACCGCTTGACGTTTATACAACTTCGATTCGCCTGCCTCCAACCAAGACAACGGCGTACGACACTTCCTCCCGTACAAGGCTTCGAAAGGCGTCATACCAATACTTGCCTGAAAACTGTTGTTGTACGCAAACTCCACCATGTACAAGTGATCCTTCCAATTCTTCCCGATATCTAGGACGCACATGCGGAGCATGTCCTCCATAGTCCTGTTGACTCTCTCAGTTTGGCCATCTGTCTGCGGGTGAAAGGCTGTGCTGAACTTTAGCTTAGTACCCAACAGACCATGCACCAACGTCCAGTCATTCGACGTGAAGCGTACATCTCTATCACTAACAATACTGCGAGGCACACCATGCAATCGTACAATATTCTCCACATAGAGTTTGGCTAACTTTTCCACCTGATCTTCCTTCCTGACCGGGATAAAGTGTGACACCTTTATCAACCTATCTACGACCACCCAAATGGAGTCGTTTCCCTTCTGCGACTTCGGCAAACTGTGCATAAAAATCCATAGATACGTCGTCAAATTTCCATTCTGGGATACGAAGGAATTTCAAGAAACCTACGGGTTTCTGGCATTCCGCCTTCACCAATGCACATGTACGGCACTTGGCCACATAAAGTGCTACGTCTTTCTTCAAACCCGATCACCAGAATAATTTCTTCATGTCTCTATACATCTTCGTGCTTCCCGGGTGGATTGAGTACTTGGTATGATGAGCCTCATACATCAACTCCTCCCGAATATTGTCCGCACTAGGAACGCATAGACGACCGTCCTTCCTTAGCAACCCATCTTCGACCACAGACTGGGAATTTGACCCATCCAAAGATTCATCCAAGATCTGCTTCACGCTGTTATCCTGAACTAAAGCCCGCCGAACTCTATCCGCTTGGTCACACTGCACCTCTGTCCAAAACAGTTTTGCCTCGGCACTAGACTGCTTATCGACACAAGATATCTCCAATGCCTCCAACTCTTGGACCAATCTCTCATCATGCACCGATAACCAGTTGGCTTGTGCGTGAATCTTACGACTCAACGCATCCGCCACTGCATTTCCTTTCCCAGGCACATAATGTATCCTGAAGGTGCGGTCCCCTAAAAACTCTATCCACCTCCGTTGCCTCATGTTCAGATCCTTTTGGTCCAACAGGTACTTCAAACTCTTATGATCGGTATAAATATCGACCTTCACACCGTACAGACAGTGCCTCCAAAGCTTTAGAGCAAATATCACGGCCGCTAACTCTAAGTCATGGACCGGATAATTCCTCTCGTGAACCTTCAGTTGTCGTGAACCATAAGCAATCAATCTCCCATGCTGTAACAAAACACAGCCCAAACCTTTATCCAAAGAATCACTATAGATCTCGAACCCTTCGGTTCCAACTGGCGAACATAAAATAGGCGCCGTGGTGAACCGCCTCTTCAACTCTTCAAAAGCCTGTTCGCACTCCGGAGACCACACAAACTTCTGATCCTTTCTTGTCAACGTCGTGAGTGGTAGTGCTATCCGCGAGAAGTTCTCTACGAAGCGCTTGTAGTATCCAGCAAGCCCCAGAAAACTCCGGACCTCTGCCACCGTAGTCAAAGTAGGCCACTCCCGTATCGCCACTATCTTCGCCGGATCCACAGCTATTCCTTCTCCACTAACAACATGACCAAGGAACGCTATCGAGGATAACCAGAATTCACACTTGGAGAACTTAGCATACACTGATCCCTTCTCAACGTCTCCAACACCATATATAGATGATTGTAATGGTCATCCTCACACCGCGAGTACACCAGGATATCATCGATAAATACTATCACGAAACGATCCAGGTATTCTCTGAACATCCTGTTCGTCAGATCCATAAACACGGATGGCGCATTCGTCAACCCAAACGGCATGAACGTGAACTCGTAATGCCCAAACCGCGTACTGAATGCTGTCTTTGGGATGTCGCTCTCCCTTATCCTCAATTGGTAGTACCCGGATTTCAGATCTAACTTCGAATATACCGTTGACCCAACCAACTGATCAAATAGATCGTCAATCCTGGGGATCAGATATTTGTTCTTCTCCGTAAGTTTGTTCAATTCCCGATAATCGATATAAATCCACAAGCTCCCATCTTTCTTCTTAACAAAGAGAACTGATGCGCTCCAAGGCGACGAACTTGGACGCACATAACCTTGCTCTAGCAACTCTTGCAATTGCACCTACAACTCCGCCATCTCTCTCTTGGCTCTATCCGATATGGAGAGCGTTACACCGGTTTGGCGCCCGGCACCAGCTCAATGGTAAAATCAATCTCCCGCTGAGGAGGGGCTAATGGGAGATCATCTGGGAACACACCAGGATACTCAAATACGACTGGAATGCTGTCCAAACTAGGCTTAGGCGTCGAATTCTGCACTAGAGTGACATATAATTCTGCCCCAGACTGAACTGCCTTGAACACCTGAAGGGCTGACATCAAAATCTTACCCGACCCCTTCATGCCCGCGAAAGTCGCCTCATGACTAGCTCTCAACTGACCCACTAGCAACTTCGATCAACATATGCCTGCTGCTCCGAGAGCCCGACCATACTAAAGATCACGTTGAACTCTCCTAGCGGTAGAAACAACGCCTGCAAATCAAACTTTTGACTCACAATCCATACCTAAACGCAACAGATTCTATCTGCGCGCATCGAGCACTACTAGTCAACAACACATCCATTAAGACTTTTGCCATCGGAAGATGTACTCTGACACGCAATACAATTCCTTTGGGCAAACAGAGACACAAAGCCCCCTTTAACGAACGGTGCTCCCGCCGGATAAACGAAATTCAGAAAAACGCTTAGCACAAGTGGTTCTAGGCTAACATGCACAAAGACAACAAGTGTCTAAAGCTAAATGCTAGAATTTTAAACCTTACCTGTCACCACATCTGCTTGCTTTCTGGCCTCTTGCTGACCCAGCTTGTACTCTTCAGACTTCCTCTCGGACTTTGCACGTCCACTCCAACACTCACGTGCAAAATGTCCCACTTTTCCGCAGATATAGCAAGCTCCTCGTACTCGACTTGTAGTTGCTCCCGACGCATCAGCCGAAGTGGCTGAGTTCGAAGTCCTCTGCTTCCTGTTCCATCTGCGGAATACTGACTTAGAACTAGGCACTTTGAACTTTGCCTTCTTTTCTCCTGAGTCCTTACCTGCTCCTGACATAGCTTCCTTAATCTTCTGAGCACCATCCAAACATTCTCGGGCAATGTGCCCTTTCTTGCCACAAGCTCGACAGTCGTACATGACTTTGCTAGTCCCAGCCTTAGCCCCCTCTTTATACGTTCTGTGGGATGCAGTCCTCCTAGGATTTGCAGAGTTCGATACCCCACTCACTTGCATCGGGTGAATCCTCCCCAAATCTACTTCCAACGATCTAGCCGACTCCACCAAGGCTCGGAATCCCAATAGTTTTGGTCCTACCAGTAGGATTTGCAGCTCACCACGCAGCCCATTATAGAATCTATCAACTATAGACTGTTCTTTCTCCAATTCAAAGCATGGGTAGCGGCTTATCAAAAGGAACGCCTGAAAATACTCATCAACTGAGTGCGTACCCTGCACCAAGCACATATTCAACGGGTGACCTGATGGCCTCCTAAATGTCATTTGATCCAACCCACCATCCGGCATTGAAGTCATCTCGGGGACAAAAGATTGCACATTACTTCCCTGCTGTGCACTTGTCATAGCGAGCACCACTTTAACGATCCTTCTTATGGTTTCAAACGAAAGAGGGGTCTCAAGCGCGCCACAGGGTGCACTATAATCCTCGGAAACCAGATGTTCTGTCGGCTCTGCGCCACTCCCGGTCACCTATAGTCGTACAAAACACCATTAAGTGACCAAACAAATTGCAAGAAGCAATTATAGGAACGCGCAGGTTCCTCAACCACGAGTATTTTTCATTCCTAAGTGGACATTCATGGGTTCTTTTTAATGTTATAACGATGACACACACATGTGCTCACCGCCCCTTAAAAGAATTCGCCCACGAATTCATTTAAGCGTGATCGTAACCAGAAGTCTGATACCAAATTGTAACACCCCCATCTGTCGCATGACATATAACAGAAGGTCCAGCTGGAACCCGACGTCATATACCACAGACAGTCGGAAGGGTTACTAAATGAATAATCAAACCAACCAATTAATACTACTCGTCCTAATCACAGAGCATTCTAGCAGAAGTTTTTAAAGTTGAAAGAACCCAGAACTTAAATCCATTAAATATGAATGTCCACAACACACTACAGGAATGAAACCCAAAATACACTGAAAAGGTACATGGCCTTATGGCTTTACAAATGTTCACTTAATAAAACATGTCTTACATACATCGGCTCGCAGGCCGGCCACACATGACAAAAGTAAAAAACAACTATTCTACGGCCTTCTAGGGCCAGCACAGCAACATGGGCTCCAGCCCGCTATTTGGCACTTGGCTCCGCGGCATCTGCAAGCACATACCACCGCACGGTGGCAAACAAAGCAACGGTCAGCTAAAAGCCGACCAAATTATAACGACCCCGCCCTTAACTCGGGACGGCGGTGCTCTTTCCCTGCATATCATTAGCCCAATAAAATAATAAAGCGCAACTATACTATGTCACAGGTGTAGGCTCGCACGGCCAAACACCTCGTGCACTCAGGGCACATTAACGGTGAATCCTGACATATCAGTGTCTTCACCAGCATCCCAAAGATGGCAATCAAGTGAGCATTTAGCCTATCTGACCACCGTCTAAGGCTCTGACTATGCCTACAGCCAGTGCCCGTCTTCGGATTTCTCGCACCGTACCACATAGCCTAGGTCCAATTCCACTTGCCCGTTGCTCATGCCGCATATACAATTTAAGTCCTACTCGTGGGCCAAGCTTCTCTTGGATCCCAAAATTTTCCAAAACAATCTCATAACCCAGTTATGATCAAGGCCGGTTCCCAGACCGCCAAGTTAGCAGAACACGTTTCCGCTCAGTTTTCTGGGTGCGCTTTGAGGCTAACCCCCAAGGATCCCTGCTGCAATCTACCGCGTAGAAACCCGAAAAACCCAAAGCACGGAGTCTTCTCCGGCAAAACATACCAAATGCAACATCACCGATCCAGACAAAACACGTCCGGGTAGGCTTCACACACAATGCCTATGCCCGTACTTACGATTCCGGACTCTATATGCAATACAAGGGGGACTATTCACATCAACCCCAAGGAACACCACGCACTCACCGCACACTCGCGGGAGCGGGATTCCCTATGCAGAAAGAAAGAGCTTCAAACGCTCAAGTTGAGAATCGTTACCCTTGTAGTCCGTTTTGGCGCCATGGAAAAACTACGCAGACAAAACTCTTCGCAACGACCTTCCCTCCACGGATCCGCTCTCAGACTTCGAAACGGTGCTCCGGTGCTCCGCCGGCGGCCGGAAATCTCCTTCTTCTTCCTCTTCTCTCTCACTTTGGAAGGAGAAAGCTTTGGAGAGAAAAATGAGGGATTAACCCCTATTCCCGGCCTTAACAGAGCAGTATCTCATCTGGGCCGTCAGATCTTAATTAAAGAAAACGAACGGCTCTGATCTGCACAAAATTCTCCAGACATGGGCCGAACACGGCTTGGCACACGGCCGTGTCCCAGGCCGTGTGCCTCGATCCAGGCACGATCGTCGAACTGAGAGACGCACACGGGCCAAGACACGCCCGTGTCTCACCTGACACGCCTGTGTCGGGTTCCCCGACACGCCCGTGTTCGGGGGCGTGTCACGCATAACCTCCACGGCAACGGACACGGCCCAACTGCACACGGGTAGGGACACGGGTTGGCACACGCCCGTGTCATCCGGCCGTGTTCCTGGCTGTGTCCTTCTCGGGGTGAAAACGGCCAAAAAATCGCCAGCCAGACACGGCCTTGGACACGCCCGTGTCCTAGGCCGTGTACCCCTATACAGGCACCAAAAACCCTTTTTCGCGACCGACTCGCACACAATTTTCGGGGCGTTACAACTTGCCTCGCCGAGTCGACTCACACCACTCTAGTTGAGCAGGGCTCCTGAGAGCTGTCGATTCCAACAATGTTCAAGTCCTCGAGTGGCAGGTCCTCGTAAGTCCAAGTCCCTACACGAGCTACTCTCCTGCATATTGGCCACAGTCCTCCTCGAGTGAGACCAAGATCCTCGCTGGAGTGATGTCGTAATCCGAGACCTCTATACGAGCTCCTCTCCTGCAGACTGACTACTTGCCTCCCCGAGTCGACCTACACCACTCCAGTCGAGCAAGGCTCCTGAGAGCTGTCGACTCCAACAAATGTTCAAGTCCTCGAGTGGCAGGTCCTAGTAAGTCCAAATCTCTGCACGAGCCCCTCTCCTGCGTATTGGCCAACGACCTCCTCGAGTTAGACCAAGTTCCTCGTTGGGATGATGCGAGCAGCATTGGGCGAGTATGCGTGCAGGCATCGGCGAATATGCGAGTATGACATAGCAAAGTGTGAGTATGATATGGCGAGTAGCTGCGTGCGAGTTATGAAGAGCGACTTCGGTCGTGCGAGTATCAACTACGCTATTATGAATAACGCCTACGTACGAGTAAAGCGTCATGAACACTCGTCCTCACCGAGCCTACGAGCCTAGCAAGTATTATCAGCAGACAAGCGAGCAAGAAATCAACAGCATGGTAACTTAAACTTGTATATATACATTTCTCTTTCAAAATTACAAGTTACAAAAGATCTGTTACAAAAAATGCTAACTATCTTGTGCGAGCATAAGAAATATCAGCGAGAAACTAGGACTCATCATCGCCAATATCAGACCGATATTCCTCATCTCCAATGACAACGTCCTCTTCCTCGCCACTTTCATCGTTTTCCTCCTCGCCGCTGCTACTGCCACTACCGCTGCTGCTACCGCTGCTGCTTCCGCTGCTGCTAGAGCCCGACAATGGTAAAGGCAGGCGATCTGGAGAGACTGTCTTGGCGAGTAGCTCAGGGATGAGTTCGTCAATTGTGAACACCTTCTCCCCCTCGTCGAGCTTCCCGCTAATCCTCAACCTCGCGAGCACGACGTTGCCTGCCGCGCGGGCTATCTCACGGCGAACCGACGACCTCTCCTTCCACAAGATGCGAGATCGCTTGATGGAGTAGTGAGGATCGTCCTCCGGCCGCGGCTGAGGAGCAGAGGAACTCGCGCCGACTTCTAAAATGGCCATACGAGATTCCATCTCGACCGCGCGGATTTGGGCTGCCTCCAGATCAGCCCGAGACTTGGTGAGTTACGTCTCGTACTCAGAGAGCTTTTTGGCGGTTTCTATCTCGGCAGCCAGCGACAAAGAACGGAGTCTGCAAAGAGAATCAAGTGTGGCAACATTGACATCGCGCATAGAGGCGACTTACCTCATAATCTCGCCAGCGAGTGGATTTCATGCTGAGATCAATCGCCTTCTTACTGACGATCTTCAAGGCTTTAGTCCTCTCCAGCATCCTCCTCGCCGCGAAGTGATTTAGTTCGACGGATCGTGCGAGCGAGCAGGCCGCCTGCTGGGCAAGTTCCTCCTCGCTAAGATCCATCATTGACTCGGTGTCGCCTCGCCCGTACATCACGTGGAGGATGGCAAAGGCCTCCCCCTTGTCCTCCTCTTCCTCCGCCTAGGAGGGGAGGTTGGTGCTCAACGTCACCAGATGCTCGTCCGCCGACCAGGTCACCAACGGATGACCATAGGCATCCACCGCGTCCAGCCCCAGGTAGAAATTGGGTTGGAAGTGGGGAAGCCGAGTATGGAGCGGCGAATCCTGGTCGTCAAGATACAGCGACGATAACTTCTGTTTTTTGGTCGCGGGGCCCGGCGACCTGGCTTTGCCTTTGCCTTTGGCGAGTTTCTTCTTCTCGCTGATATCAGCCGACGAGTGGGGCTCAAGAAGCGAGGTGGCAATTTCTTTGGCTGGAGGAAGCAGCCTCGCCTGGAGCTCGTTCGACTCTGCAAAAGGCCGAGTAATGTAAACAAACAGCTATCGCGACGAGTATACAAGAGACGTTCCTCGCTAAGACTTATCTTCATTGTAGTGGACCTCGAACAGTGTATTGACGTTTAGTCGCCAAAAAATAACATCGAACAGACGACCTCGGAACGATTCGACAAGCTGCTCGCGGACACCCTCCAATATCGGTGGAAGGAAGGCGACATTAGCAGGTTGGTGCGGCCTTCCCTGGACGTCACCAAAGTCGCCTTCAACGACGACTAGCGTCTCGCTCCAGCGATGTACCTTATTAGCCGTCCCTGAAAGTGAGTGTTAGATCAGAAATACTCTAGAGGGGGGTGAATAGAGTATTCTTAAAAATTTCTTACCTACTATTTCAGCTTTTGCTGTAAATCAAAAGTGCAGAAATTAATAACCTAGCTAATAATAAATCTAAATCACAAGCACAGCAAGAACAAAAGAAAAGGAGACAACCAGATGACACAAGAATTTTATTGTGGTTCCCCAACCTGGGTACATCCACTCTTCTACCACCCTTGGTAGGAATCCACTCAGATTTTTGATCAGGTGCCTGACGCCAATGAGCTTCTGATCAAGTGCTCAAAAACCAACCCAAGTCTTTTGATCAGGTGACTTGCAACCAAGGAATCACTTTTGAAGGGAGATGACAACCCTTTACAGAGGTGGGGGTGAGAGAGTGATGGAAGTCTTCTTTTCTCAATCACAATGAGAAGACTATGTGGATTCAATGAGGTTGTCAAAGCTCCCCCTGAGATGAAAAAGGGTTACAGGAGAACTGGAGCTTTGCACAGGGTGATAGGCCTTCAATTGAGAGACTTGATCCAGGAGCTTTACACTGATAGTGCTTGAATGTCTTTAGCAAGGTCCTGGAGAAGACGAACATGAAGACTCTTGATTTGAAAAATGTTTTCCTCTTGCTTCTTCTTCAAATTACTGACAGAATGAGAAAGCTGATGATGATCTGCTTCAGAATATCTTTTTATGAAAAACAGAGATGATCTTTTCTATCACTGTATCTGTATGCCTCTAAGTCAGCTGTATTCTATGTAAAGATTTCTCTATATCTGTCTTGATTAATTCTCTGTGTATCTATGTGTCTGTGTCCGTTATTCTCTTCTTCTCTGTCTTTCAAACATTTGAATTTCTCTGTAATTAATGCTGACAACCTTGAGAATAATCGACATTGATTTATTTCCCCAACTGTCCCGTGGAAAAACGTCAAGCAATAATCCTGGAGAAGACCATAATTAATGCTCATTCTAACAGATACATTCAGAGAATGTTAGGGCATTAATTACCCAGGAATTATAGCATTAGAGTGGGTACAGAAGGCTGGAAATAACTAAGTCTGGAATCGTCGAGCAGATGGCAGAATTCGTCGAACTGAGTTCACAGTTCGTCGAGCTGAGACATTGTATTCGTTGACCAGACGTTTTCTGTTCGTCGAGCTGAGTTCCATGATCGTCGAGCTGAAAACTGAACAGTTGTCTCTTTTGATCTTTGCCTATTCGTCGAGCTGGTAAATATGTTCGTCGACTGGAGTTCAGCAATTATTCTGGAGTTGTCAAATATCCTGTGTCGACACAATTGCTCCTGTGTGTTGACACAAATCTTCTGTGTTATGTCGACATAGCCTTTCCATAATGTCGACTGATGATCTTGGTGTCGACACAAGTTCTTCTATTGTCGACATAAGTCTTTTGGTTCCAGAATTCATCGAGCAGAGAACAGGGTTCGTCGACCTGAGACTGGAGAACATGGTCTCAACAGAATGCTGTGATAGTCCAAAGATTCGTCGACCAAAGAATGGTGTTCGTCGAGCTAAGTCTGGAGAACCTTGAATTCTGAAGGTGGAATCCAAGGATCGTCGATCTGGACTGAAGTTCGTCGAGCTCAGCTCAGAGAATATTTCTCTAAGATCGTCGAGCTGAGAACGACTATCATCGACCTGAGTTCGACGAACGTCGAACTCATTTTACTTAGTCTCTTGAGAAATCTCTGAATCTTGAGGAAACGTTATATCTTGAGTCTCTGGCAGTATGATGTTGGCTTGTCCATGTGATGTTTACTCTCAGGACTTGGCCTAGACTCTAGGACACAACTTTGACCCTGGCTATACATGTTGGGTCACATCATCCTAAGTTAGTGAACCTATCCCAAATCAAACTATGGATCCAACAGTCCCCACCAGAGTACAGACATGGCTACTGAAATATACCACGCCCTCAGCAGTCGCGGCGAAGGCGAATATTTTGCGGAAGACGAAAAGATAAAAAATGATCCTCTCCTCGCACAAGTAACAAAGGAACCCCATGATGATGGCGACGTCGTTGGGGTTGATCTGCGCGGGGACTATGCCGAAGTATCGGAGAATAACACAATACTCCAGCCACAATGGAAGTCGCAGACCGGCGTCGAAGTTGCGAAGGGGGAGGACAAGCGCGCCCTCTATACATGTGTTTAGTCGCTCGCTGCGACTAGGAAGTCGGGCTGAGTATCCCTCCAGCAAAAGTCGCTCCCTAAACGTTTCTAAGTCCCGCTCTGTTGTAATTGACTTTTTGAAAGCCGCATCAGCGAAGTTGGCGGCGTGGGCTTGGCGGCGAGCACTGGCATCGTCTCCAACCATCTTACGAGTTCTAACAAGGGAGAAGAAATAAGAGCGGGGAGCAAAGCAAAGTCTCAGCGCACGAGTAGGTAAAGATACTTGCGAGCTAGGGGTTCAAAAGCGCAACAGCGTACTTATGTCCTACCTACCCCCTCTATTTATAGGCGCCAAGGGGAAGGGGGTATATCTTCCTTATAGCGAGTATCAGATCAAGCCGTGCCCTGAGCGAGTAATCTGATGCCGATTGCATAGGTCGCACGAAAAAGACAAAGCATTACCGCAACCTGCAGAACAAACTCGGCACAATCCAGACAAGATATCACAAACACTGAAAACAGGAAAAAGTAAATAATGGTGCGAGATCGAAGCTCGTTTATTACAAATCAGTAAATGTCCACAAAGTCGCACTTGGCGAGTTTCAAATAAGGAAAAAAAAGTTCTAAGGCCTAGGCCTCTCTGGGGGATGGGGATGTCTCCCGGCCCAACCCATCTCGCGCGCCCGCCGGAAGTGCTCCGTTGACATCGCTATCGCATCATCACCGAGCCACAACTGCTCCTCCATCCTCGTCAACCGGCCGACAGAGCCCATGCTCGCGCGAATGCCGACAACCTCGTCAAGGACAAGATAGAGGTGATGGTTGTTAATCGCCAGCTGACGATCATTCTCCTTTACCATGTGGAAGCGAGATTCATAACTCTCCAGCGTACTCTTGAGCTCTTCCATCTTCGCCATCCGCACTTCCAACGATGATATTCGGCGATGAGGCTCGCAGATCGCCAGCTGATCGAACTTGCTCTCCAGCTCCAGGTAGGCGCGAGCAGCAACATGGTGATATTCCATGCCCGGCAACCCTATGACGTCAATGAAGGCCGCCCGTGGAGTCGCCGGCCGATCTGACAGCAAATGAAAGTCGCCAGGTTATACAAGGTATTTTAGCCGCCATATACGGCATTAATAGCAACACATACCGCGGCGAGGAGATCTAGATCGGCGAGGAGATCTAGATCGGCGAGGGGAGGATCCACGAGTTGGCTCATCTTGCCGGCTCGAAGATGGCCCACCAGCGTGCTCGGTCGCCTTGCCTTGCCCGCGTCCCCCTTGTCCAGAATCCGCGCCTCTTGGCGGAAAGTGGCTCGGCCGCGGTTTGACCGGCTTACTGACCACGGGATGTGATGAAAGAGGCGGAGGGAGCGACGAACTCGCCGGTGGCTGAGGATTCTTCAGCGGAGGAGGCGGAGGAAGTCGCATCGTGGCGACTTGAGAAGGCGCGACCAGAAGCGGCGGCAGCGGCAAGGATGCGGTTACCGACTGGATGGTGGCGACGTTTGTAAGAGGCGGTGGCGGGGGTAGCGAGGAGCTCGCCTCGGGCAGAGAAGACCTCGCTGGAGGCAGTGAAGAACTCGTCGAAGGCGGAGCAGAACTCCTCGCGGGCAGCGCAGAACTCGTCGGGAGACCCTTGCTCACCGGCGGATCCTTCTTGGGTAGAGGGTCCTTTGGCAAAGGATCCTTGCTCGCCAGGGTCATCTTCCTCTGGAATCTAATCCACACCACTGGAGTGCTTCCCTGGTCTTGGAAGATGTAACTTCTTCGTCTTCTTGAGTTTTGGGCAGATGAAGAGTTTTTCGTAAGCTCTTCATGGTGAGTTTGACTTTAGTACCCTGGACTGAAGACCTAATTTTTAGTCCAGTTGAATCCTGAGTTACAGCTCCATAGAACTCAAAGATTTCCTTCTTCCATATCTTTGTAGGTTCTGATGTCAAATACTCCAAGCCATTTTCAACAATTAGAGCTATCACAGCTTTAATCGCTGGTTCAGCATCGTCAAAGGCATTCCATACCAGTTCATATCCCTCGTTCACATTTTCGTCAAGTTTCGGCGCTATTGAGATGGTGAGAAATCTTGAATGGAGAAGAGAGAGTTTGTCGACACAAGAATCTAGTCTCAAAAATCTGGAGAGCGTGTCGACAGGGTTTGTTCTTGACCTATTTATATGTGTGGAAACATTGAAGGTCAAAATGCGCGACAAAATTGACTTAGTGTGTTGACACTGTTGAGATGGTGTCGACACAGACTGCTAATGTCTCGACAGAAGTGTTGATTACTATGTGTCGACACCAATTGATGATGTGTCGACACAGACATATTTATTAGTTCAAAGAAATTCTGTGTCGACTCTAATTCTAAGTGTCGACACAACTTCTGGATGTGTCGACACAACTTCTCTGAAGTGTCGACACCAAATTTCTAGATGTGTCGACACAACTTCTCTGAAGTGTCGACACCAATTTTCTAGATGTCACGACACAACTTCTCTGTGTCGTCATAGACCTCTTTTTGTCGACACAAAATTACTTAGACAAATTTGTCAATCTAATCTATGTTCAGCATACCTAATTCAATTTTAAAATTATTAAAATTAGTTTCATCCAATGGCTTAGTGAACATATCAGCAATTTGAAAACTTGTATTGACAAATTCTAAACATATATCCTCTTTTTCTACATGATCCCTAAGAAAATGATATCTTATTTCTATATGCTTTGTTCTACTATGAGAAACAGGATTATTAGCAATAGAAATAGCACTTGTAGAATCACAGAATAAAGGGGTTTTACTTACCTGGATACCATAATCTTTAAGCTGATGATGTATCCACAACAGCTGTGCACAGTAGCTCCCTGCAGGCACATACTCAGGCTCAGCTGTGGAGATTGTCACACTAGTCTGCTTCTTACAGCTCCATGACACCAATCTTCCTCCTAGAAATTGACAGGTGCCTGTTGTGCTTTTCCTATCTTCTTTGCATCCTGCAAATTCTGCATCTGAATATCCAGTCAGTAGAAAATCTCTATTCTTAGGGTACCAAAGGCCTAGATTAGGTGTGCCCTTAAGATATCTCAGAATCCTCTTAACAGTAGTATAATGAGATTCTTTTGGGCAGGATTGGTACCTAGCACAGACACATGTAGCATACATGATGTCAGGTCTACTAGCAGTCAGATAAAGGAGAGAGCCAACTATCCCTATATACAGAGATTAATCTACAGGTTTTCCTACATCATCTTTGCTTAAAGGCATACTTGTCCCCATTGGAGTTCTCATGGTAGTGGATGACTCCATATCATACTTCTTAATTAACTCCTGGGTGAACTTAGACTGGGATATGGTCAAGCCATCATCAGTTTGTCTTACTTGGAGTCCCAAGAAGAACTTAAGTTCTCACATGCTCCTCATCTCAAACTTCCCTTGCATAAGTTTAGCAAACTTCCTACAAAGGTTGTTTTCAGTAAAATCAAATATTATGTCATCAACATATATCTGGACTAGGATTATCTTCCCTTTGGATTCCCTAAGGAATAGAGTTTTGTCTATTTTCCCCCTTGACATTTTGTTCTCAATGAGGAAAGTAGACAAGGTTTCATACCAAGCCCTTGGGGCTTGTTTCAAACCATATACTGCTTTCCTAAGTCTATACACATAATTAGGATAGAGTAGATCAATAAAACCTGATGGCTGTTCTAAATAGACTTCCTCCTTTAAGTCTCCATTCAGAAAGGCTGACTTAACATCCATTTGGAACACTTTGAAACCCTGATAGGCTGCATAGGCTAGAAATAACCTTATTTCTTCCAACCTTGCCACAGGGGCAAATGTTTGATCAAAGTCTATGCCCTCTTCCTACCTGTATCCTTTGGCTACAAGCCTTGCCTTGTTCTTAATTATGATCTCACTCTCATCTAGCTTATTCCTGTAGATCCACTTAGTCCCTATGACATTATGGTCTTTTGGTTTAGGAACTAACTTACAGACCTTGCATCTCCTGAATTGATTTAACACCTCCTGCATAGCATCAATCCAGTGTGGATCTTGTATAGCTTCTTCAAATCTTTTAGGTTCTTGTTGAGATAAGAAGCTTGAGCATAGTATAGTGTTCAAGCTCCTGCTTCTAGTTTGAACTCCTTGTCTAGGATCACCAATAATCTGGTGTACAGGATGATCCTTTAAATGTCTAACTACTGGAGGAAGTCTGTCTACAATTTGACTTTCTCCATTTTCTTCATTCTGCTGTACTTCATGGTTTTCATCAGCATATTGTGAGTCTTGTACTCCCCTTGGACATCAATCATCATTTTCATCTTCCTGCCTTGTAGTTTGATCTTCTTTGATAGTCAGCATGTCAATCTTCTCTTTTATACCTGTAGAGCTACAAGAACTACTTGACAACTCACTGTTAATAAGTCTTGATTCATGAAATATAACATGAACAGACTCTTCTACAACTTGAGTTGTCAAGTTATAGACTCTATATGCCTTACTATTGTTGCTGTACCCACCAAATATCTCATCCTGGGATTTGGCAGCAAACTTTGTTAGGTAATACTTGCCATTGTTAAGCACATAGCACTTGCAACCAAATATCCTGAAATATGATAAGTTTGGTTTTTTGTCTTTCATTACCTCATAGAGTGTCTTTTTGTGGCTCCTAGTGATGGAAGCTCTATTGAGCACATGACATGTAGTGTTTACTGCCTCAGCCCAGAAATATTCTGGGAGAGAAGTGTCACTCAATAGAGTTCTACCAGCCTCAATGAGAGTCCTATTCTTTCTTTCAGCAATTTCATTTTGCTGAGGAGTTCTAGGCGAGGAGAATTCCTGATGAATCCCAAAATCTTCACATAACTTTGTCATACTTTCAGATTGAAATTCAGTTCCATGGTCACTTCTGATTTTGACTACTAAATTATTCAGTTCATTCTGAATTTGCTTAACAAAGTTACAGAAAACAGTTGGGGTTTCAGATTTCGGCCTCAGAAAAAAAACCCATGAAAATCTAGAATAGTCATATACAACCACAAATATGTAGACTTTCCTGCCTAGACTCTGAACTGGCATTGGACCAAATAAATCCATATGCAAGAGGTATAAACACCTCACTGAGTCTTTGGTTTCAAGGCTATGAAAGGAGGATCTGGTCTGCTTGCCTTTTTGACAAGCTGAGCATATCTCATCCTTAATGCACTTAACTTGAGGACCATTCCTCACTAACTCTTTATTAAAGAGTTGACCAATAGTCTTGTAGTTTAGATGAGCTAGCCTCTTGTGTCATTTGACATAATGAAAGGCTTTCTCATCAGCTACAAGACAAATAGGAGAATCTTTATTCTCACTCACAAAGTTTAGACAATACACATTTCCTTTCCTATAACCAGTCAACATGATCTTCTGATCACTTGACCTTTTAATATGACAACCATTCTTAATGAATGAAATGGCATATCCAAGATCACTCAGTTGACTTATACTTATCAAGTTATGTTTCAAACCCTTCACATAAGCCACTTGAGTGATAGTAATTGAGCTGTTAGAAATGTTACCAAACCCTTTGATGACTCCTTTTTCAGAACCACCAAAGATTACTTTAGGTCCATTCAATATGGGTGAGTAGTCCTTCAGCAATCCTCTTGTTCCAGTCATATGTCTGGAACATCCACTGTCCAAGTACCATAAATGGGTATGGCCACTTGGACTTATCTGCAACAAATAATTACTTAACCTTAGAACCCAAATTGTTATTGGGTCCTTGGTTCAGGTTAGACTGAAATTTAGCATAATTTGTAGCAGCCCTTCTTCCAGGTAAGCTGGCATTCATCCTGACACTAGAGTTATGCCAACAATCAATAGCAAAGTGTCCCACCTTGCCACAACACCAGCACTCAAATCTATTATACCTCTGTTTAGGTACAGCTTTAACAGCTTTGTTGTCAGCTGTTCTTAATACTGTATGTACAGTGTTTCTTTGCTTGAGTGTTGGTGACCTCTTGTCATTCAGAATGTCAAGCTTACCATGACCATGTATGATATCATGATTGTATCTCTTAGTAGGCTGTTGCACTTTTCTGAGAGCAATAGGGGGATTAAAGACAAGTGGCTTACCTGGGGCTTTCCTTTCCCTTTTGGAATTAGCTGCCCTAGTATTTCCCTTAAAACCCAATCCTGCCTTACCCTTTTGAGATACAAAGTCATCAATTAAGGGAAGGACAGATTTTGGCTTAGAGAAATTAGCCACTAGATCTTTTTCCTTCTGAAGTCTGACTTCCAGACTTTTAATTTGATCACTCTTGAATATGATTGTACCCATCTGAATAACAGTTATGTTTTTCAGCTTGGCAATCTCATTCATCTTCTGATCCAGCAGCTTTTCTGAATCAGATGCAGCCAACTTAAGAGCTGCAATTTCCTTAGCCTGAATTCTAG
Organism: Platanthera guangdongensis; assembly: GCA_039583875.1. Lineage (NCBI taxonomy): Eukaryota > Viridiplantae > Streptophyta > Magnoliopsida > Asparagales > Orchidaceae > Platanthera > Platanthera guangdongensis. The sequence continues at coordinate 145,065,305 of CM077165.1, forward strand.
TCAGGTTTTGCATCTCTTAAATGCCCGCAGCAAATCGCCATATTCATTTATAAGTTGATGAATATCTCCTTCAGATTCAGATCCATCCACATCTCTTGATGCAGATGCTTCTGATTCTGAGCCAGTGAAATAATCAGAATCTTCAGATAAGCTTTTTACCTTTCTTGGACCAGGCTGATCCTAGCAGTGCTCTTCATCAGTCAGGGCCATCAGCCCTTTGAACTGATGATCTTCAGTTCCATTTATTGAGTCCAGCAATTGCAAGAACTCATTCTCTTCTTCTGTTGCAAACATACCAATATAAGCTTCAACAGCAGATTCATAATCTGAAGATGATGGATCTGTCCAGCTTTTCTCTTTCTTTGCTACAAAGGATTTCTCATTCTTATTCTTATTCTGAGACTTTTTCTTATCTGCAGATTCCCTTCTTTTGTTTGGACAATCAGCTACTACATGTCCAGGTCTGTTGCAGCAATAGCACACAATCTTTGTAGTTGTTGATTTACTAGGTTTTGACCTACTCTTGTCTTTTCTAGATGATTTTCTTTTCTGATAATACTCATCCTTGTACTGAGAGGAGGATGGCTTAGTTCTCCACTACTTCTTCTTCAAAAATTTCTGAAACTGCCTTGTGAAGACAGCAAAGTCCTCATCAGAATGATTGATGTCTGAAGTGTGACTATCAGAACTTTTAGAGATCACTTTTGCAGTTTTCTTAGAAGGAGATGGAGACATCCTCCTATCCTTTCTTGTGGCTTCTGCCTTGAAGGCCACTGTCTTTTCTCTATGATCAACTTCAGTACTTTTCTCTTCCTCCTTTCTGGCCATAAATTGCATTTCATAAGAAAGCAATTTGCCAAATAGTGTTGGAGGAGAGATATCTGCCAGTCTGGCCACTTCCCTGATGACACAGATCTTGGTATCCCAATCCTTAGTCAGAGATCTAAGGAGTTTATCATTCAACTCATATGTACTAAAGATCCTTCCATATGACATAAATTCATTCACAATTATGAAGAACTTCTTATAACACTCAGTGATGCTGTCTGATTTGCTTTGTCTGAAGCTCTCATATTCCTGATTAAGCATTGACTTTCTATCTTGTCTAACTTCTTCTGATCCCTCCATGTAGACTATCAATGTGTCCCACATCTCCTTGGAGGTTTTACAGTGAATCAGATTTTGGAATGTTGAGTCATCTATGACACTCACTATAATATTCTGAGCTCTCTTGTCCATAGTAGTCAAGATAATCTCATCCTTAGTCATTTCTGAAAAGTCTTTTGGTGTCCTCTGATTAGCATCAAGAACTGAGACTTTCATTGGAATATAAGGCCCTTCCTTAACAGTTATATATATTCTTGGATCAGATGCTTCCATAAACAATCTGACCATTTCTTTTCATATTCCAAAGATTTCCTTTCTGCATATGGGCAACTTCATGGAACCAAGTTCCTTATGATTTTCTCCTAAACCCATTTGTTCTAATTTATTCTGCCTCACAGATCTTACTCAGACCGTTAAGTCTATCTTTGAGTAACCTCCCTCTGATACCACTTGAAAGAATTGGTTTCAAGATAACCTAAACACCTAGAGGGGGGGTGAATAAGTACAATTCCTTTTTACACTATGACAGAATATAAATTTAGATAATCAAATAGAATCAATCAATTCTATAGCTACCATATCACAGAATTCAACGAATCACACACAATCACAGATGGCACATAGTTTTATAGTGGTTCCCCAAATGATGGGTACATCCACTTTCTCCCTTCGCCTATCTAGCAGTGTGCTAGATTTGGCCTAACTTCTTCCTTCCTTCTCAGATCAACAGATCTTACAGCTCAGAACCCAGTCAAGGTTCCCCAAATGGACTCACTCTAAGGTTCCTACACCTTAGAGTGAGTCCACACTCCTACAACTCAGGCAATTAAGCCCTACCTCAGCCTACACCCAGGCCTACAACACAGAGAATCAAATCTCCTACCTCAGGCACACAGCCCTACCTCGGCCTTCCCAAGGCCTACAACTCAGAGATGAAAATCTCCTACCCCAGGCACTCAGCCCTACCTCAGCCTTTATAAACTAGGCTTACAACTCAGATCAATAATGATCTTACAGAACAAAATTATAAAATGTGTTTTATCTTCCACCCAAGTTGAGAGAGAATGAGTAGAAAATTTTCTTGATCAATTCTTGAAGAATCTGATTACCCAGAAATCAACCTGTCTTTGGCTTTCTTCAAAGTTTCTTGAATCTGATCACAATAAGGTTGAATTTCTTGAAGATGATCTTCAATCAGCTTCCTTCTTAAATCCAGAAATCAATCTGAATTCTTCTTTGCAGATAGTTCAGGATCTGCTCTTAAGAGACTAGTTGATGATAGTCTCTTTCTTCACTTGAATTGTTGGAGCTCTCTCTCTCTACAAATTCTTCTGAAGAACTTTTGAAATTCTTCACTTAGATCCACTTGAAAATCTCTGACTGGATTTCCTTGTGTAAGTAGGATCTTCTGTTGTAATTGTGTTGTGTACTTCGTCTTCTTTTTCCGTCTGTTGTTCTTCAATCATTACAATTCTATTGATAGAATCTGTCATTATATAGACTTCATCCAAGGTTACCGGCTGATCCGGTTGCTAACCAACTTATGATAGATCTGACAGTTGTAGTAGACCTGTTGGTTATGGCAGCTGTCAAGTTTTCCAGTCACTTCTTGAAACTTTGTCTCTGTCAGCAAAATGTCGAGTCTGAACTACACATGTGTCGACACAAGTAGACTAAGTGTCGACACAATCCTTGGTGGTATCAACACAACTCTCATGGTGTCGACACTGCTTCTTGACATAGCTTCTGTAAGAATGTGTCGACACAAGTCCTGTGTGTCGACACAGTCACTCCTTGTCTTGACACAATTAACTTAAAAGAAATTCTGGTGTGTGTGTCGACACAAGTCTTGTGTGTCGACACAGTTGATGTCGACTGAACTTTCTGTGTGTCGACACAAGTCCTGTGTGTCGACACAGTTGATGTCGACTGAGCTTTCTGTGTGTCGACACAAGTCCTGTGTGTCGACACAGTTGATGTTGACTTTCTGTGTGTCGACTGAACTTTCTGTGTGTCGACTGAACTTTCTGTGTGTCGACACTGCTTCTCCAAGTGTCGACACAATTGACTTCAAGTGTCGACACAGCTTTTCCCAAGTGTCGACACAAGTCTTCACAAGTGTCGACACAGCTTCTTCTGGTGTCGACTCATGGACTTAGAAACTTTTCCTGCATATTCTTAACCTGCACATATAAACTCAAAACAACATCAAATACACTTTGATAAATATCATTGAGCTATGTTAGGCTTCTCGAAATCTGGTACACATTTTCCAATGTACCCAACAGTGGACTGTGAATGATAGAAATGATGATGGCTATGCATACAGGGAAGGAACCACTGCCCGGGTAAGGGGTTGGGTCGTTATAAGTGGTCAGCTAATGCTTACCGTTACTTTGTTTTCTGTTTGGATTAGATGGTGAATTGCAGGTGTTGCTGCTGGAATGGCAATGTAGGGAATGGAAAGATTGGTGCTAAAGGCCCTTGTAGGCCGTGCGAAGAAACGTGGTTGGATTTCATGTGTGGCCGGCCTGCGTGCCGATGTACGAAAATGTATTTTGCAAAGAGAAATCTGTAAGGCCTTAAGGCCAGTGTGTGTGCATTGTATACATTCCTGGTTTTGATATATAAATGTGGAGTTTATATAGTAATGGACATTCTCTAAGTTGAGTTCATGTTAACGTAAAATGCCGCGCTAGAATGTTTTGAGGTAGGATGAAAGTCGATTTTGATTTCCACAAGTAATTCTGCCGCTTGTCTGCGATATATGGTGTGGGGCCCAGACCAGACCCACCGTTATATGCCATGTAACGAGTGGGGGCGTTACAGAAGGTCTCTCCCATTCCATCACAGCAGAAATCTTGGTCGGGTCTACAAAAATACCATCCTTGCTTACAACATGACCCAAAAAGGACACCTGAGGTAGCCAGAACTCACACTTGCTCAACTTCGCATATAACTTATGCTCCCTCAGGGTAGACAAAACCAAATGTAAATGCTGAGTATTCTCCTCAACATTGCGGGAATACACCAAGACATCATCTATAAACACGATAGCGAATTGATCTAAGAAATCCTTAAACACCATATTCATCAAATCCATGAAAGCAGATGGTGCATTGGTTAAACCGAAAGATATCACCAAAAACTCATAATGTCCATGCCACGAACGGAAAGCGGTTCGTGGAATATCTGCCTCACGAATTCTCAGCTAGTGATAGCCTGAGCGAAGATCGATCTTTGAAAATACCGAGCTACCACGCAACTGATCGAACAGATCATCAATCCTTGGTAGGGGATATCTATTCTTAATGATCACCTTATTTAATTCTCTGTAATCGATGCAAAGCCTCATCGATCCATCTTTCTTCTTGACGAACAAAACAGGAGCACCCCACGGAGAAGTACTTTGTCTAATAAAACCACACCTCAGCAACTCATCGAGCTGAGTACGCAACTCATCGAACTCACGTGGAGCCATACAGTGTGATGCTTTGGCAATAGGACCGGTACCTAGCTCGAGGTCAATCACAAACTCTATCTCCCTTTTAGGAGGAATTTCTGGAAGACTATTAGGAAATACATCTGGAAACTCTCACACCACCGAGACCTCCTCAAGACGTGGCATAACAAAAGCTGTTTCCAGAGCAAAAATAGAAACTAAAAATGCCTCGCAACCAGACTCTATAGCACGACAAGCACGTACCGCAGAAATGACAGGGGAAACCTTGTCCTGAAATCCATAGACGCTCATAGGTTGTCCGTCGTCCATCCTGAAATCCAGTCGTTTAGCCTTGCACTGGATGACAGCATCATATTTGGACAGCCAGTCCATGCCCAAAATCACATCAAAATTAGCCAGATCCAAAATCATCAGATCCACAAAGGCCAGAAAATTGCCAAGATAAATAGGGCATCTCAAAACAACTTGATTAGATATCACCAAATCACCAGAGGGAATATTGACATTGAAGGAGTCTCCTAATTGATCCATATCCAGACGATGTTTATCAACAAACCTCCGGGCCATAAAGGAATAAGTGGCACCCGAATCTAAAAGAACGCGCGCCCACCTATTCCGCACCTTAAACTCCCCTAAGACTGTAGCATACATAACTAAACGAACGATAACTAGGGCAACAACGATAAATAATAAAGATAAATTAAACTGGAGCTAACCTGATATCACTTGCGTAGAGGTTTAAGCTTCCTCGCTGGTCATCAGGTTCAGCTTTCTTTTTCCTTTATCCAGGTTTGGTGGCGGCGGCAGAGCTCGAAGCGGGGCCGGATGCAGTGGGGACTGAGCCTGGGGACACAAAGATTTCTGGTGTCCCTTCTGCCCGCACTGGAAGCAAGTCCTTTCTTTCATCCAGCACCGACTCACATCATGACCCTTCCTTGCACAGAACGTGCACACTAGCTCTCCCTTGGGTACACCTTGGATGGTGTGCACCTGCTGCTGCTTCGGGGTGGCAGTCCTCTTGAAACACCTTTCGTAAGGGTGGCCAGGACGACCACAGAAGCTACACACTTCCTTACTTTTCTTCTTCGAAGAAGGGCCAGATGCCCTGGAGCTACCATCCTCAACACCTTTCCTTTTCTCTATCCTCGCCGCAGCACCTCGATTCTTGGCGTTCTCGATCGCCTCGACCTTCAAAGCGGCTTCCACTGTTTCAGCATAACTTTCAGCTCGATAAGCGCATGCCCACTGCTGGACATCCCTTCTTAACCCTCCAAGGAAACACTTCACTCTACCCTCCTCAGAAGCTACCAAATCAGGAGCAAACCTACTCAGTTTGCTAAACTCAATCTCGTACTCGCTCACGGTGAGCTGTCTCTGCTTCAGATGCAGGAAGTTATTCATCAGGCGGTCCTGCTCGACCGAGGGTAGAAACTTCTTCAGCAGCATCTTCTTAAAAGATTCCCAAGAAAATCCTTCCTTCAGACTCTCCCTTTACTGAATCCACCAACTATTTGTCAGGCCTTTTAACTGATAGGTTGCAATCATCACCTTCTGGACTTCTAGAATTCCGGAATATGAAAACATCTCCTCGATGGAGATGATCCAATCATCTAAAATCATAAAGTCGGCACTCCTGTCGTAGGTGGGAGGTCCCAACCGCTGGAAGTGCGATATGAAATTCATTTCTGGTGGTATCGCCATCGGGGGCACCAGAGGTGCAGGGGTATCGGGCACAACTTGGCCCAAGGCAGGCTCTTGCACTAAAGGTTGCTGCGCGGGAGCGCCAGACAACAAAGACTGAATTTGTCATTGCATCGCAACTAATTGCATCGACAGAGCCTCGTTGCTCAGACGCAGACTCTCGATAATCGCATCACTTTGCGCACCTGATGACTCGCCCTCCGACTAGGGAGTCGACCTCGTCGCAGGACGCTTTGGCGGCATTTCTAAAAAGCAAACGGACAACTCATCAAAATCCTAGCATGCAATAAAGCCACACGACTAGTTCAGACCATATTTAAAAGACACTTGCTTACGCTGTAACTTTCTCTGGGATTTTATAATGATGATATGTCCTACTTAGGATGATATCCTCTCATCCTATTCACTCTTGTGCCTATGACATGAATGCATGTATTCTTTATTCTTATTTAAAATCATGTGTGTACATGTGTCATCATGTAAACCTTAACTTAGCACGCGTGCTTATGCGATGATATGCAATGTATGCAGTGTTATGCATTCAAAAAAGGTCTTAATGCATGCATGAGCGGCATACACTTGAAATGTTATGCATCCTATACTATATAACATCGCATGCAACGAGAAAAGAAAACGTGTTAATGGGCACCCATGTGATGATGGTTATGCATCCCATACTACATAACCGTCACATGTTGCCGGCTATGGTGGATCCATATACAAACACATATTATGCATCCCATACTATATAATATGTCATGTATACTTCTTATCATGCTATGAGTGTAGTGACTATGCTTCGGGTAAGACGTACTGATGACATATCGGTGTGTGTATGAAATATCACTAAACAACTAACACTAACAAGGAAAGGTTGCCCGACTAATTGTCAAGCAACCTGGCTCTGATACCAACTGTCACAACCCGCATTTTCACCACATATAATAACTTATCAAAGTAAGGGAAAATGCGTGTCATGATGCTACGTCAGCAGGAGATAACTGCGGACGTTCAGGCAAACACCCACTTAATCATGAAGAAAGATTCTTTAAGTTTTTTTAAGGTAAAAATTAGTTTAAGTGCAAAAGTTAGCCGTATCCCTCGTCTTAGTGGCTCATCTAGTGCACGAATTAAAATATAATTATACGCTGCGGAATATACTTGTTTAGATTGACTCCAACAACCTACATGAGTATAGACGTCCCCAAAGAATAACCCATGTTATGCAAGACGCTAAATTTATAATAGTGTAAAGATAGCTTTTACGGTCGCTAAATATATCAAGTTAGAGTTTAAATTATGCAATGCATGAAGTAATAGTAGTAGATTTATACTTGAAAATACCTAACATGCATTCCTAGCATAAATCCTCCCAGAGAGCAAGTAATCCACATCCACATATAGAAAACTAAGCAGCTAGCAAGTATCTAACAATAACAATTCTGCGGGCGTCAACAAAATGACACGAACTCACGTACAAAATAGTATGTCTGAACCAGTAAAACAAAAAGACAACAATCTACCTCGCTAAGACGAGGTAACAACCACGGCCAACACTGCCGCCCAGAATCTCCAACACCAGCTCTGCTATCTGCTACTGGTCTGAACCTGAGGCATTCCAAAGACAGAACACCTCAGCAAGAAAATACAAATGGTGGCAGAAAAATAGGCCAAAAAAAACAAATGTCAAAGGGGTACCAAACCAAGACCAAAAGCATTGAAGTAAAGTACAAAAAGAAACAAGGCATCAACTGGAAAATAACTATTACGTGATTCGTCGCGTACAACAAGAGTACACCAAACGCACGAGACTATAAGGTGACAACATGAATAAATCATAAGGAAGAAACATAAAACCTTTATTAGGCACTTGTGATCGACACTACACAAAAACACGAGCGAGGTGGTCACTCAACTGGACATATCCTCACGAATATATTATTCGTCTAACTGCGAGAGAGTCTCATACTTTCCACCATACACCGCAGTTGCCCAAAAACCTGGTAGACTTCCATAAGGTACTAATAAAGGCATCAAACATTGCAGAGGTGGTTTCGTCCACTAACTCCCGCAATCAAGAAAAACCCACAAAGAAACCACCACATATCTCGAGATTTGTCACGTCAGATTCTACTTGACCTTTCTAGATTCAAGACATGGTTGATCAACCTTAAGGAACAATTCATAATCCTAGATAAACTCTAATACTTCAATAACGATAGATAAGGCTTTTAAAGGAATCAATAAGACACTTCAAGAGCGATTAAACATATCCTGACAAGATCGAGTTCACAATGACAAAATTTTACAACATCAAGTGATCATCAAGAAGGTTAATCATAGCAATAAATTGGAAGACAAAGTGCAAAAAATTTTAAAGAACATAAAAACTTAGCCGTTACCGTCAAATCGGACAAGGAGAAATGAGGGAAAACCTCCACTTGCCTTGGTTTTACCGGAAAAAATCTCCAATTCACTCCACGTCGCAGATCGGGGCAAAAGAAGATGAGGGAAGTTGAAATCTGGACAAAAATGGCCAAAATAGAGGTTCGGGCCCAAAAAACCCTAACGCGAAAACTCAAGGAATGGGGAAAGTTTTACCACGATGGCGTAGCTCTCGACGAGAGCTTTCTAGATTTATACTCGGTTGAAGATTTCGAGCATCGGAGCACCGTCGGCGGCCACCGGAAGATTCACGAACGGTTTCATCTCTCTCTCCTACGTCTCTCTGGTTCGGGTCAGAATTTTGGAGAAGATGAAGTTTTTCTCTAATAAGAGTATATATATATATATATATATATATATATATATATATATATATATATATATATATATATATATATATATGTAATTATAAAAAGTTTTGTCTAAAAGCGGACTATTTACGAGCGGGTGCGCGGAAAATGAAAATAGAGGTTTATGATGGCTTCAAATCAAATAGTGCCCAACATGAAAGTTGTAGATCTCGTCGAGACAACAAATTTCATGTTAACCATTTTTCCATACGACATTGTTTTGAGACTCAAAAAGACTCTCGAATGCAAAATACAACGGACTACACGAGAACAAGTTTACGGGTACTCGAGAGGTAGAAAATAGGCTACTCGAGTAAGCAGGAACAGTTACTCGAGTATATAGAAAGTACTCGAGTAAGCAGAAAATAATTACTCGAGTATATAAAAAGTACTCGAGTAAGCAGAAAACAGTTACTCGAGTATATAAAAAGTACTCGAGTATAAAAATATCATTACTCGAGTATGAGAATAATCACTCGAGTAGGCCCAGAATAATCACTCGAGTAGGTCCAGAAGCAGTACTCGAGAGTAGAACAATTTACTCGAGTAGAACTGTAGTGCTCGAGAGGAGGAAACAAAGCACTCGAGAGGTACAGGAGTTGGTACTGGAGAGAAGAAGCAGCAACTCGAGAAGAAACAATTAAAGAACAGTGTTAGGAATATTGCTTTTTACAAAAATATCCAAATCAAACTATAGAGATGAATAAAGAATCACATTTTTGAATAGTATTTTAATATTAAAATATTCATATTTATATTTTTGAACAGAGAATACGAGTTCAAAACGTAGGCCCGAACGCGCGCCGAATCAAACAAAATTCGTATCATAGGCGAACACTGACGCTATGAACACAACGGCGAAGTAAAAGCCTAAATCCGACGAGTCATTTTCGAGATATAAATTTTCAAAGTTTACGACGAACATAAATTTCACAAAACTTCGAAAAATCGTCAAGGCCCAAATATCGCTCGGATCGCGACGAAACTTGACGAGCAAGTTCAGCATTACTTAACTTAAATTTCAAACACAAAATTTTCCCATTACAACAAGAATTCGGCCGACTCGACCGCACGGACGCGAAAATGCCTTAACTACATTGCGCCGCCAACTCGACGTTAAAAGTAACGCCACGACGTCATAAATATGACGATGCTCATACAAATAAAATCATCGAAAAATCGGGGACGTTACATACACCCTGTGCAAAGCTCTCATCTTCTGGAACTCTTTTCTTTCATCTCGGGAGGGGCTTTGACAACATCATCCACTAAAGTCTTCTCAGTTGTTTGAGAAAGAGAACACAACATAACTTTTTATTTCCAACTGTGTACATAGTTATAACTCCCTTCAAAAGTTAACACCTTTGGTTTTGGGGTACCTGATCAAAAGCTCAAAAGGGTTGTGAGATCTTCCTTAAAAATAGAGCTTGCAGTGACAGGACACCTGAGCAAAAATCTGTGGTGGCAGGGCACCTGATCAAAAATCTGTTAGTGGATTCCTACCAGGGTGGTAGAAGAGTGGATGTACCCAAGTTTAGGGGAACCACTATAAATTTCTTGTATCGTCTGGATTGCTCTATTATTTATTTATGTGTGCTGTGATTGTTTTTATTTTCTTTTTTCTTTATATATATATTTATCACTTATTTTAATCCGCTATAAAAATTAATTAAAATTTTAAAATACTCTATTCTCCCCCTTCTAGAGTTAAGCTGTTCAATCCCTCACTTTCAATTGGTATCAGATGGTAAGGTTATTTGGTTTCACAGGATAACACCTGAACCAAAAGATCTTTGATAGATCTTATTATCTCTAGTGTCTTTCTTATATCATGGCATAGAATAAAGAATATTCAAGCACCAAACCTCCAGTCTGCAATCTGAATAAGTTTGCAATCTGTAAGGCAAGAATCTGATTATATATAAACAATATTGACGAGGATACATATAATTCTATCTTGACAGATCCCCATACTCCTTCTGCAACAATTTCAACAAGTACCTCAGAAGTTTCACCACCTGAGTGGACAGATGCTCAGAAGAAGTTGAAAATGGCTGATGCTAAAGCCATGAACATCCTAGCTCAGACTATTTCTGATGACATCTTTCAAAAGGTTGTTGAATGCACATCAGCAAATGACATTTGGGACTCTCTAAACCAAATGGTTGCAGGATCAGTTGATGAGAGAAAGGATGGAAGATCTCATCTCATCTCTCAATATGAAAATTTCAAGAAAGATGAATCTGAGTCAGTAGCTGACATGTACAACAGACTCAGCCTAATCATCAATGAGCTGAAGAATATGCACAAGAATATCTCACTGACTGAGATAAATGACAAAATTCTTATGTGCTTCCCTAGTACATGGGACTCAAGGATTTGGCCAATCAAGGAGGCTAGAAGCCTAAATGAAATATCTACTGAGGCTCTTCTAGGCAAGCTCAAATCTTATGAGCAGCTTATTAAGACAAGAGAAGTAGCTGAGCAGAAGACCTCCTTATCAAGAAGGAAGGAGCAGAATATAGCCTTCAAGGCATCTAAAGAACCAGAAGCTCCTCCAGCAAATGATGAACTCCTAAGCTTGTTGGCCAAAAGATTCTATAAGATGGCCAGAAAAGATTTCAGAAGAAAGTCATCCAGACAAGATGACAGATCAAGATATGACAAAACTCCTACCAAAGAGATTGTCTGCTTTGGTTGCAAAAAGTCTGGACACATTCTACCTGAGTGTCCAGAGAAGCCAAGGAAAGACAAAAGGAAAGACAATGACTCCAAGAAGCACTACAACAAGCCCTCTTCCAGCAAGCATAAGAGGAAGGAAAAATGTTTTGTTGCTGAAACTTGGAGTGAAATAGAAGAAAAATTTTCATCTTCCAGCAAGCATAAGAGGAAGCATATGTGGATGATATGATCATCACAGGAAATTTGGAGGAGGAAGTAGCAAGGCTCAGGGCTGAGCTTGCTATACGCTTCGAGATGAAGGACTTGGGAGAGCTTCATCACTTTCTCGGTCTTGAAGTGCAGAGGAAGAAGAGCGGTATACTCATTTGCCAAAGAGGATATTCAGATCGCATTGTGAAGCGGTTCGGCATGGGCGAAGGGAAAAGTTGCTCTACTCCACTGGAACAGGGGGTGAAGCTTCAACGAGATGAGGGAAGGATTCTTCTTGATCCCTTGGTGTTCAGAGCTCTTGTTGGGAGCTTGATCTACCTGACGATTACAAGGCCAGACATTGCTTACGTTGTTGGCCGAGTAAGTCGGTTTATGGCTGAACCAAGGAAGTCTCATCTAGTGGCGGCAAAGAACATTCTGAAGTATGTTAAGACAACTTCTGATATGGGACTTCTCTATAGAAGGGACTCAGATTTTGTTTTGCTTGGGTACACAGATGCTGATTATGGCGGTGATTCGGATGAATGAAGGTCAACTTCAGGTTATGTGTTCACTTGCGGATCAGCTAGCATCTCGTGGTGTAGCAAGAAGCAGGACTCGGTGTCCGTCTCAACTACGGAGGCAGAGTATAAGGCTTCGGCCTTGGCTGCTCGGGAAGCCATCTGGTTGAGGAGGCTTATAGAGGATGTTCATGAAGAAGTGCAAGGGCCAACTTTACTCCGAGGTGACAATGAGAGTGCTCTCAAGCTGGTAAACAATCCAGTGTGTCATGCTAGGACCAAGCATATTGAGATCGATCACCACTTCATAAGGGAGAAGGTGTTGGAGGGATCTCTTCTGGTTGGGCATGTTCAGAGTGAAGATAATCCTGTTAACATCTTTACGAAGCCACTGTCGAAAGGGCCTTTTGAGCGGTTGCGAAGCTTGCTGGGCTTGACCACCACTTCTCACTTCAAGGGGGAGTGTTGAAATTTGTGAAGTAGAAGTGGGTGATGGGCAGGCCGGGCGGACTCAGCGGACAGAGTCAGCGGACTGGGCGGGCTGCTGTTATGCGGACTGGTGATAGGTCTGGTTGGACTTGGCTGTTCTTGTGGAGCGGTCTGTGTCCGCGGACTGGGCGGACTTTTGGTTGCGTTCTGGGTGCCAGCTTGGCTGATCTTGAGGAGCGGCTTGTGCGGCCTGGTGTGCGGCTTGTGCGGTCTACTATGCGGCCTGGTTGGTCTATGGCCAAGGACGTCGGGCTTCTAGCGAAGCGGACTGAGCGGACTGCGGTTTGCGGACTGTAGGTAGTGCTTGGTTGATTAGTGGCTTTGCGGTTTTACAAGCTTGAGTTAATAGGCTGGTTCGGTCCTCTATCCGCAGGAGGTTTGGCGGACTGGCTATTCCGCGGTGTCCGCTGTTGCGGACTGGCCTTAGAGTTTGGCTGTGGCCTTGCCGAGCTCTGGTAGTGCAGCAGTGTTGTTGCTGTGGCGGACTGGTGTTTCGAGTCCGGCAGATGGCCGATGCGTTGGGCAGACGTGCGAGTAGCATGCAGACTCTGCCTTACTCTGGCGATGTGTTGGCGGTGTACAACTCGTATTCGTCGAGAGTAGGTCCTACCACAGCCAAGACAGCAGAGGTCAAGGTCAACAAGTCAAGGCAGAAGCCAAAGTCAGCATTCAAGATCGCGGAAGGCCTGCGCGAGCATAGGCGAGCTCCCCTCGCATACTCTCCAGGTAGGCGACTAGGCGAGATACTCGCCCAGTTCTTGCGAGTTCCCCTAGAAGTCGTCTGGTCGCCAGGGGGTGGGGTATAAATATGACCCCCCCTCCCCTTGCATTGGCCTATAAATAGGACCCCAGGGGTACGAGAGAGGGGACCGAAAATCCTCAGCAGGATACTCGCGCGTTTCAAGATATTGGCCAAGTTTTCGGATTCCTTTTCCTTAGAGCAACTCGTGACTTTACGACTTTGCAAGATAGCCTCTCTCGTATTCAGTTCGGCCATTCTTGGTTGAGAAGGGGTTGCTCCTTTCGAGCATCCGGGTACGTGGTGGGTCCTTCCTGCCGCAACGTCTGGGGTCCTGTTTGACCTGTTCCTTCCTTCTGGTCACCCTAGCCATCCGATCTAGCTTCTGAGCCAGTAACCTTAGGCAGCTTTGGTCCGATTTCTGAGGTTAGGAATTTCCTGGCTTCAACACTTGGTGCGGTGAGCGTGGATCGCAGCCAAGGAGGAAAGTTTGGAAGTTGAGTGAGATGGCCATAGGTGGCGAGCAAGGCGGGTTGGTCGGCAACTCGGCAGTAGGAGGAGACGCCGCGCGAGGTGGCGAGTTTGTAACAGTGGCCGCATTTGAAGAGTTCGCGAGGAAGATCGAGCAAACCATTCTTACTGGTTTCGCTCAGCGCCCAGAGGTCACGGCGACTTCTCCTCGTCGCCTGACGCCGCTAGAAGAGGAAGCGCCGCCGAGGCGAGCTAGAAAGGAGCCCGCTTGGGTAAGGGAAGAACGACCAATGCAGTCGCGACTTTATCTGACGAGTAGCCAGGGGGTCCGTTTTCGGGATCCAATGTCGCCGGCAAGGTTCAGGGATACTCGCCAATGCAACGAATATGACATTTCCAGCGAGGATGAAACTCGTCACCGCCAGGGAGGGAGGAGCCCCTTCTGTGACGAGATCTTCGCCGCTCCAGTTCCAGAAGGGTTCAGGGAACCTGTTCTTACTTACTACTCCGGCAGAGACAATCCTGTCAGACACCTCCAGTGGTTTGAGGACGTCGTCTCCATTCGTAATATGTCTGATGCCTTCAAGTGCAGGTTCTTCTCCATCACCCTCAAGGGAAATGCTCGGGATTGGTTCCATCAACTACCGGCAGGGTCCGTGTACTACTTCTCAGATTTGCGTTGGGGCCTTATGGCAAGGTTCGCGACTTCGAAGAAGAGGAAGAAGGAAGCGACAACACTCTTCAAGATCGTCCAAGGACAATGCGAGAGTTTGGGACACTACATCGACCGCTTCCAAGAGTAAATTTTGGAGGTAGAGGAGGTAGACAGTTTCACCTTGATGGTGGCTCTCAAGTTCGGGTTGAAGCAAAGTTTGTTCAGTCTGGAGATGGGATCCAATCCCCCGAGATCCTTCAAAGAGATGATAGAGAACGCGAATACTTTTGTTCGCGGAGAAGAGAAGAACAAGGACTTCTTAGTGAGGCTAGATGGGGAAACTGCGATGGAAAGGGGGAGAGCGGGACCTTCGGGGTCAAAGTCGAGGAGGACGCCAGAAAGGAAGGAAGAAAGGAAAGAGGAAAGGAAGAAAGAAGAGCCAAGAAGGGAAGAGAGAAGGAAGAAGGAAGAACCCAGGAGGTTTGAAGAAAGGAGGCAGAAGAGGCCTCGAAGGCAGGAAGAGAGAAGGCCGGCGGAAGCTCGTGAAGGAAGAAGGGAGGAAAGGCGATTCCAGTATCCAGAGAATCGCCCCCAATGGAGACCAGCGAGACAGCAGTATCAGGAAGAAAGGAGAATTGGAAATCGACAGGAGGGAGGTCGAGGAGGAGGAAGAAGGGAGACAATGGCCATCGCTCGCCAAGACAACAAGAGACGTCAGAGGGAGCAGCGAGCGATGCGCTAGGAGGCGGCAATTCCCCTTTACTGCGATATTCACCGAGTAGAGGGGCACGGGACCTTGGCCTGCCCCGAGTTTTGGGAAGCGAGGAGAAGGCTGGAGGCAGGAGCAGCAGAAAGAGAGCAGCAGAGGAAGGAGGCCCCGGTTGGGTAGATGGCATTTCAAACTCCGGCAAGAAGAAGGAATGAAGACCGAGTTGACCTCGGAACTCGCGGGGAAGTGTTACATGGCCCAGGAGGTGGGCATGTAGGAGTGATCATTGGGGGGGCCGGGCTTGGAGCTTCCCGCAAGGGAAGTCTTCACCAAATCTATCGAAAGAACGTCGCTTCGACGTCGCAGACCCCGCCGCCATTAGAGGAGATCACCTTCTCGGAGGAAGATATGCTGGGGAATGAGAACCCTTTCCATGACGCCCTAGTGATCCAAGCTGCCATCGAGGACTTCACCGTCGACCGAATCCTCGCGGATAACGGAAGTTCGGTGAATGTCATCTTCAAGAGAACTTTTACTGGACTACAAGTGGAAGCGTCCCGAGTCCAAGCTGCTGATGGACCACTCTTTGGCTTCTCAGGAGAGAAGAAAGAGGTGGAGGGAGCAGTGGAACTGCTGGTCACACTCGGGGGGACTTCGATTCGATGCCGCTTTATCATCGTCGACGCGCCGAGTGGGTACAACGCCATCTTCGGGCGGCCTCTTATCAACTACTTCAGGGTCGTTCCGTCGTCTTATCACCAGTGCCTGAAGTACTACCGCGGAGATGTGCAGATCAGGATCAGGGGAGATCCCAAGGCCTCCAGGGAGTGCTACTTGAATGCCGTCAGCACCATCAGCTGCATGGGTGACGCGGAAAAGCTGGAGGAGTTGCTGGAGAAGGGGGAAGGGTTGTGTGCTGCTGAGGAGGTGGAGGAGATAGAAGTGATCTCTCAAGGGGGAGAGTCGGGACTGCTGAAGGTGGGAGGATCCTTGTCGCTTGGGGGGAAGATGGAGATGGCCGCTTGCCTGCAAGACAACGTTGATGTCTTTGCATGGAGCGCCGTCGAGATGCCAGGAGTGGACGCCGATGTAGTTTGTCATCGCCTCAACCTGGATCCCGCGGCAGCTCCAGTTCGTCAAAAGCAGAGGAAGAGCGCCGCCATGCTAGCCGAGTCGATAAGGGAAGAGGTGGAGAAGCTGCTGAAAGCAGGGTTCGTCTCGGAGATCCAGTATCCAGGCTGGGTCTCCAATGTTGTAATGGTGAAGAAGCCTGGAGGAGGCTGACGATTATGTATCGATTTTTCCATGTTAAATAAAGCTTGCCCGAAAGATTGCTACCCCTTGCCTCAAATCGACGCGCTGGTTGATTCCGCCGTCGGGTTTCCTGTGATGAGTTTTCTTGATGCCTTTTCAGGATATCATTAGATCCGGATGCATCCCCCCGACTGCCAGGACGTCTCTTTCATAACCAGCGACGGCTGCTACAGTTATAAGATGATGCCCTTCGGGCTCAAGAATGCAGGCGCCACTTACCAGAGGATGATGGATCAGATCTTCAAAGGGCAAAAGGGGCGGAACTTGGAGGTTTATGTGGATGACCTCCTCGTCAAGAGCAAGAGCGTCGCGGAGCACATAACGGATCTGGTGTAGACATTTGCCACCCTGAGGAAGTACAAGATGCGACTCAATCCGGCCAAGTGCATTTTCGGTGCGGGAAGAGGGAAGTTTCTAGGTCACCTCCTCACTCCCAGGGGGGTGGAACCCAATCCAGACAAGGTGAAGGCCATTCTGGAGATGGCATCGCTGCGAGACCCTAAGGAAGTCCAAAGGCTGACAGGAAGGCTGGCAGGCCTCAGCCGTTTTTTGTCCAAGGCAGGTGAGCAGTGCTCTCCGTTCTTCAAGACCCTTCGGGGAAATCAAAAATTCGAGTGGACATTGGAGTGCGAGGAGGCTTTCGGAAAGCTCAAGCAACAGCTAACCCAAGCTCCTCTCCTCCAGGGGCCACGGGGTAATGAAGATCTTTTCCTCTACCTAGGAGTCGGGGCGGAAGCGGTTAGTTCAGTGCTGGTTCGGGAGGAAGGCAAGAGACATCTTCCGATCTACTATGTTAGAAGAGTGCTGCGGCAGGCGGAGACGAGGTATCCAATCCTGGAGAAGCTGGTGTTCGCTTTGGTGGTTTCGGCTCGAATGCTCCGCCCATATTTTCAAGCTCACTCCATCAGGGTCGTCTCCGATCATCCTCTAAGGAGTATCCTAGATGGAGTGGAGCACTCTGGCAGGCTGGCAAAGTGGGCAGTGGAGCTTAGCGAGTTCGATATTTCCTACTCTCCGAGGGTAGCAATCAAGGCGCAGACGGTGGCAGATTTCCTTGCCGACTTCTCGGCCGAAGTAGAAGTAGAGGAAGGCTCTACTAGCATAGTATACTGGAAGGTGTTTATGGATGGTGCTTCGGGCAGACACTCTGTGGGAGCCGGAGTCGTGCTCGTCAGCCCTCAGGGAACCAGGATCGAGCAGGCAGTTGAGATCCATTTTCCAGTTACCAACAATCAGGCGGAGTACGAAGCCATGGTGGTCGGCTTGAGTCTCGCCAAGGAGTTGGGGATTAAAGATATCAGGGCCTTCACCGACTCGATGGTAGTTGCTTCCCAGATCAGAGGCGAGTTCGAGCTGAATGACCCGATTTTGCGGCGGTACTTGATCAAAGTGAAAGGTTTGATCGGGGGATTTCAATCTTTCTTCGTCGAGCACGTGCCCCGAGAGGAGAATTCAGAAGCCGACTATCTTGCCAAATACGGTCCCCGGGCTGGGGGAATCGTGACTGATCTTTTCTGACCATCCATCGAGGAAGGGGAGATGATGGAAATTGAGCAGAGGGCATCTTGTAGGGATCCATTCATTTCTTTTCTAACGACGGGACAGATACCAGCCAACGAAGGAGACCAGAGGAAGTTTCGCTACAAAGCCGCTTACTATTTGCTCCAAGAAGGGGAACTCTACCGAAAAACCATCTCAGGTCCTTTAGCTCGGTGCCTATCAGAGGTTGAAATACCTCGTGTCCTGGAAGAGATTCACTCAGGAGAGTGCGACAGTCACTCGGGAACTAGGACCCTTGAGCAAAGGATTCTGAGGCATGGGTACTTCTGGCCCACCATTAGGAAAGATGCAGAGACTTTCTCAAAAAAGTGCCTCTAGTGCCAGCTCTTCACGCCTCTCCAACTACAGCCAGCTCAACACCTTCGCTTGATCACAGCTCCATGGCCCTTCGCCATCTGGGGGATGGACTTGATCGGCCCTTTTCCTCAGGCCAGCGGATAGAGGAAGTTCGTGCTAGTTATGATCGACTACTTCTCCAAGTGGATCGAGGCGAAGGCCCTAGCCAAGACCACGTCGCAGATCGTGAAGAATTTCATTTGGGGAGAGATCGCATGTAGGTTCGGAATTCCCCTGGCCATCGTCACCGACAACGGGCCGCAGTTCGCTAGTTTGGAGTTAGAGGATTTCTGCAAGCAGCTAGGGATGGATCTTTGATTCGCCTCTGTGCATCATCCTCGCAGCAATGGATAGGTGGAAGAAGCCAACAAGTTGATCATCAACCTTCTAAAAAAGAAAGTCACCAACTTGAAGGGCAATTGGGCAGAACAACTCCCCTCAGTCCTCTGGGCTTTGAGAACAACTCCAAACTCGGCCACGGGGGAAACTCCTTTCAAGTTATCCCACGGGTCTGAGGCACTCATCCCAGTAGAATTCGAGGTTCGGAGCCCGAGAGTTATAGCAGCTGGAGATGGTTGTTGGGTACATTGGAATATATGTACCTGATTTGAAGAAGCCTCACCCTACTCAATGATATACATCATGGTGTATTTGATGTGTTTTTGAGTTGATTTGTGCAGGTTAAGTAATTGCAGGGAAAGCTGAAAAGTTTCTAAGTCCATGTGTCGACACCCATAAGAAAAGTGTCGACACTTAAGAAGCCTTGTGTCGACACCTAGAGAAGCAGTGTCAACACTTGGAGTAATTGTGTCGACACCAGGAATGCAGAGTCGACACCAGAAGGAAAGTGTCGACACATACAGGAAGTGTCGACACTCAATGAAGAAATGTCTACATAATCAGTGTCGACACTTAGAAGCAGTGTCGACATCCAAAGGAACTTTGTCGACATCAAAAGTGTCGACACTAGGAGGCTGTGTCGACACTCAGCAAACTTCAACAAAGTTCAAGTACAAGTGTCGACACCAGAAGACATGTGTCGACACTCAGCAAAACTTCAACAAAATTCTAAGTACAAGTGTCGACACAAAGGAGATGTGTCGACACTCAGCCAAAGTCTCAACACAAGAAGAATGTGTCGACACAGAGGAGATGTGTCGACACTCAGCCAAAGTCTCAACACATGAAGAATGTGTCGACACAAAGAAGATGTGTCGACACTCAGCAAAAGTATCAACACAGAAGAAGATGCGTCGACACAAAGGAGATGTGTCGACACTTAGCAAGTATCAACACAAGAAGATGTGTCGACACAAAGGAGTTGTGTCGACACTTAGCAGAAATCAACTAAGTATCAAAGAAGAAGGACTTGTGTCGACACACAGGATCAGTGTCGACACATTCTGAAGAAGCAGTGTCGAGAAGTAATTTCTACAACACAAGGAGTTGTGTCGACACCATGAAGGCTAGTGTCGACACTTAGTCTACTTGTGTCGACACTTAGTCTATCAGTGTCGACACTTAAAGACTGACTGTCTCGACACTTTCAGACAGTTACAGAAAATTCAAGAAGTGACTGGATGACTTGACAGCTGCCATTCCAGCCGGTCTACTGCAACTGTCAGAGCTGTCAAAAAGTTGTTAGAAACCAGAACAACCGGTTACCTTGGAGAAAGTCTATATAAAGACCCTTCTCCTTCGACAGGATGAATGAATTCAAGAAGAGCAATGAATCATTGAAGCACAACACAACAAGAAGAAGACCTTCAAGTGAAGATCTAAGAAGTTGGAGAGAGAGAGCTCCTTCCAAGAAGACAGCTGTTGAACCAGGCTGTGAAGAAAGTTTCAGATTGAGATCTGATTCTTAAGTCAGCAGTGATTGAAGATCATCTTCCTAGAGAATCAACCCTACTGTGTTCTAATTCAAGAAGCTTTGAAGAAAGCCAAGGGAGGTTGATCTCAGCAAAGTTCTTTCAAGAACTCTTCAAGAAACCAGACAACTCTTCTCTCTCAATCAGAGTTGTGGTTATATACTTTGTAATTTTAATTTCTTGTAGGATCCTAAGGGATCTGAGTTGTAAGCCTGAAATTATAAAGGCTGAGTGGTAGGGCCTTTGTGCCTGAGTGTAGGATATACTTTTCTCTGAGTGTAGGCCTTGTTGAAGGCTGAGTGTAGGCCTTGGTGAAGGCTGAGTGTAGGTCTTGGTGAAGACTGAGTGGTAGGGCTGTGTGCCTGAGTTGTAGGAGTGGGATCACTCTGAGTTGTAGGAACCTGTTTGGGGTTCTGAGCTGTAAGATCTGAGGATCTGAGGAGTAGTGAAGAAGTTTGGCCGAATCTAGTACACTACTAGATAGGCGAAGGTGGAAAGTGGATGTACCCAGACCTTAGGGAACCACTATAAAAACTATGTGTACTCTGTGTGTGTGACTGATTCTGTGTATGTTGTTTAAAGTTCTGTGAATTCTGTGATTAATTCTGCCTAAAAGTTTAAAAAGATTAATGTCACCTATTCACCCCCCCCCCCCCTCTAGGTGATTAGGTACAATTTCTTTCAAGTGGTATCAAAGCGAGGTTGCTCAAAAAGGACATAACAGTCTGAGTAAAAATCCTGTAGGCAGAATCAAGAATCAAGAAAATGGGTTCAATAGAGAATCACAAAGAGCTACGATCCATGAAGTTGTCAATCTGTAGAAAGGAGATTTTTGGCATTTGGAAAGAAAGAGTTAGACTATTTATAGAAGCCTCTCACCCTAGAATCTATATCACAGTCAAAGAAGGGCCATATGTGTCAATGAAAGTATCTGTCTTGGATGCAAATCAGAGAACTCCTAAGGACTATTCAGAGATGACTAAAGATGAGATTATTCTGGCCACTATGGACAAGAGGGCTCAGAATATTATTGTAAGTGTAATAGATGATGCCACATTTCAGAATTTGATACACTGTAAAACATCAAAGGAAATATGGGACACACTGATAGTCTATATGGAGGGTTCAGAAGAGGTAAGACAAGACAGGAAGTCTTTGTTAAACCAAGAGTATGAGAGCTTCAGACAAGGAAGGTATGATAGCATAACTGAGTGCTATAAGAAATTCTATAGGATAGTTAATGAGTTAATGTCCTATGGAAGAGAATTCAGCAATTATGAGCTGAATGATAAGTTCTTGAGATCCCTAACTAAAGACTAGGATACTAAGATTTGTGCCATAAGAGAAATGGCCAAATTAGCAGACATTCCTCCTCCAATATTGTTTGGAAAACTGTTATCATATGAGATGCAGTTACTGGTAAGGAAGGAGTAGGAGAAGACTACAAGAGTTGAGCACAAAGAAAGAGCTGTGGCTTTCAAGACTGAAGCCACTAGGAAATATAAAAGCAAGTCTCCATCTCCACCTCCAAAAGTTACTGAGACAGAGACAGATGAGTCAGAAAGCAAGAATTCTGAAAGCAGTGAGAGTGATGAAGACTTTGCAGCTTTCACTAGACATTTTCAGAAGTTTCTAAAGAAGAAACAGTGGAGGTATAAGCCATCCACTTCACAGAAGTCATCAAAGAATGACAGGAGAAAGCCCAAGTCAAGTAAAACTACATCTTCAAAGATAGTTTGTTATTGTTGTAACAGACAGGGACATGTTGTTTCTGACTGTCCAGAGAAGAGGAAAGAGTCAACTGATAAGAAGAAGACTCAGATCAAGGGCAAAAAGGAAAGGTCCTTTGTTGCTAAGAAGGACAAAAGTCTGTCTGATATATCTTCTTCAGAAACTGATTTAGAAGCTGAAGCTTATATTGGACTGTTTGCTGAAGAAGAGGAAGATGAGTTCATCTAGTTAATGAACTCTATATATGAGCATGAGGACAATCAGTGCCAGGGACTGATGGCCTTATCAGAAGGAGACAAAATCCAGGATCAGCCTGGACCAAGTCAGGTACAAAATTATTCTGCTAGTTCAATTTCTAGTACTGAGTCAGATTCAGATACATCAGCATCAAGTGATGTTAGTGGATCTGAATCTGAAGGAGACATTCATCAGTTGATTGATGAATATAGAGTAGTGTTGCAGGCTTTTAAGAAAAGCAAACTCTTGGCCAAAACTCAGGCTAAGGAGATTGCTAATCTCAAAGTGGCTGCAACAGATTTTGATAAGTTGCTTGATCAGAAACTAAATGAAATAGCCAGGCTGAAGAACATTACTGTTATTCAGATGGGGACTATTACATTCAAGAATGATCAAATCAGAAATCTGGAGATTAGTCTTCAGAAGGAGAGAGATATAGTAGCAAGGTTTTCTAAACCAAAATCTGTTCTACCTTTGATAGATGAGTTTGTACCTCATAAGGGTAAAACTGGATTAGGGTTTACAAAACCTGCCTGGACAGTACAGTCCAAGTCTAAGGGCAAAGCCCCAGTACTCAACAAGAAGCCTGCTGTAGATAAAACAGCCAGGGTTGTACCTAAGCAAAGGTACAACAGATTTGAGTGCTGCTGTTGTGGCAAGGTAGGCCACTTTGCCATAGATTGTTGGCATAATTCAAATGCCAAGGTGAGTAGCAAACTGCCTGCTAGAAAAGCTACAGGTAGTTTTGTTAAGATTCAGACTAACTTGCACCAAGGACCCAAGAATTATTTGGGTTCTAAGGTTAAGTAATCTGTTTTGCAGGTGAGTCCAAGTGGCCATGCCCCAATATGGTACTTGGACAGTGGATGTTCCAGGCACATGACTGGAACTAGGGGATTGCTGAAGGACTATACACCAATCAAGGATGGTCCTAAAGTCACCTTTGGTGGTTCTGAAAAAGGAATCATCAAAGGCTTTGGTAACATTTCTAGCAACCTTATTACAATTACTCAAGTGGCTTATGTTAAAGGTTTGAAACACAACCTCATTAGTATAAGTCAGCTGAGTGATTTAGGATATGACATCTCATTTGTCAAAGATGGTTGTCATATCAGGAGGTCAAATGATCAAAAGATCATTCTGACAGGTTATAGGAAGAGAAATGTCTATTGTCTAGATATTATGTGTGAGAACAATGTTTCTCCTGTGTGTCTTGTAGCTGATGAGAAAGTCTCTCATTGTGTCAAATGGCATAAGAGGCTAGCCCATCTTAACTATAAGACAATTGGTCAACTCTATAGTAAAGAGTTAGTGAGGAATGGTCCTCAGGTTAAGTGTATAAAGGATGGGATATGCTCAGCTTGTCAAAAGGGCAAGCAGACCAAATCCACTTTTAATAGCATTGAGAACAAAGATGCTGTGAGGTGCCTATACCTCTTGCATATGGATCTTTTTGGTCCTATGCCAGTTCACAGCCTAGGTAGGAAGGTCTACACATTTGTGGTTGTAGATGATTATTCAAGGTTTTCCTGGGTATTCTTCCTAAGGCAAAAATCTGAAACACCTAGTATCTTTTATAGTTTTGTCAAACAAATTCAGAATGACTTAGACAGTACAGTGGTCAAAATAAGAAGTGACCATGGTACTGAATTCCAGTCTGATAGTATGACAAAGCTATGTGAAGAGTTTGGGATATTTCAGGAATTTTCCTCACCAAGAACACCTCAGCAAAATGGTATTGCTGAAAGGAAAAATAGAACCTTGATAGAGGCTGGTAGAACCCTATTGAGTGACACATCTCTCCCAGAATATTTCTGGGCTGAGACAGTAAACATTGCATGTCATGTAATTAAAAGGACTACTATCACCAAGAGCCACAATAAGACCCCCTATGAGATTGTGAAAGGCAGAAAACCAAATCTATCCTATTTCAGGATCTTTGGTTGTAAATGTTATATACTTAACAATGGAAAGTCTTACTTAACCAAGTTTGCTGCCAAATCCCAAGAGGGGATCTTTGTTGGGTACAACAACAACAGTAAGGCTTATAGGGTCTACAACTTGACTACTCAAGTTGTAGAAGAGTCAGTACATGTAGTGTTTGATGAAGCTAGACTCATTAACAATGAATTGTCTAGAAGTGTTTGCAGCTCTACAGGTGTGACTGAGAAGATGGACAAGCTTACTATTGAAGAAGGATCTACTGTAAGTCAGCATGTGGATGATAGTGGCTGTTATCCAGGGGGAGTACAAGATACTCTAGTTGATGAAGAAGATCAAGAGGAGCTGCTGAATGAAGAAGCTGTAGGTGCACAACCAGAAGACAGGCTGCCTCCAACTAATAGACATTTAAAAGATCATCCAACCAATCAAATTATTTGTGATCTCAGACAAGGGGTACAAACAAAGAGCAGAAATCTAAGTTCAGTACTCTACTCCAGTTTTCTATCCCAAGTAGAGCCAAAGAAATTTGAAGAAGCCATCCTAGACCCTCATTGGATTGAGGCAATGCAAGAGGAGCTGAACCAGTTCAAAAGATGCAATGTTTGGGAGCTAGTTCCTAAAACAAAAGACCACAACATTATTGGGACTAAGTGGATCTTTAGGAACAAGTTGGATGAACATGGAGTTATTATAAAGAACAAAGCAAGACTGGTTGCAAAAGGTTATAGGCAGGAAGAAGGTATTAACTTTGATCAAACCTTTGCTCCAGTAGCCAGACTGGAAGCTATAAGGATGTTCCTGGCTTATGCAACCTATCAAGGGTTTAAAGTATACCAAATGGATGTTAAGTCAGCCTTTCTGAATGGAAATCTGAAGGAAGAAGTCTATGTAGAACAACCATCAGGTTTTGTTGATTCTATCAAACCTAATTATGTCTATAGACTTAGGAAGGCTTTGTATGGGTTAAAACAAGCCCCTAGGGCTTGGTATGAAACCCTGTCTAGTTTCCTCATTAAGAACAAATTCTCAAGGGGGAAAATAGACAAAACTCTATTCCTTAGGGAATCCAGAGGCAAGATAATCTTAGTCCAAATATATGTAGATGACATCATATTTGGGTCTACAGAAAGTAGTCTTTGCAAAAAGTTTGCAAAACTTATGCAAGGACAATTTGAAATGAGCAGTATGGGGGAACTTAAGTTCTTCTTGGGTCTCCAAGTTAGACAGACTGAGGATGGTTTATCCATATGTCAGTCTAAGTTCACCCTAGAATTGATAAGGAAGTATGGTATGGAATCATCCAGTACCATGAAAACTCCTATGGGGTCAAGTATGTCTCTTAGCAAAGATGATGCAGGGAAACCTGTAGATAAGACTTTGTATAGAGGGATAGTTGACTCCCTATTGTATTTGACTACAAGTAGACCAGATATCATGTATGCTACATATGTCTGTGCTAGGTACCAAGCTTGCCCTAAAGAATCTCATTTGACAGCAGTCAAAAGAATTCTGAGATATCTTAAGGGCACTCCTTATCTAGGCCTTTGGTACCCTAGGAATGGAGACTTTAAACTGACAGGTTATTCAGATGCAGATTTTGCAGGCTGCAAGGAAGATAGGAAGAGTACCACAGGTACCTGTCAGTTTCTAGGTGGAAGGCTGGTGTCTTGGAGTAGCAAGAAGCAGACCAGTGTGGCTATCTCCACAGCTGAGTCAGAGTATGTTGCTGCAGGGAGCTGCTGTGCACAACTACTATGGATACAACACCAGCTAGAAGAATATGGTATACATGTAAGTAGAACACATTTATTTTGTGATTCTACTAGTGCTATTTCTATTGCAAACAATCTTGTCTCCCATAGTAGGACTAAGCACATAGAAATAAAGTACCATTTTCTAAGAGAACATGTGGAAAAAGGAGATATTTCACTAGAGTATATTAATACAAAAAATCAGCTAGCTGACATGTATACTAAGCCATTAGATGAAACCAAATTCAATAAATTTAAAATTGAATTAGGGATGATAAACTTAGAATAGTTTACAAAATTTGGCTAAGTAAAATTGTGTCGACACTCAGAGTTGTCTGTGTCGACACATAGTAGAGGTGTCGACACTTCAGAGAAAAGGTGTCGACACATCTAGGAAATCTATGTCGACACTTCAGAAAAATAGTGTCGACACATGCAGTGTAGGTGTCGACACATCCAAGTTGGTGTCGACACTTAAGATTTACATAGAATTAGTCTAGTAAAGTCTCGACTAAGTGTCGAGCTGAGTGGTGTCGACACATATATAAGTGTCGACACATATATTCTGTCGACTATACTTGTGTCGACACATAGTTGTCGAGACATTATAAGTAAGTGTCGACACTTTTCAACAGTGTCGACACAATTTAAGTATTTTGACGCGCCCTTTCATCTTCGACTCTAGAAAGGTATAAATAGGTTTTCGCCATTGTTTGTCGACACGCTCACCAAAGTTTGGAGACCAAACTTGTGTGTCGACATCTCTCTTCTCTAAATTCAAATTTCTTCAAACCCTAATGGCGCCCAAGCTAGAAGAGAATGTTAATGAAGGATATGAACTCGTGCGTCATGCCTTTGATGACGCGGAACCTGAAATCAAAGGTGTAGTAACCCTAATAGAAGAGACTGGGTTAGAATTTCTTGTATCAGAACCGATCAAGATATGGAAGAAGGAAGTCCTCGAATTTCTGAATGGAGTAACACTAGATGAATCAGGACTCAAGATTAAGTCAAGAGTTCACGGGGAAAAGGTGAAGGTCTCTCCTAAGAGTCTAAGAAAAGTTCTTCAACTACCAAGGACAAAGGAAGAGGAAGATGTATCAGTTTCTAAGACTAGAGAGGCACTGAGATGGTGTGGACTTGATTCTAACCTGAAGATAGGATCTGTATTCAACAGAAAAGGAATGAACATGCAGGGCAAATTCTTATCTGAAATTGTTGGCAAGGTTATCCTGAGCAAACCTGGAGGACATGATAGAATATCTGCTCATATGTTCAGTCTAATGACAAGAATTATCTTCAAACTAGATACTGATTGGTCTACAGTTATGTTTGAAAAGATAAAAGAGAGTATGAAGAAGCTCAATCTGGGTAGAATACTGAGTTTATATCTAGCTGGAAGTATTCCAGATGTGATGAACCAAGCTGCAGGTTACAAGATCAATCACATGAGGAGAATGGATTTGAGAATCTTCTCTAGGTGGGATCGAGTATTGACCAAAGAAATGTCAACTCCAGAGAAGGAAACACCCCAGAAAAAGAAGAAGAAGACAGCCTCTGTGGCTCAGGAATCCTCCAGCAGCTCTGAAGAGCAAGTAGTATTTAGTTCTGATGATGAACAAGGAAGGAATGCTGGATAGTCTCCAGCAAGACAAGAAAAAGCTCAGAGGAAGGGGGAGCTACCCTCAGCTAGCCCAGTTCACCTAGATCCACTCCAGGGGGAGCCTCTACTGGTGGATGAGCCAACTCCCTTAGAGAGTGAAAGGGCTACCCATACAATACTTGAGGTAATAACTGAAATTAATAAATTAGATTTCCCTATTGAGGATGATGTTTTGTCTGATTCATTACCTAATGTTAATCAGCAAACATAGACACATAGCCAACCCCAAGATGTGGTCATTGAGGACACATCTGTAGTTGAGAAAGAGGTATCAGCTGCTCCTGAGATCAGGGATTCACCAAGTCAACCTCAACAAAGTTTACATTGGAAGAGCTGTTCCCAGACTTATTACAGACTGACTTTGAAGTGGAAAAAGCAGCTGTTGAGGGGGAGCAGGTAGATCTTCAGGGGGAGCAAGTTAGGTCTCAAGAAGAAACAGCAAGACAAGAACCTGAGATGCAACAGAATGCTGAGGAGTTACCTAGGAAGGATTTACCTCCTAGCCCAAAGGAAAGAGTAGATATAGCTAGCACATCTGCTTCTGAAGATGAAGAGGCTGTTAGAGCCAAGAAGAGGAAGTTTCAGGTCTTCAAAAGAAGAAGCCAGACTTACAAAAAGGCTTTACAAACAATTGCACCACAGCCTGCACCATCTACTGATTTTAGTTCACTGATGGTGGCTTTACAAATTAAGCTGGATGAACAAAGACAAGCTCTGGAAAAATATGTAGATGAAGGGCATAAGTCACTGCAGTTTGATCTTGCACAGGACATCAAATCTATCAGATTTGAAGTGAATCTAAACAAAAAGGAAATGACTGATTGTTTCCATAAGGGAGGCAATACAATAGTCTATTTGGCTACACATCAAGAGAAGATTAAGACTCAAGTGGATGACATGGCTGTCAAACAAGGATATGTACTAGAGAATCAGATAAGAATGAATGATAATCTAACAGCTTCCCATAATGTCATTGTCACTGAGATAAAGAATATAGCCACTGCCCAACCTGTAGAGAGTGCAACTGCCAAAGCTGAGTTTGATAAGAAATTCTAGGAAAGCCTGATTGCTTTTAAGACTGTTCTTGAAACTTCTCAGAAGGCCATTGCAGAACAACTTCAGAAGTTCAAACCCTTCTATAAGGATGGAGTTAATTATCTGAATTATCAAATAAGATTCCAGAAAGATGATCTTAAGAATCACATTGTTAGAGAAGTCATAAAGGGGGAGAGGGTGTTAGTCAAAGCCAGCTCTGATCATGCCAAATG
Source organism: Platanthera guangdongensis (assembly GCA_039583875.1). Classification (NCBI taxonomy): domain Eukaryota; kingdom Viridiplantae; phylum Streptophyta; class Magnoliopsida; order Asparagales; family Orchidaceae; genus Platanthera; species Platanthera guangdongensis. Next base: position 145,094,501 of record CM077165.1, read on the forward strand.
GATTTCAAATTCCATCAGATCCACCCTTGGATATCCTCCATTATGTGATGATGATAATGTGGCAGAGTCTGGAATAAATCCTGCTTACTTTGGAGGAGAGCCAGCTGAAGTAGCTCAGGTAATATACCCTCCAGCAGACTTTGATATGATACATCAGGAGGTACAGTCTATGTATAGTCCTCTTGATGGTAATCTGAATGTTATTTTGGATAAAGTAGTACAGCCAGTGCCAGAGGCAGTTCTAAAAGAACAAGAAGCACAATTATCTAAGAAAAGGTTCAGAGAGCAAGCTGAACTTAGGCCTGATTTTGAACAATGGAGCCCCACCTCCAGGAATATCATTTTGACTGCTTGGAAGGCTGCTAAAGATAATATCCTGGATAGAGGCAAGTGGTACTCTGAACAAGAGTGGAGGAAACATGAGAACAGGCAAGAGGCTATTGTTCAATATAGAAGAAAGGTTAAGTTGGGAAAGCTACCTCCTACTACACAGGAGCCTAGCAAGTACTTCCCTAAGCCTTATCATTATTTTGAAAGGCAAAAGATAAAGGCTGAAGAATTGAAAAAGAAAGATCTTAAGGGAAAGAATCCTGCTGCTGCTGAAGATGCTGAAGCCCCAGTTCAAGCAAAGATTCAATCTGGAAAAGGGATTGTAATCAAGGAGCCTGAGCAGCAATAGGATAGCATTTTCTTTAGTTTACAATTGTAATCATTTGTTTTTAAACTCTCTGTAAACTTTTGAATAACGAAAATGTTGAAGTTGTTAGAACAATGTGATATGTGTTAAATCTATTACATTACTGTTCTGAGATATTTGTGTATACATGTTTTGTTTATACATGTTTATGTACTTACCCTGTTATGTATTACTGTTTTACATCATACTGTGAATTTGTTATGTATGGTGTATATCATTGACTAAGGGTTATGACTTCTCCAAATAGGGGGAGATTGTTGGGTATATTGGAATATATGTACCTGATTTGAAGAAGCCTCACCCTACTCAATGATATACATCATGGTGTATTTGATGTGTTTTTGAGTTGATGTGTGCAGGTTAAGTAATTGCAGGGAAAGCTGAAAAGTTTCTAAGTCCATGTGTCGACACCCAGAAGAAAAGTGTCGACACTTAAGAAGCCTTGTGTCGACACCTAGAGAAGCAGTGTCAACACTTGGAGTAATTGTGTCGACACCAGGAATGCAGAGTCGACACCAGAAGGAAAGTGTCGACACATACAGGAAGTGTCGACACACAATGAAGAAATGTCTACATAATCAGTGTCGACACTTAGAAGCAGTGTCGACATCCAGAGGAACTTTGTCGACATCAAAAGTGTCGACACTAGGAGGCTGTGTCGACACTCAGCAAACTTCAACAAAGTTCAAGTACAAGTGTCGACACCAAAAGGCATGTGTCGACACTCAGCAAAACTTCAACAAAATTCTAAGTACAAGTGTCGACACAAAGGAGATGTGTCGACACTCAGCCAAAGTCTCAACACAAGAAGAATGTGTCGACACAGAGGAGATGTGTCGACACTCAGCCAAAGTCTCAACACATGAAGAATATGTCGACACAAAGAAGATGTGTCGACACTCAGCAAAAGTATCAACACAGAAGAAGATGTGTCGACACAAAGGAGATGTGTCGACACTTAGCAAGTATCAACACAAGAAGATGTGTCGACACAAAGGAGTTGTGTCGACACTTAGCAGAAATCAACTAAGTATCAAAGAAGAAGGACTTATGTCGACACACAGGATCAGTGTCGACACATTCTGAAGAAGCAGTGTCGAGAAGTAATTTCTACAACACAAGGAGTTGTGTCGACACCATGAAGGCTAGTGTCGACACTTAGTCTACTTGTGTCGACACTTAGTCTATCAGTGTCGACACTTAAAGACTGACTGTCTCGACACTTTCAGACAGTTACAGAAAATTCAAGAAGTGACTGGATGACTTGACAGCTGCCATTCCAACCGGTCTACTGCAACTGTCAGAGCTGTCAGAAAGTTGTTAGAAACCAGAACAGCCGGTTACCTTGGAGAAAGTCTATATAAAGACCCTTCTCCTTCGACAGGATGAATGAATTGAAGAAGAGCAATGAATCATTGAAGTACAACACAACAATAAGAAGACCTTCAAGTGAAGATCTAAGAAGTTGGAGAGAGAGAGCTCCTTCCAAGAAGACAGCTGTTGAACCTGGCTGTGAAGAAAGTTTTAGATTGAGATCTGATTCTTAAGTCAGCAGTGATTGAAGATCATCTGCCTAGAGAATCAACCATACTGTGTTCTAATTCAAGAAGCTTTGAAGAAAGCCAAGGGAGGTTGATCTCAGCAAAGTTCTTTCAAGAACTCTTCAAGAAACCAGACAACTCTTCTCTCTCAATCAGAGTTGTGGTTATATACTTTGTAATTTTAATTTCTTGTAGGATCCTAAGAGATCTGAGTTGTAAGCCTGAAATTATAAAGGCTGAGTGATAGGGCATTTGTGCCTGAGTGTAGGAGATACTTTTCTCTGAGTGTAGGCCTTGTTGAAGGCTGAGTGTAGCCCTTGGTGAAGGCTGAGTGTAGGTCTTGGTGAAGACTGAGTGGTAGGGCTGTGTGCCTGAGTTGTAGGAGTGGGATCACTCTGAGTTGTAGGAACTTGTTTGGGGTTCTGAGCTGTAAGATCTGAGGATCTGAGGAGTAGTGAAGAAGTTTGGCTGAATCTAGTACACTACTAGATAGGCGAAGGGGGAAAGTGGATGTACCCAGACCTTGGGGAACCACTATAAAAACTGTGTGTACTCTGTGTGTGTGATTGATTCTGTGTATGTTGTTTAAAGTTCTGTGAATTCTGTGATTAATTCTGCCTAAAAGTTTAAAAAGATTAAGGTCACCTATTCACCCCCCCCCCCCCCCCCTCTAGGTGATTAGGTACAATTTCTTTCAACGGCGGCAAAGAATGGCGTTTAGAGAACGAGGACGCCCAAAGACTCTCACTGGATTTTGTGGAAGAACTTCGTGACTTGGCTTCCATCCGCCAAGAGGAGATCAAGCGGCGCATGACGAAGCACTTCGATAAAAAGGTCCGCCTAAAGCATTTTCTCGCCGGAGACCTGGTTATGAAAAAGGTAGACGCTGCAGGAAGGGGAGCCGCAGTGGGCAAGCTGCATCCGAATTGGGAAGGTCCCTTCATTATTCAAGAAGCCTTAGCCACCGGAGGCTATTATCTCCAGGATCAGGTTGGAGAGCAACTGGGAGGTACTTGGAGCGGGGATGACCTGAAAAGGTTCTATCCTTAGCGGCCGATGATGTACTTTGTTTACATGTTTTTACATATATGCAATGGTAGCTTTTCTTTTTCTATCCATCTTGTTTTTTATCGCAAACTTTCTGGGAGCTTAAGGTTTTACTTCAAGATCGATCCAAGAAGCTGGCAGTCAACTTGTTCCTCCCAGATAGCCCAGTTCGGACGATAGGACGACGTCTCGGGATATAAGCGTCCTTGTAAGACCGGACCCCTGCATTGACGGCCGAGATAAGCTCCCCCCTTGCATGTCGGCCTAGCTACCCCCGACTACATCTCTCCTCCGACTGGAGGAACTAGCTGGAACAGGTCGGGAACCCAACCTCTCGGATTGGAGGAAGCATCAACCTGGCCAGACTTTCTCTCTAGTGGCCAGGGGGCCAGGATAGGCCCAAGGGAGTATGTTAGTCGCGAGTGCGTCCCGGAGGACCCTCGGAAAGACATAGCCCCTCACTCGTACTTTGGCGCTCATAGTCAGTTGGCAGAGCTAAAAACGATCGCAGCAGTTGGATTGAGAAACGTGCCTCCATCCTGTTTCTCGTGGATAGCCCAGTTCGGACGATGTGACGATGCCTCGGGATATAAGCGCCCTTGTAAGACCGGACCCCGTCATTGACGGCTGAGATCAGCTCCCCCCTTGCATGTCGTCCTAGCTGCCCCCGACTGCATCTCTCCTCCGACTGGAGGAACTATCAAGAACAGGGTTGGACGCCAACCTCCCAACTCGACGTCTTCAAGATCGTCGTTCGATTTCTGTTTTCTTCTTCCTCAAAGATGCGCTTGATCCATCTTCAAACTCTTGAAGCAGCAGGAAAAACAATGCTCTAGACCTCGAGTGGTAGGTCCCTGTAAGTCTAAGTCCCTGCACGAGCTTCTCTCACTCATATTGACTGCATACCTCCTCGAGTGAGATCGAGTTCCTCGCTGGAGTGATGTCGTAGTCTGAGATCTCTGTACGAGCTCCTCTCCTGCAGACCGACCACTTGCCTCCCCGAGTCAACCTACAACACTCCAGTTGAGTAGGGCTCCTGAGAGCTGTCAACTCCAATGCTCAAGTCCTCGAGTGGTAGGTCCCTGTAAGTCCAAGTCCCTGCACGAGCTACTCTCACGCATATTGGCCGCAGACCTCCTCGAGTGAGATCGAGTTCCTCTCTGGAGTGATGTCGTAGTCCGAGATCTCTGTATGAGCTCCTCTCCTGCAGACCGACAACTTGCCTCCCCGAGTCGACCTACACCACTCCAGTTGAGTACGGCTCCTGAGGGCTGTCGAATCCAATGCTCAAGTCCTCGAGTGGTAGGTCCCGGTAAGTCCAAGTCCCTGCACAAGCTCCTCTCATGCATATTGGCTGCAGACCTCCTCGAGTGAGATCGAGTTCCTCGCTGGAGTGATGTCGTAGTCCGAGATCTCTGTACGAGCTCCTCTCTTGCAAACCGACTACTTGGCTCCCCGAGTCGACCTACACCACTCCAGTTGAGTAGGGCTCCTGAGAGCTGTCGACTCCAACAACGCTCAAGTCCTCGAGTGGTAGGTCCCTGTAAGTCCAAGTCCCTGCACGAGCTCCTCTCACGCATATTGGCCGCAGACCTCCTCGAGTGAGATCGAGTTCCTCGCCGGAGTGATGTCATAGTCCGAGATCTCTGTACGAGCTCCTCTCCTGTAGACCGACTACTTGCCTCCCCGAGTCGACCTACACACTCCAGTTGAGTAGGGCTTGTTAAAAGTAGCGAACATGCAGTGGCAAACGGATAGAGTTTTGAATAATTGAAACTTTATTATCCAAAAAGAATGTCTATTATAAAGGTATGCCCTCTCTTATATAGAATGGAGGAGAGAAGAGAGAATACAAATAAGAGATGTGGGACTAAAAATTTACAGGACTAAGCGGACTATACAGAACAAACCGCACAAGCCGCGCGGTTAGACAGACGGGCTAACCGCACGGCTACCACCAGAGAGAAAGAGAGACTGCCAGCGTAGACCGCTAGACCGCCCGGTCACCAACTTCAACACTCCCCCTCAAGCTGGAGCATATATATCGATCATGCCCAGCTTGTCACAAACATGAAGAAACGAGGCGGAAACTGGCTTGGTGAAGATGTCAGCCAGCTCTTTATCAGAAGTGACAAAGGGAGTGCAAATTTGTTCCTTTAAGATCTCTTCACGAATGAAATGACAGTCGACCTCAATGTGCTTTGTTCTTTCATGGAATACTAGATTTTTAGAGATGTATATGGCGGCCTTGTTATCACAGAACATAGGTAGAGGATGGTTGTAGACCTCTCCTAAATCTAGCATGAGAGCCCGCAGCCATTTTAACTCACAAGTGGTCGATGTCATACTGCGATACTCAGCTTCTGCACTGGACCTGGAGACAACAGACTGCTTCTTGCTCTTCCAGCTCACCAGATTTCCCCCAACAAAGGTGCAAAAACCTGAGGTTGACTTGCGATCCCCTTTGTCATCAACATAACTTGCATCTGAGTATGATTCAATCCTCAGATGACCATTCCTCTGAAACAGTAATCCTTTCCCAGGCACTGCTTTGATATACTCCAAGATCCGTAAGGCAGACTGTAGATGACACTCCCTAGGTGCTTGCATGAATTGACTCACCTTGCCCACAGCATAGGAAATATCAGGCCTGGTCACTGTGAGATATATGAGCTTACCAACCAGACGCCTGTACCGCGAACTATCTGAAAGAGGAGGCGAATCATCTGTCCAGGTTTTGTCTTCTCCAGTTGCCATGGGTCATCGGGCAGGTTTCGGTCCAGTCAATCCTGCCTCTTTTAAAAGGTCAAGGGAATACTTACGCTGAGAGGGAACTAAAGAGTCGGGCTTCCGAGAGATTTCGATCCCCAGAAAGTACTTTGGAGAGCACATATCTTTTGTGATCAGGTGTTGGCGAAGATGACGTTTTGTTAGGGCTACCCCTTCCTGGTCATCACCAGTGAGAAGAATATCATCGACGTACACAGCAATAACAACCAGCCCAGAAGGAGTTTTGCGAATAAAGAGAGAGTGATCGGCAGAGCTTCGCACAAAACCAACGGCCGCCACGATCCCGCTGAACTTGTCAAACCAAGCGCGAGGGCTCTGCTTGAGGCCATAGATTGCCTTCTTCAGCCGACATACGCGTGTCTCCCCCTGAGCAACATACCCAGGAGGTTGCTCCATGTAATCGGCCTCATGAAGATCACCATAAAGGAAGGCATTCTTGACATCCAGTTGGGAAATCAGCCAATCCTTATTTACCGCCACAGAGAGAAGGACCTGGATAGTGATGAGACGAGCCACGGGGGAGAATGTGTCAAAGTAATCAACCTCATATGTCTGAGTGAAGCCCTTAGCAACAAGGCGAGCCTTATAACGATCCACAGTGCCGTCGGGGCCAAATTTGACCACAAAGACCCAGCGACAGCCAACAACATCAGTGCCGAAGGGAGGAGGAACAAGAGTCCAGGTACCCCGCTCAGTTAGGGTCGTCATTTCCTCATCCATGGCCATCTTCCAATGAGGAATAACAAGGGCCTCCTGGTAGGAGCGAGGTATGGAAGTGGCAGAGACAGCCAGTGCAAATGCCCTGCGAGAAGGGGTAAGACGATCATAGAAAACAACACCAGCAAGGGGGGTGTAGGGTACACGTCCGCACCCCTTTGCAAAGAGCTATAGGAAGATCCAGGTCAGCCGGGCCCGCGGCATCCGGAGCATCCGTGGTAGAAAAAGCTGGCCCGGGAGTAGAGAGCGACGGCAGCGGAGATGAGGGAGAGGGTGGTGGAGAAGGGAAAGAGAGAGGTGGAGGGAGAGGAGGGGATGGAGACGGTGTAGGGGTGGAGATTGGAGTAGGAGGCGAGGGAACGAAGGGAACGGCAGGAGAATCAGAAGCTGGGAGAAGAGGAGAGGAGTCATCCGAGAAGTAGGAGGTATTCTCGAAGAAGGTGACGTCAGCAGATACGAACTGCTTACGAAGGACGGGATCAAAGCAACAATAGCCTTTCTGAGAGGTGGAGTACCCCAGAAAGACACATTTGGTGGAGCGAGGGGAGATCTTATCACGGGTGGCAGAAGGGGTATGCACAAAGACAGTGCATCCAAAGATTTGCAGAGGGAGAGGAAACGACTCCTTGCCCGAATACAGAATGGAGAACGGGGTTTGGCCGTGGAGAACCGTGGAGGGAATGCGATTGATAAGGTAGCTGGCAAGGAGAACAACATAGCCCCAATAGGAGCGAGGAACATGCATCTGGGCCATCAAGGTGCGAGCGACATCGAGGAGGTGACAGTTTTTGCGTTCGGCCACACCATTTTGTTGTGAAGTATAGACACAACTAGTTTGATGAATAATCCCATTTTGCATGCAGAATGTAGAAAAGTCATGACTGATATATTCTTTGGCATTATCAGATCGAAAAACTTTGATAGAAACACCAAACTGAGTTTTGATCATGAGATAGAAGGACGTCCAGACAGAGAATAATTCGGAGCGATCTTTTATTAGATACACCCACGTACAATGAGAGAAATCATCAATGAACGTGATAAAATATGAACTACCCCGACCAATGGTAAGAGTAGGAGAAGGACCCCAAATATCGGAGTGGATAAGATCAAACGGACGGGTAGAGCCACGAACGTGCTTTGGAGGGAAGGAGGAGCGGTGATGCTTGCCAAGCTGACAGGCCTCACAGTTGAGCGGAGGACTTTGTGGAGGAAGGTGGGGCAAACGTTGACGAAGAAGACGGGGAGGAGCATGACCAAGGCGGAGATGCCATTGGAGAACATCTGTGGAGGTGGAGGAGAAGGTGGAAAAAGCAGAAATGTTGTCCAGGAAGTAGAGACCGCCACTCTCAGTCCCAGTAGCAATCGTCCGTTGGGAGTCCGGAGCCTGAAAAGAGCAAGAAGTAGAAGTAAATGTGACGAAACACTGTAATTGCTTGCAAAGAGAGGTAACAGATAATAAGTTGCACGGGAACTGGGGCACGTAAAGAGTATCCGCCAAGTGAAGAGACGGAGTGACATGAACTATCCCCGTTCCATGGACTGATGATGAAGAGCCGTCAGCGAGAATAACCGGGGGCAATCGATCATGTTTTTCTAGGAGAGAGAAACACTGGAGATTGCCGGTCATATGATTTGTAGCACCAGTGTCGATCAGCCACTTTCCCTAAGTAACAACGTGGGCACGACCAGAAGACGTGACAACCGAGGCGAACGGCTTGGAGGAGGATATGAAAGCCATGAAGGGAGGAATAAGAAACTGCAGCGGTCTCGGTGACAGCACACCAGCGGCAAGAAGGGCCACGACCAAGGTGCAGAGCAAGACAAAAGGGGAAGAAGAGGGAAGCACAAGCCGCGCGACTAACAAGCAGGAGCGGCTAAAGGAAGAACGGCAGAGAGGCCGCTCAACCAAGGAAGAATCCGCGCGAACAGAGAGAAAACCGCGGGGAGAGGAAAAGAGAGCAACCCGCGAGAAACCGCAGCGGTTTAAAGGGAAGAAGCCGCACGAACACGAGCGGCTAGGAAGCAGAACAAGGCACAGCGGGGAAGAGGTCGCGCGGACTGAAAAGTCCGAGCGAACAGAAGAGAAGATGAAGTAAGGAGCAGAAGCGACAACAACAAGTCGCAAGAGGGGCGAACAGATTCAGGCCGCGCAGCTAAGGGAAAAATAGGCGGCTAGAAGGAAACAGGTCGCTGCGACAACTAAACAGGTCGCGGCGACGAAGAGCAGCGAGAGAAGGGAAGAGAGGCAACAAGCCGCGCGAACAGAGTAGCGGGCGGAAGAGAGGAAAAGCCACCAAGACAGGTCGCGAGAAGCAGAAACAAGCGGCTAGAAGCAGAGAACGCACACAATCAGGAGGAAAAGAACCTCCCTCTGATACCATGTTAAAAGTAGCGAACATGCAGTGGCAAACAGATAGAGTTTTGAATAATTGAAACTTTATTATCCAAAAAGAATGTCTATTACAAAGGTATGCCCTCCCTTATATAGAATGGAGGAGAGAAGAGAAAATACAAATAAGAGATATGAGACTAAAAATTTACAGGACTAAGCGGACTATACAGAACAAACCGCACAAGCCGCGTGGTTAGACAGACGGGCTAACCGCACGGCTACCACCAGAGAGAAAGAAAGACTGCCAACGTAGACCGCTAGACTGCCCGGTCACCAACTTCAACAGGGCTCCTGAGAGCTGTCGACTCCAACAAATGCTCAAGTCCTCGAGGGGTAGGTCCCTGTAAGTCCAAGTATACACACGAGCCATCCTCCTGCATATTGGCCACAGACCTCCTCGAGTGCGATCGAGTTAGACCGAGCTTTCCGGAGGGGTAGTGCGAGCAGTATTGGGGCGAGCATGCATATAGGCAGCGATGAGTATGCGAGTATGGCATAGCAAAATGCGAGTATGGTCTGACGAGTAGATATGAGGCGAGTGCTGGGGCGCGAGTTACGAAGAACTACTGCGGGCATGCGAGTATCAACTACGCGAGCACTCGTTCTCCCCGAGCCTATGAGCTTTGCGAATATCATCAACCAACCAGCATGCGAAAAGAAAAAAAGCGACAATGCGGTAATTCAAACTTGCATTTATATTTCAAAAGTTTTACAAGTGTTGGTTACAAAAATTTCACTAGAGGCTATGTCAAGCGAGTATGAAGAATATCAGCGAGCAACTAGGACTCGTCGTCGCCAGTATCTGGCCGATATTCCTCATCTCCAATGTCGGCGTCCTCTTCATCGCCGCTTTCCTCGCTTTCCTCCTCGCCGCTACCGCTGCTGCTACTGCCGTCGCTGCTACCGCTGCTGTCAGAGCCTGACGACGTCGGAGGCCGGCGATCTGGCGAGACGGTCTCGGCGAGCAACTCAGGGATGAGTTCGTCGACCGTGAACTTCTTCTCCCCTTCGTCGAGTTTCCCGCTAATCCTCAGCCTCGCGAGGACCACGTTACCTGCCGCGCGGGCTATCTCGCGGCGGACGGACGACCTCTCTTCCCACAGGATGCGAGATCGCTTGATGGCATAATGAGGATCGCCCTCCGGGCGCGGCTGAGGAGCCGAGGTACTCGCGCCGGTTTCCAAAATGGCCAGGCGAGATTCCATCTCGGCCGCGCGAATCTGGGCTGCCTCCAAATCAGCCCGAGCCTTGGCGAGTTCCGCCTCGTACTCAGAAAACTTTTTGGCGGTCTCCATCTCGGCAGCCTGCGACAAATAACGAAGTCAGCCAAAACACTCATGACGACATCAACATCGCGCGCAAAGACGACATACCTCATAATCTCGCCAACGAGTGGACTCCATGCCAAGGTTGATCGCCTTCTGACTGACGATTTTCAAGGCCTGTGTCCTCTCCAGCATCCTCCTCGCCGCAAAGTGATTTAGCTCAACAGCTCGTGCGAGCGAGCAGACAGCTTGCTGGGCGAGTTCCTCCTCGCTGAGATCCAGCATAGCCTCGGCATCGCCACGCCCATACATCGCGTGGAGGACGGCGAAGGCCTCTCCCTTATCCTCCCCCTCCTCCGCCCAAGAGGGAAGGTTGGTGCTCAGTGTCACCAGATGCTCGTCCGGTTCCCAGGTCACCAGCGGGCGACCATAGGCATCCACCGCGTCGAGCCCCAAGTTGAAATTGGGGTGAAAGTGGGGAAGCCGAGCGTGGAGCGGCGAGTCCTGGTCGTCGAGGCGCGGCGACGAAATCTTCTGCTTCTTGGTCGCGGGACCCGGCGACCTGGCTTTGCCTTTTCCCTTGGCGATTTTCTTCTTCTCGCTGACATCAGCTGGCGAGTTAGGCTCAAGTAACGAGGTGGCGACCTCTCTGGCTGGGGGGAGCGGCCTCATCGGGAGCTCGTTTGGCTCTGTAAAAGACCGAGTAATGTAAGCCGACAACTATCACGACGAGCATACAACAAACGGTCTTTGCTAAGACTTACCTTCGTTGTAATTGACCTCGAACAGCGTGTTGACATTTAGTCGCCAGAAGATAATGTCGAACCGATGACCTCGGAACACTTCGACAAGTTGCTCGCGTGCGCCTTCCAGTATCGGTGGAAGGAAGGCAACGTCGGCGGGCTGGTGCGGCCTTCCCTGGACTTCGCCGAAGTCGCCCTCGACGACGACCAACATCTCGCTCCACCGATGTACTTTATTCGCCGTCCCCACCAGGGTGCAGACATGGCTGCTGAAATAGACCACACCCTCGGCAGTCGCGGCGAAGGCAAATATCTTGCGGAATACAGAGAGATCAAAGATGATCCTATCCTCGCGCAAATAGCAAAGGAACCCCATGATGATGGCGACGCCATTGGGGTTGATTTGCGCAGGGACTATGCCGAAGTATCGGAGGATATCGCAATACTCCGGCCACAGTGGAAGTCGCAGGCCGGCGTCGAAATGACGGAGGGGAAGGACCAGCGCACCCTCTATGTAAGTGTTTAGTCGCTCGGAGCGACTGGGAAGCCTTGCCGAGTAACCTTCAGGCAAGAGCCTCTCCCTAAAATTCTCTAGATCACGTTCCATTGTGATCGACTTCTTGAAGGCCGCATCCGCAAAATTGGTGGCATGCGCTTGGCGGCGAGCACTCGCGTCGTCTCCAACCATCCTGCGAGTTTCTAAGAAGAAAAGAAAGGTTGCGAGGAACAAGGTAAAGCCGCGGAACGCGAGCAGTAAACCGATACTCGAAAGCAGGGGGTCGAACGCGCAACAGCGTACTTATGCCCTACCTACCTTCTCTATTTATAGGCGCCAGGGGGGGGGGGGTATATCCCCCTTACGGCGAGTACTAGACAAAGTCGCGCATTAACGAGGAAGCCGGCTCCATTGAAGCATTATCGCAACCTGCAAGATAAACTCGGCACAAACCAGACAAGATATCACGCAAACCAGCAAAGAAGAAGAAACTAATATAATACATATGCGAGATTCAAACTCTCTTATTACAATCGATAAGTCTATTAAAGCCGCAGTGGGCGAGTTCCAAATAAAAGAAAGAAGAAACTCCTAAGGCCTAGGCCTCTCTGGGGGATGTGGATGTCGCCCGACCCAACCCATCTCGCGTGCTCGCCGGAAATGCTCTGTCGCCACCGCTATCGCATCATCGTCGAGCCGCAGCTGCTCCTCCATCCTCGGCAACCTGCCAACAGAGCCCATACTCGCCCGCATGCCGACGACCTCTTCGAGAACGAGCTGGAGGCGATGATTGTTGATCGCCAGCTGACGATCGTTCTCCCCTACCATGTGGAAGCGGGATTCATAGCTCTCCAGCGTACTCTTGAGCTCCTCCATTTTCGCCATCCGCACTTCCAACGATGATATTCGGCGATGAGGCTCGCAGATCGCCAGATGATCAAACTTGCTCTCCAGCTCCAAGTAAGCGCGAGCAGCTGAACGACGATATTCCATGCCCGGCAGACCCATGGCGTCGATGAAGGCCACCCCTGGAGTCGCCGGCCGATCTGGCATCAAACAAAAGTCGCCGGAATTAGACGTAGATACATAGCCGCCATGTGCACATCAATGGCGAAACTTACCGCTGCGAGGGGACCTGGATCGGCGAGGAGATCTAGATCGGCGAGGAGGGGATCCGCGCGCTGGCTCATCTCGCCGGCTTGGCGATGGCCCACCAGCGAGCTCGGCTGCCTTGCCTCGCCCGCGCCCCCCCTTCCCAAGGTCCATGTCCCTTGGCGGGAAGTAGCTCGGCCGCGGCTTGACCGACTTAACACCCGCGGGATGTGATGAAGAAGGCAGAAGGAGCTAAGATCTCGCCGGTGGCGGAGGATTCTTCAGCGAAGGAGGCGGAGGAAGTCGCATCGTGGTAACTTGAGAAGGCGCATCAGAGGCGGTGGCGGAGGCAAGGATACGGTCACCGACTGGACAGTGGCGATGTTGGTAAGCGGCGGCAGCGGGGGTAGAGAGGAGCTCGCCTCAGGTAGAGAAGCCCTCGCCGGAAGCAGCGCAAAACTCGCGGCGGGTGGGGCCAAACTTCTCGCAGGCAACTCAGAACTCGACGGGAGACCCTTGCTCGCCAGTGTCTTCCTCGGCGGAGGATTCTTCGACGACGGTTCCCTGCTCGCAGAGGGAACTGAGGCCTCGACCGTCTTTTTGGAACCGATATTTATCCGCACTGTGTGCGCAGTCTTCACTTGCCTCCCGGCGGGAAGGGCGACAAGCGGCACGGAGCTCAGCGGGGCGACATTCAAAGCCGCGCCCAAACCCCCCGTGGGATAATCTGCGAGTATCACGGTCCGGTTAGCAAGCAATAGAAACAACCGTCAGAATGGGAAATCATCTAGGCAAAAAGACAACCTCGCAGGTCGACGACTTCCACCTGCTGAGACGCCGAAGTAGAGGCGAGTTCCGGGGCCGTGGAAGTGGCGAGCTCAGGGATGTTAAGCGAGTCGAGGAGACTCGCATCAGAAACGGCGACATTGGGAATGTCGTCGAGTCCCAAGTCGCTAAGCAGCTGCTGCGTGCTGGTAGAGAGCACGGGGTTACTGGTGGGGGGTGCATGGAGAGAAAGGGGAGGTCGCGAGATGTCATCGCCAGGGGCGGGTTTATTCTTGGACTTCTTTACCTTTTTCCTCTTGAGGGGAGGTAAGTCGGCGGCAGCATCCCCTTCACGCGGTCGCTTTGGTTTAGCGACTCCGATGGCGCTCGTCAACGCAGCAAGACTGTCACGAAGAATCTTCTCGGCGTTCGACATTATGCGCGAGTTATGAAGAACCGGCTAAAGAACTAGGCCCCCCCTATTTATAGAGATCGGCTGGTAGCTAAGAGGGGCGAGCAACCCAGAAACTCGGCAGTATAGCTCGCCGAATAAGTGTTGATGTTTCTTTCCGAGCTCCGATGTCGCTCCGAAAGAGCGGGGATTGTGTACAACCCGTATTCGTCGAGAGTAGGTCCTACCACAGCCAAGACAGTAGAGGTAAAGGTCAACAAGTCAAGGCAGAAGCCAAAGTCAGCATTCAAGATCGCGGAAGGCCTGCGCAAGCATAGACAAGCTCCCCTCGCATACTCGACAGGTAGGCGACTAGGCGAGATACTCGCCCAGTTCTTGCGAGTTCCCCTAGAAGTCGCCTGGTCGCCAGGGGGTGGGGTATAAATATGACCCCCCCTCCCCTTGCATTGGCCTATAAATAGGACCCCGGGGGTACGAGAGAGGGGACCGAAAATCTTCAGCAGGATACTCGCGCGTTTCAAGATATTGGCCAAGTCTTCGGATTCCTTTTCCTTAGAGCAACTCGTGACTTTACGACTTTGCCAGATAGCCTCTCTCGTATTCAGTTCGGCCATTCTTGGTTGAGAAGGGGTTGCTCCTTTCGAGCATCCGGGTACGTGGTGGGTCCTTCCTGCCGCAACGTCTGGGGTCCTGTTTGACCTGTTCCTTCCTTCTGGTCACCCTAGCCGTCCGATCTAGCTTCTGAGCCAGTAACCTTAGGCAACTTTGGTCCGATTTCTGAGGTTAGGAATTTCATGGCTTCAACAGGCGGTCTGTTTTTGGATGATTGGCTAACAGAGCTATGTCCGCCGAGCTCACGCTAGGCCCTTTGGTGCTTTACTGGACTTGGTCACATTCCGTGACAAGTCCAGTGTGTCCGCTGTATTCGCCAAGTCCGCTGTTGACCGGGCGGACTGCCTTTGGTCGTGGACTTGTGGCGGATAGAGGCGTGGCTCTTGTGTTGTGCAGACAGTCTCTTGCATGTGCGGACTGTCGCTGAAGGGGGTTGTAGCTGTCCTATGGTGTTTGCGGGTTATGCGGGCTGGTGCCTTGTCCGCATAGCATGGGCAGACTGGTGAGAGTTCGCCTATTGGTGAACATCGGTTTTGCTCCTGACGGTTTTTCCTTGGAATCCGGCTAAGTCTTTGCGAGCTCAGCGGACGGGTGTTTTGTTAGCGCGCGGGCTGGAGCGGTGACTCTATGCACTAGGGTGGTGACCACACTCCTCACCTTGCCTATAAATAGACCCCCCCAGCACGTCTAAAGTAACTGAGTGAACAGTAAGTGGGGGCTTGGTCAAAGTGCTGCGGTTTCAGTTTATCTGTCCGCGCGGATTGAATTAGAGTTAACTGTGTGTTGTGTGCAGGTTGCGCGGCTAGCTTAAGGAGCGAGGAGTTTGGCTTTGACTTCGGTCAAGTACCTGGAAGTGTGCGGTCTCTGCGGTCTCAACAGGTCGCTCTGTGGCTTGTCAGTTCTCTGCTTCAGCTTTACCAAGTTCCAATAACCTGTCCGCCGGTCTCAGGCGGGTAGGCGGTCTGTTCATCAGTTCATCAGCAGTACACGAATAACGGGGTGTCCGCGCGGCCTCGCGGTCTCAGGCGGACTCCGTGTTCTATTCGGCGTGTAACAGCTAGAGTTCGGGCGGCTTCAGCGACCTAGGCGGACTCAGCGGTCTCGGCGGTATGCAGTTCTGTTCGCTCGGCTTATTTTGGACTTTCTGTTTTGTAGCTTGTGTACTGGCGAAATCATGTCTCGCCACGTATACCTCGCATTGTAAAGAAGTTAATGAATATAAGATCTGCTTGTTCTTCCATGTGCATGTTGTGTTAAGTTTTGCTCCTTGAGGTTTCCGCTTGATCAAAATGTGAACTGGGTAGTGCCGAGAATATTAATTTCGGTTTGGACTATCTTGCTGACCACTTTGAGAAAATTTAACAAAGAAAAAACCTAAATAAGTCAGAAAATCAGAGACCATCAGAAAATCTTGGTGAATCGACATAGAACCTGTCTCTGATATCACTTGTCGAGGAGAACTCGTGAATCCATAACGAAGACAGATTCACTCAAGTCGAAGCATCAAGATGAATACATGAGCAGAAGCATACCAGAATCCATGCATATGAATTGTTGCAGTCATAGATCTTCCAAGTTTACAAGATTCTGATGAATAAGGCGACTCCTTAGGCCCTCTCCAACGATAAGATGCTAGAACTGAATGAGAGTGAAGTTGAAACTTTATGACCCGGGAACCATCACTTATTTATAGCAAAACCATAATGCGATCAGTTTACTTTTAACTCCATCATACGAACGTAAAACGATGCCCGACATCCACACATAATTTGAACAGTTCATACTATATGAAACATATTCGACACGTTTAATTAGATCACTTAAATTGGGTTGATGTTAATGACAACCAAATAATGTGCATAATTAACATATTTGATGCATATGATTTATTATTTCTAACAATTTTTTCTTAATGCTGACCATAATCGTCGTCATACCAAACATATTTTCGATGATAATGCTGTTTTTATCCAAACTCATCGGAGCAAAATCGCCTTAGGCTCCGTTTGGCACGACGACGCCAGACCCCGCTATTGAAGCCGAGAAAATTCCCTTCTCCAAAAATTAGATCAAGGCAGCCTAAGGTTATTGATTCTACTATCTGATGTCACAATTCAAATGACTAGCGCGAGAGAGAAGAAACTATTTATAAGTACACCCTAAATTCTCCAGCAGGGAGGTCCCACCACGTACCCGGAAGTTTGGGAGAAACTTCCCCTCCGCAACCAAAAGGCTGGGCGAGATACTAGGCAGACATGGACTAGGCCAGTATCCACTTGGGGGGACCTCAACCTCTTCCAAAAATGCCATTTCTAGTATCCCTGGGGGGATATTTATAGAGAAATCCTGGGGGGGGGGGGAAGGTATAGGCGAGTATACAGCTATTAGCAGCGAGTTCCAAGGGTCTACTTGCCCAAACTTGCGAGATACTCGCTCATACTTGCCCAAACTCTCCTCTGCTCGCCCAAGCTCGCCTCTGGTCGCCCAAGCTCGTTTCTGTTCGCCCTAGCTCGTCCAAGCCCGTCTCTACTCGCCCCAGCTCGCCTCTGCTTTCCCAATCTCCCCTCTGCTCGTCTCAACTCTCCTCTGCTCGCCCAATGGTCCGCGAATAGCCGTCTCTTTGGGTACTTCTGATTTCGACGAATTACGGGTTATACACCCACCTAAGGAAGTTCATCCTTTTTTGTGTTCAAATGTTGTTTTCTTTTCATATTTGCAATCATAACCTTTGTCATGCCAAACATACATTCTATGAAAGTATCATTTTTATCCAAACTTATCGAAGCAAAAACGCCTTAGGCTCCGTTTGACACGTCAGTTACAATCGTGAACGCGGTGGTTATGAACCGTCGTTGTTTGTGAACGCCAGGCCCCTTATAAGGAACTTCTTGCACTTTTATATTCAAAATTAGTTTTCTTTTTGTGACAGTCATAACTATTGCCATGTCAATCATACATTATATGACAATACCATTTTTATCTAAACTCATCGAAAAAAAACATCACGTTAAAAGAAGCCCTAGCCTCTTATCTCGGCAAGAGCACATAAAGTTCTAGCCTAACGTCTTCCAAGCTCCATAGATTTCTATGACGCCTTTATGGGCCCCGTGAGGAGAAACTCACGCGACTCATGCTCATAAGAGAAATTGCGACTTCAAAACATTTCACTAGTGGACGAGCCAAAATTATACCGCTCATAGACGAAATTATTATCATTATATAATTTAGAGTATTTATATTGACAGCTCAGTTTTGGCTATTGACATCCCGACAAAATAATAAAAAAACACGCATAATATGACCGCTAATATCAGCCCAAAACGTGGAACACAAGGCTTTTGAAAAAAAGGTCTAATATATGACATTTTTTTTAAAAAGTGTTCACCATTAAAGTTGTAGATCTCGACGAGATCTACAACTTTTATGTTGAACATTTTTTATAAAAATGCAATATAGCAGGTATGTTTTCAAAAGGCATGGAAACCGAGAGTAATTATGCGAGTTCCGTCCGGATTCCGCGCCTTTTGAAAATATGGCTATTATATGTCATTTTTAGAAAAAGTGTTCAACATGAAAGTTGTAGATCTCATCGAGATCTACAACTTTCATGTTGAACACTTTTCCTAAAAATACCTTTTAAAAACTTAATTTTAGGACTGCCAATATCCATCGGACTACCAATAGATATTTTTTGCGCTACTATTATCTTTGAACTGCCAATAATCATACAGGGGCTGACAATATAATCACCCTTTATTTACAAAACTAATGCAGTAACGTTCGGATCGGGTCAACACCTGTTACGTTGACCGGCTTTCTGTCACAAATTTTGAATTATTTTTTAGCCTCCAGCTGTCGGGCTTTTTAACCGTGGGTTCTCTGTGAGTGCTCAATTGCTGGTGATCATAGCATCCGATACTTTTCCCCTGGATTTACACACTCGATACTGTTCTCCACATCCCCATTTCTGTAATTTCGACTTGAGGATGCCGCTGTGTATCCCGTGTTACCAAGTTATAATCACCTAATGCATCTGAAGTCACATTCGATGCGCTACGGGCCTGCTACACTAGAGCGCTAAACAGTGCTATGCTTACCCGCGGTGATATTATCCAGCTAGGAAATATACCGGAGTACCACGCTCTCGTCAAGTTCTCGGACCTCTCACGGGTTGTTTTCAGTCTTTCTTCGTTCAGGTCCATCACTCTTTTCTCTGCTCTAAAAGCTCTCCGTTGTGTCCAAACAACGGCAGCATCGTAATTCTTAACCGGAGCTGCAATCTCCGCTTTTCCGGCAGCCTAAACTGATCCCTGGTTAAACGCCGCCGGCTGTCCCCCATCCTTAACCCCGAGACTATTAGCTGAAACGGTGTCTTGTGCGACTGACTTCAGCTGCAATGGCGGAAGCGGCGGAAGGTAAGGTGACGGTGGAACCCGAGAAGAAGAAACCAGAGCAGAGCCTGGCGTACTATGAGCTATTCTCGTTCGCCGACCGATTCGATGCTCTGCTGATGGCCGCCGGCAGTCTTGGAGCTATTGTGCACGGCTCCGCCATGCCTGTATTCTTCCTCCTCTTCGGAGATCTGGTGAATGGATTCGGAAAGAATCAGGCTAATCTCAGTAAAATGACCGATGAGGTCTCCAAGGTCTGTTCACCCACCTCAATGCATGGATCTCCGCTCCAGTTTCGCCATCACATTTCGAAATCTTTCGCCTATGCTGCGTTACTCACATTCGCCGTTTTTTGATCTTTCAGTACTCTCTGTACTTCGTCTACCTCGGGCTGGTTGTGTGCATTTCTTCTTATGCAGGTAAGAGAGCCGCCATTTCTCTCCATTTAATGTTGTCGGAATTGATTGGGATAATGAGAGCGGTGGCCACCGTTGTCTTTGCCTCGTTTATACCATGATTTCTTCCTTCACTTCCGCCTCATTTCCTCATTGCCCGCAGAGATCGCTTGTTGGATGCATACCGGAGAGAGACAATCCGGCGCTCTGAGAAGGAAGTACCTGGAGGCAGTCCTGAAGCAGGATGTAGGGTTTTTCGACACGGACGCTCGAACGGGAGACATAGTCTTCAGCGTCTCCACTGATACACTCCTCGTTCAGGACGCCATTAGTGAGAAGGTAAGCTCGCCTGCACTTTGATAGACGAAGCCATTAATTTGATCCTCTTTTGTAAGCATGAATTTTGTTTATTTTATTTTAATTTCGCGGGGGATCGGTAGGTGGGGAATTTCATTCATTATTTGGCAACTTTCCTCGCCGGACTGGTGGTGGGCTTCCTATCCGCGTGGCGTCTGGCCTTACTTAGTGTAGCAGTGATCCCTGGGATTGCCTTCGCCGGCGGGCTTTATGCCTATACTCTAACCGGGCTCACTTCGAAGAGCCGGGATTCATACGCCAATGCTGGTATTGTGGCAGAGCAGGTATTTATTGATTTTCCCCCTACATTTTCAGTTATTTTGTGCATTTTGATTTATATTTCTTCAAGGATTGAACTTAGACTGTTAAAGATCTATTTTGATAATTGACTGGAAATATTAGGTTTTGTCTTTACTCGGTGGTGACCACAGGTCCACACTGTGTGGTCATTCTTTGCTCTTTTTTTTTTATCTTCAAGTTTTTTTCAGCTGTGCTTTCATTGGACATTTGTTTTGAAATTAGAGGAGTGAAAATGTTTTCTTTTTCTTTAATTTCGATGTTAGTTTGTATCTTGAGTTGGATACTATGTTTGCCATTTCAATGCGGATTGTCTACACTAACTGGTTGGATCTTCTTATACAATACTGATCAGAATCTACTTTTTTTTTCTAATTCTTGTAAAGGCTATAATGGAAGCATATGAAACGAATGAAGTACCAAATAATTCCGTTGCTTGTTTACTGGACATTTCTATGTGATTGTAGGTTCAAGTTGAGACTTCATTACACATACTGGAAAGTGTATAGAGTGGATATCCGTAGCTATTCTACCATCATAGTGAACACTTTTGTCTTCCTACCTTGTTTGTGTTACTCATTGTCGCTGGATTACATTTCTAATATTTTTCAAATTGAGTTGCTCGTAGGGAAGCACTCCATTACAAGGAAAAACTTTTCTAATTTAATTTCTACAAATAAAACTGATGGGTTTGTTGTCATTGAATTATCTTTTAATAGCGCAAACTTTTTCTTTCCCTTCAATTGAGGGGCTGTTTGGTACAATAGGATATATGTGTAAATTGTCTACATGCATTTTGTGTTTGGGTCATGTTGTTATAGGTGAAGTAGAGCATGTTTATGTAATGTTGTTCCTTGTAGGCTATATATAGCCATAGTGGTTATTCTATAATGACTTCAGTCCTTACTCTCCTAATTTTGCAACTTGGTATCATAGGTGGAAAAAACCTAACTCGCATTCCCTTCAATCTACCCGCTGCGCATTTCCTTCCGCCTTCTGCCGCCACCGTATCCTGCTGCACCCGACGCCGCTTCTAGATGTTGTTGCTGGCACCCCCATCCGCTATCGCCGCCGCCCCTAAGCGGTAATTCTAGCTCCTCTCCACGACATTAACTCTATCCAGAGAAGCCGCAACGGATATCCACCGCAACCGCATGCTCCAGCTGCTTCCCTAGGTCGGGGTGCGTTGTTTTCGTGTCGCGCACGCCTGCGACACGTTCCGCGCACTCCGACAATAGATGTGGTGATCATATCTAGAAAGGAGGATGCATCGCTTGAATTGGTAACATGATATAGTGATCGGTGAAGGAGACAATCCATGATGACGAAGGAAGGTACGATGAAGGATGATTTCAAGATGTTGGGCTTACTGAGATGACCACGTTGTTGAGGGTGTTGGGTTTATCGCACAGACTAGTAAAGTTGGAACTTCCACTAGTTGATCTGAAGCTCAATGGATTGACCACCTACCTGGGTTGGTCACGCCTCGTGAAGAAAATCTTTGCAGAGAAACAAGTTGGGGGTTTATTGATAGGGGAGTTGAAGAAGCCAGAGAACACAACTGGAAGAGATGAGTGAGAGTCAACCTACATGACGGTGTTCATGCGAGTTTCTCATCAGCTCAGTAGTCTCATTGATCGCTGCCACAGTTGATGGACTGAAGACGTTCATGAATGTTTGGGACAAGCTGAGGAGTATATATGATGAAGTGGAGAACACTCTGCGAGTCTTTTAGGTGAAGGGAAAAATTAATGACACCGTTCAGGGAGAGAAGACAAAGCCAGAGTATGTCTCAAAATTAGAATGCTTATGGGTGGATTACAATCACGCTTCTGGCGGGATGGGTTGCATTGACTTACAATGTTGGGCCTCTAAGATTATCGTGGAGGAGAGGACGATGAAGTTCCTGAAGGGATTAAATGACAAATTTGATCAGAGGAGATCCCCACTTCTATCCGGTATGAAGATTCCTACACATACAAAGACAATGCCAAATATGATCCAAGAGGAGACACGTCTCAAACTTCAGACATGGATTGGAGGGTCCACTATAATGAAGTCAACAATAGCGACAACTTGCTCTGCTGTTACAGTACAAATAGGAGAAACTCAATAGTGCTATAACTGTGGGGAGGCGAGTCATCTGAGGTATTTCTGCCACAAACCACCCAAGTAGGGAGATTCAGGTGGTGGTCGTGGACGGGACGTGAACGTGGACATGGTCGGGCTCGGGTTGGCCGCGGAGGCTATTGGGCCAATTTGGGCATGACTGAAAGTGAGAAGGAAGTTGACATTATCTATACTAAGGAGAAGCAGACCCTACTGAGCATGATGGAGAGAGCATTAAGAGGAAACATGCCAATGACGGAAGCATTGGTGGAACTGGGGGGCAACTATATATGCCCACTTAACAGAAGGCACTGCTGGATCTCTTTCTCTAGCATCCATATCCTCATCCAAAAAATCAGATTGGATCGTTGACTCAGGTGCATCACGACATGTGACAGTTGATGCAGGTGAGTTCTCCTCTTACACCCGCCTAACTACTACGAATAATATCCAGATGGCAGATGGAACTTTCCAACCAGTTGTCGGTAAGGGTTTTGTCAATTGCACAGGTTCAATTAAAATTTCCAATGACTTCCACGCTCTTTTTTTAGTTAGCCTCTTATCCATTAGTTTCATAATCATTTAATTGAGGTGTGTTGTTTTTTTGATATTCACAAGGTGACTTTCCAAAAGTAAGTGACGGGGCAGAAACTTGGGATTGAGACTTGACGTGACGGGCTATGACATCTGGATTGGGAAGAGTTGGACGCAACTCTTATATCTTTGACAGAGAAGACATGAGTTGGGAGGCAGAAGATGAGTGCAGAGGATATACTGATATTTCATCACTAGCGATTGATGCACTTTCTTTTGGCACTGTTAGAAATGCCCATGTAAATGACCCATTATTAGGCCCATGTTCTATTTTATTTCCTTCTTCTCTTATTAGTCCCACATCATTGTATGAGATTTCTTCTCTTTTTTTTCTCTCCTATATATTTGTATTCTCTCCTTGTATTTTGATACACAAGCAATACATACAAGTTTTGAGCTCACTCAATATGGTATCAGAGCACACGGTTCGGTCCTTGCGGTTTCACTTCCTCTAACCGCCCGACCCGTCTTCCTCTCCTGTCCGCTATTCCTCTGCGGCCTGTTCTTCTACTCGCACCGGGTAGCGGACTCTTCTTCCCGCCCGTTCTCTCCGCGGCTTTTCCCTTGCTAACTGCTGCCTGCTCTCCTCTCCCTCCCTCCCGTGGATCCACCCCTCAGTGCCTTTTATAGCCTCTCTTCTCAACTCGTGGGCCCCACTTCCCGCTGCCAGCCCTGTCTTCCTCTTACCGCGCGGGCACCTTCTCGCCCGGTCCCTCCTCTTCTTGCCGCTCGAGTAGTCCTACTCGCGGCCTCTTCTCTCGGCGTGCCGTGTCGTGCAGTCTCTTTCTCACTCGTTCTTCTTCTCTTTGCTGCTCGAGTACTCCTACTCGCAGCCTCCTCTTGCGGCTTATCTTGCCGTTTGCGGTTTCTCTCTCTTGCCGCTCGAGTTCCTACTAGCGGTCTCTTTTCTTGCCACTCGAGTTCCTACTCGCGGTTTCTTTCTCTTGCCGCTCGAGTTTCTCTCTCTTGCCGCTCGAGTTCCTACTTGCGGCCTCTGCCCTCTGCTTCTTCTCGCTGCTTCCCTCTTCTAGTCGCGCGGACTCTATATCTAACGCTGAGACTTCTCCTTGTCTCTTTAGAGCCGTCTTCTCTTCTCGCTCTTGTTTGGCCGCTGGTGTTCTCACTGTGACCGTACGGATTGTCCTTACTCTCTCCCCGCACCTGGTCGCGGCCTCCTGTCGCTCTCTCCCCCGAGCTTGTCGTGACTACCCGCTGCGGACTCATATCTAACCGCGTGGGCTTGTCGTGCGTCTCTTCTCCGGCGACCTCCTCCTCTTCCCGCAATAAACGTTGTGTCTAACCGCGCGCTCGTCTATTCGCTGCGGCCTCCCCAGGCTCCATGGGCTCCTCCATCGACTCTACCGGACAGGCGGCTAATCCTCCTGCTGACCGCCCGGCTTCTCTTCCAGACCTCCGAGACGAGCTGCGGATCACAACTATCTCATTATCTGGGAAGAAGAACTTTATTCCATGGGTCCACTCGGTTCGGCGTGTTCTTCAGGCCAAGGGCCTTGTGCTTCACCTTACTAACGAACCTCCTTCCCCTACTACTGATGACTGGCTACGAAATGACGGCCGCGTCCAAACATGGCTCCTTAATTCGCTGGAGGGTGAGCCATACCAAATGGTCATGTACCATGAAACCGCCAAAGCTATGTGGGAGGAGCTTCACTCCTTATACTCTAGAAAGGATAGTCTTCAACACCTCTATGACATTATTATCGACCTTCAGACTCTTGATGCTGGCGGGGCGGCTGACATGACCTCGTTTGTTGCTCGTGCCAAGACTCTGACGGAGGCCTGGATCCAGCATCAGCCTTCTACCACCGACCTTGCTGCTCAGCGCGTGCAAAAGAAGGCCGTATGCATTGCCATGATGATGGCTCGTGTCCCGCCTCACCTTCAGAGCATCCGGGCTCAGGTGTTGGCCTCGATCTCTACTCCCTCCCTCTCTGATGTCTGCTCTATGCTCCTTCGAGTATCACCACCCCTGGATTCTCCTGCACCCTCCTCTCCGACCCTCCTTCAGCAGACCCTTCCCCCTTGCTTCCCCCACCGCCTTCTGCTCGCGGTGGACGTTCTGGCTCTCGCGAAAGGGGACGTGGGGGTCGGGGCCGCCCCAAGTGTTCATGTTGCGGCCGGGATGGCCACACTGATGCCGTCTGCTACAAGAAACATGAATATCCTCCTCGCCCAACTGCGGCTGCTGCCACTGATGGCTCCTCCTCCACTGGTACCGACCTTGAGGCCATTCGCCTCCAGCTACAGCAACTCCAGGGGCTTCTAGCCCTCCTTCTGCTTCTGTTGCCTCCATCTCTACTGCAGGTATTACTTGTCTTTCCTCCAGTACGCGTTGGATCTTGGACTCGTGTGCTACTCATCACATCACCTCGATGCGACCACTCAAGTACTCAGATGTTCCTCATCCGAAATCTATCACCGTCGCTAATGGGGCGACTGTTCCGGTCTCCGGCTGCGCCGACATCTCTCTTGCCCCCTCCATCTCTCTTCGCTCGGCTCTTTATGTTCCGGGCTCTCCATTTAATTTGCTTTCTGTTGGTCGCCTCACTCATGATATGGATTGCTCTGTCACATTTACTCCATCTACCTTTTTGATACAGGATCGGCGGACGCAGACTACCATTAGTAGGGGTCGACTGCAGAACGGGCTCTACCTTCTTGATGCCTCTCCTCCGTCTTCGCTGTTGACTGACATCGCCGTCTTGGGCATGCCCCTCTAGCCGTTCTCCGAAAGGCGCTGCCTGATGTATCTTTTCCTGCTTTCAAATGTGATTCTTGTATTTACGGAAAACAACCGCGTACTTCTTTTCCTGCTAATTGTACTAGGAGCTATGCTTCGTTTGATTTACTGCACTCCGATGTTTGTGGTCTTTTCAAAGTTACAAGTATCTCTGGGTATCGTTATTTTATAACTTTCATTGATGATTATTCTCGCACAACATGACTTTACCTACTTCGTGATCGCTCCGAGCTTTCTCGCATATTTCGCGACTTTATACAAGAAACTCGAACGCAATTCTCCACAACTATCAAAACAGTGCACACCGATAACGCTCGCGAATACACCGACCATGAATTTGCCAATATATGTGCAGAATTTGGTATTATTCATCAAACCTCCTGTGCCTACACCCCCCAACAAAATGGCGTTGCCGAACGAAAGAACCGCCACCTCCTAGACGTTGCCCGCGCCCTTATGCTTCAAATGCATGTTCCAAAATTTACTGGAACTTTGCGGTATCCACTGCGTGTTTCCTCATCAACCGCCTCCCTTCCTCGGTTCTCAACTCTGCCACTCCATTCAGCTTCCTATTCCCCTCCACTCCGGCCTTCCCTATAACACCAAGGGTCTTTGGCTGCACTTGGTTCGTTCACCTCCTGGGTCCCTCCTCGGATAAGTTGGATCCCCGAGCCGCTAAAACTATTTTCGTCGGCTATTCTCGCACTCAGAAGGGCTTACCTGTGTTACTCTCCGGTAACCCGGAAGGTCATCGTCTCTGCAGATGTTACTTTTTGGGAAGATCAACCTTTCTTTTCCCCACCTCAAGCTCCTTCCTCTCCGACGACATCTCCACCGCTACCTATACCCCGACCCGTCATCCCTACTACTGCTCTTGTTTCCCTACGTCCTTCTAACCCTGCTCCTGCTCCCTCCAAGACACCAGTTATCCAGGTTTACACTCGCCGCCTGCCTCCTCGTTCCGCTACCCCTCTGCAGTCGGCCTCATCCTCGGCTACCCCGCGCCCTGTTGATCAGGTATCTCCCTCCACCGCTCATCCTCTGGCGAATTATGTCTCCCTGCATCGCCTCTCTCCCCAACTGCACACATTTGCCACTTCTATTTCCTGCATTTCGGTTCCTAACACTGTGCAGGAGGCGCTACAACATCCTGGCTGGAAGGCTGCCATGGAGGAGGAAATGGCTGCTCTTTGGGCCAACCTGACCTGGACTCTCGTACCACTTCCCCCGGGTCAGAAACCGGTTGGGTATAAGTGGGTCTTCGTCGTCAAACATGCCGCTGATGGGACGATTGATCGTCTGAAAGTTCGGCTGGTCACCCGGGGCTTCACCCAACAACACGGGATGGACTATGAGGAAACTTTCTCTCCGGTGGCCAAACTCAACACCTTTCGGGTTCTTATCTCAATGACTGTCCATCGCCGGTGGCCCTTACTGCAACTGGATATTAAGAATGCCTTTTTGAATGACGACTTGCAGGAAACTGTCAATATGCAGCAACCTCCCGGGTTTGAGACCACGGGGGAGTCTCAGGTTTGTCGCCTTAAGAAAGCTCTGTATGGTCTCAAACAATCACCACGGGTATGGTTCGACGGGTTCAACAAGGCTCTTCGGGAGGTTGGTTTTTCTCGAAGCACGACAGACTTCTCGATGTTCACTCGCCACCGTACAATGGGACGATTCTTCTGTTAGTATATGTTGACGACATCATAATTACGGGAGATGAATCAAAGAGAATACAGGAGGTCAAACGACATCTCGATACAATTTTTCAAACAAAGGATCTGGGACCCCTCCGGTATTTTTTGGGCCTTGAGATTGCTAGACGGCCAGATGGTCTCGTCCTTTCTCGGCGGAAGTATTGTCTCGACCTTCTTCATGATGCAGGTTACTTGGGTTGTAAGCCGATTAATACCCCAATGGATGTGAATCACAAGTTATGTGCTCAGGCTTCCGACTCGGATCTCTTACTCGAGAATCCTGAATACTATCGCCGTCTAGTTGGAAAATTGATCTACCTCACGGTAACTAGACGGAATATATCTTTCGTAGTTGGTATTGTCAGCCGATATATGCATTCCCCGCGAAAATCTCATCTTCACGCCGTTGAACGCATTCTCAGATACCTCAAAACGGCCCCTGGTCAAGGATTGGTCTACAAGACCTCATCTTCAGCTCCTACATTGATAGCTTACTCTGATGCTGATTACGCTGGTTCTCTTGATGATCGACGGTCAACCAGTGGGTTTTGCACATATTTTGGAGGACACTTGATTACGTGGCGGAGCAAGAAACAAGCTGTTGTTGCTCGATCATCCACTGAGGCTGAATACCGGGCAATGATGTCTGTAGTTTCTGAACTAACATGGTTGGAAAGTCTTCTTACCGATCTGGGTATTAAACTTCCTTCCCCAGCCCTTCTCCTTTGTGATAGTCAAGCGGCGATACATATTGCCAAGAACCCGGTATTCCATGAGAGAACTAAACATATTGAAGTTGATTGTCACTTCATCAGAGAAAAGGTTCAAATGAAGAAGATTGACCTGAAGCATGTTCCCGGGACAGAACAAGTTGCAGATGTGCTCACTAAAGCTCTTCCCTGTACACTCTTCTATCAGTGCTTGTCCAAGCTTGGTGCATACGATTTGTACACTCCAGCTTACGGGGGAGTGTTAGAAAAGCCCATGTAAATGGCCCATTATTGGGCCCATGTTCTATTTTATTTCCTTCTTCTCCTATTAGTCCCACATCATTGTATAAGACTTCTTCTCTCTTTCTCTCTCCTATATATTTGTATTCTCTCCTTGTATTTTGATACACAAGCAGTACATACAAGTTTTGTGTTCACTCAACAGGCACTTTAGGTAGATTGTTTCCTATTATTTTTGAAAAAGCAAATAAAAACAAACTAGTATGTGATGCTTGCGACTTAGGCAAGCTTACCAAGAGTTCTTATGTTAGTACGGGCCAGAGAAGCTCTTCTCTTTTTGATGTAGTGTATTCTGATTTGTGGGGGCTTATGCTGTAAGTTTTTTGAATGAATGCAAGTATTTTATGACATTTATTGATTGTGCATCTTGTGTTACTTGGTTATATTTGATGAAAATAAGAGTTATGTATTTATCTGCTTTTGAGACTTCCATAAGCATGTCCAGACACAATACACAACAATGGTAAAGGTACTACGATTGGATAATGGGACAGAATACGGTAATAGGGCATTGGAAGAGTATCAGCCCACGGGATATTGTACCAGACCACTTGTGCATACAAACCTACACAGAATGGAGTGACAGAAAAGAATAACATACACCTTATGGAGGTGTCAAGAAGTTTGATGCTCAACATGGAGGTTCCTCAGAGCTTGTACGGATATGCGGTGTTGACAACAACACAGCTAATCAACAAGATGTCATCAAAGGTTCTAAGGAGGAAGTCCCCGTATCAGAAGTTGCATGGACACAAGGGGGGATACTTCCATCAAAGGTATTTGGATTTGTGCTTCATGAAGGACAACAGGTCGAGTGTTGGGAAACATGATACGTGAGTAGTCAAGTATATCTTTGTGGGCTACTCTCATACTCAGAAGAGGTACGTGTGCTGGAATCCAGTGGAGAAGAGAAGCTTTGTGAGCATGGATGTTCACTTCAGAGATCTAGAGTAGTACTACCAATAGGAGGGAGCCTTATCCATACCAGAACATCCAGATATCGAAAGTATGAGGCGAGAGAGGGGAGTTTGGCGACAAATCTAGTGGTATGACAGAGAGGTTCATTGAAGGAGCAGAAGAGTGATGAGGAGCAAGAGGAGGAGATCTAGGAGGAGATGAAAGATATTAGGCCAACGACTCAAGGGGAGTTACTCACATATAGTAGGAAGGGGAAGCTGACTACTGGACCTGCTCCATTACCCCTTCAGTGATAGTCCCCAGTCCCCTGGCTACGTCGGTCCCTACTTCTGAAGCACCACCACCACCACCACCACCTTCAGGTTATATCCTTCCTCCTGCTCCTTCCCCAACTATAACATTATGGAAGACCACTCATAACAATGCAGGAAATCCTCCTATTAAATACGGTTGGGATCTTGCTTCTTTTGTCTTTTATGATAACACTCTTCTTCTCATGGAACATTCATTGCATCTTTGGATGATATTCTTGTACCTAACAATTGACAGGTCGTCAAAAACAATTTAAAGTGAAAAGCAACAATGAAGGAGGAGTTGAGAGCTTGAGAAGAACAAGACTTTGGAGCTGACACGGTTGTCAAAGAATAAGAGGTTGTCGGGTATAAATGAGTTTTCACCATGAAACAGAACTCAGATGGACAGGTAGAGCGCTATAAGACTTAATTAATTGCAAAGGGTACATCCAGACCCATGACATCGATTATGATTAGACATTTGCACCCGTGGCAAATATCAGCACTGTAGAGAACTAGATGAGAAGGATGCATTTCTTCATTGAGATCTAGCTGAGGAGGTGTACATGGGAGATACCATCAGGGTTCGGCACAACCAAGACAGAAGGCAAAGTCTGCAGGTTGAAGAATTCCCTTTATGGACTGAAGTAGTCTCCCTGAACGTGTTTCAACAGGTTCAGGAAGGCCTTGATTGGGATGAGATATTAACAGATCAATGATGATAACACGGTGTTCTTCAAACAGAATGAAGGCCACATCACTATGCTTAAATTCTAAATTATTGGCATTCTCTTTATAACAGTAAGAACAATACTTTGATTGAGAGTTAGAATATACATAGAAAATAAAGGATTTAGAAAGAAATGAAGTGCTTCACACAAGGATATCTAGTACTATGTAAAGTTAAGCTTTCATTGTGTCCTTTATTTTATATTTTTGTTATCCTCTTCATATGTTCATCGAAGAGAAAGGGAGGGAGAAAGGGAGGGAGAAAAAGAGACGCATGTGGGAGATAACGAGTGAGAGTAGCATGTACTAGTTTTTAGTACCAAAAGTATGACTGTCTTAATAAAATAATAAATATGTATTCATCTATATTTCTTCCCATGAGGGTATTTATTACAAAGACGGAAAAGGACAAAGAGACGAGGATTTGATGCAGAAATTAACGTCGGGGTCAAGGTGGCGGGACCCATATCCCAACTCGATGATGGACATTTGCTACTAGGGCACACAAATGTAGCACAACCGTCAATCTTATCTTTTATTATCGCATGTGTATTTCGGGTCGTGAGTTATTAACAGTTTGCCCTGCACACTTTGGAATGAGGCACTATATAAACATATATGTATCTTTCATTTGAGCCATCTTGGAAATATAATGAAAAAGGAGCCACGGGGAATGAAGTTTGTCTCAGTTCTTCTTCCTCCTCAACTTCGCCCCTCCTCTTCAACTCTACGACCTAATAGTATAATATGTCAAATTATTTATAAATATATATTTTCCCCTCCCAATCAAGAGTTGGATTAATAGTTTACATTATTAAAAAACAATATAAGATAAATCCTTTTTGTTCTCTCTAATCTAAATCTATTTTTCTTTCTTCAACTCCAAATCAGAGTATCTCAATGATGCAAAGCTTCCTTGCTTCACAGTTCTCACTAAAACATCGGTTATTTTTATCATTTTAAAAGATTCATAAGCTTTATGGCAACAAACAAACTGAATATTGCTATTTTTCTCACAATTAATTTTGCTATCGAACATAATTAATTTATGGAAATGAAAACATACAACAACAACACTCAAGCCTTTATCCCACTGTAGTGGGGTCGGCTATATGGATCCTTTGTTTCCTTTTTGCCCTATCTTTAGTCATAATCTCACTAATGCTTAAGTACATCATGTCTTTCCTTATAGTTTCATTTCTAGTCTTTATTGGTCTACCTCTCCCCCATTTAAATATTGGCATTCTCTCTAAACTAATGAGAAAGGAGATAACAAATAGTTTGACACTAGCTTTTGTTCTTTAAACTGATGACACAAATCTTCCATTTATGTTTTTTGTCAGGATATTTCCTTAGGGTATTCAAAGATAGCTTTATAGATAAACCGCACTGACAACTACTAGATTTGCAATGCATTAAATGATTCCTTGAGTTATTCACTGTGCACTGTACTTGCTTCAGCTAGAGCAAATTTGGCAGACATCACCAGCTGTCTGTCAGAATTTCTCTTTGAAATTCTAAATGTTTTTCCTATTGCCGATGATCCACTAAGAAAGTAATAAATGCCTCCATATCCAATCTACTTTTGCTTAAATGTAATGACCTTTAGTTGAATAGTTCGTGCAGTGTCATCTCCTACTTTAATAGTCATAATTAGTTGCAGTTTTAAAGGTTGAACTGTTAAACTTAATAATAAATAATGCAGAGAACTTTATAAATATTAACTTTAATTTGTAAATTAATGCTTGTAATATATCCATGTTTGACTTTTGATGATGCTAAGAAACAGGGAGAAACATCAATTTAAATGTTATTCCTGTTTATTCTTGTATTTGAATTATGATTGTCAGTCTACTCGTGGACTAATAATATTGTTTTGGTATTCTCACAGGCAATTGCTCAAGTAAGGACTGTGTATTCATTTACTGGGGAGAGTAAGACACTTAATACTTATTCTGAAGCAATCCAGCACACACTTAAGCTGGGATACAAGGCAGGTATGGCCAAAGGCCTGGGGATTGGATGCACATATGGAATTGCATGCATGTCATGGGCATTAGTGTTTTGGTATGCTGGTGTCTTTATTCGGAATGGGCAGACTGATGGAGGAAAGGCTTTTACAGCAATATTTTCTGCCATTGTTGGTGGAATGTATGTCCAAATTCCATGTATTTTTTTGTTGCGATCACTTCCACTTCCAATGTTTTCCACTTTAAATTATTAAGCA
The DNA here is from genome assembly GCA_039583875.1 of Platanthera guangdongensis. NCBI lineage: Eukaryota > Viridiplantae > Streptophyta > Magnoliopsida > Asparagales > Orchidaceae > Platanthera > Platanthera guangdongensis. The sequence continues at coordinate 145,126,854 of CM077165.1, forward strand.
AAAATTGTCAAGAACAACAGCCTTTTCACATTTTTCATCATCACACATGTTTGTCATCTAACTTCTATTACCTTATACCAATCATTTTCATGCAATACAGGAGCTTGGGTCAGTCATTTTCAAATCTTGGAGCATTTAGTAAAGGGAAGGCGGCTGGCTACAAACTTATGGAGATAATCAGGCAGAAGCCTTCTATCATTCAAGACCTTACTGATGGAAAATGTTTGGATGAGGTTCATGGAAATATAGAATTTAAAGATGTTACTTTCAGCTATCCATCACGGCCCGATGTTATCATCTTTAGGGAATTTTCTCTTTTCTTCCCTGCTGGAAGGACATTTGCTGTTGTTGGAGGTAGTGGGTCTGGAAAGAGTACAGTGGTGGCTTTGATCGAAAGGTTCTATGATCCTAACCAAGGTAAATTTATATCATTTGGCATATGAAAAGTATCCAAGTGTTACTACTGTATCTGTTACTTTATGCTAATTGTGTCATTTCTATTTGCAGGGCAACTTTTACTTGATAATGTGGACATAAGAACACTGCAATTGAGATGGCTTAGGGACCAAATTGGTTTGGTCAACCAAGAACCTGCATTGTTTGCAACTACCATACTGGAAAATATACTGTATGGAAAACCTGATGCAACAATTGTTGAAGTTGAGGCCGCTGCCGCTGCAGCAAATGCTCATAGTTTTATCGCCCTGCTTCCAAATGGCTACAATACCCAGGTTAATGAAATAATTTTTCCATTTCTTACCAAAGTGTTGTCTTCTATAAAAGTTTTATTTCTTTTACTATCTATTAGGAGCTTGAAACTTATTGGCAGTGTGAATTGGTTATTATTATTATTTTAGGGTCACAAATTGAGCACATAAATTTATCTATTAGTAAGTTTCACGATAGAAGATAATTCCTGAAAGAGTCTGACGCTTCAACCCATAATCATAATGAACCAATTGCAAGAGCGGGGATCTACCAACTGAGATATATGAGCGGGGATCGATAGTTGGGAACTCATAGAAGATGAATTTCTTGTAATCATACTAGGTATTGTAGGATTGGAGACTTTACAAGGTTATTTTATTGATATTAGGGAGAGCATATACCTAAAGATTCAAGATGGTATCATTATTGTCTAGAAAATTATAACATCCAACCCATAATCACAATGACCCAATTGCAAGAGCGGTGATCTACCAACTGAGCTATATCTTTTCGAGTTGAGTGAAGCATGCCTGAAAGAGTTTGATGCTTCAGCTAGTATTTTCCCTGGCACAGCTAGGCCATCTTGTAGTTGAACCGGAGACCTCATCTGTGAAGTAAATCATCGCACTTATGTTCCTTTCAATAAGGGCATTGCTCTTACGAGATCCTCTAAATAGTAGATTGACCAGAGGTTGGAGTCTCTTTTTGTGTTTGAATTCCATTTGGGAAGCATATGAGATTCTTTTACTAAAAGAGGTTGGGGGGATATTACTCCCATATGTTTTTTTTTCTTTGATGATGAAAGATAAGAGTAGAGATCGATAAGTGGTTGAGGCAGGAACCAGTTCCGATAGAAGGGGTAGTTGACAATAGAATATGATCGGAAGAAATCCCTTGTTAGGCCAGAAAACGTTTAGCGGTGTGAAACTACTTTTTTAGATGGGATGACGCCCTATCTTTCTTAGGCAACAAAGCAATTAAGACAAAGAAAAACAAATAAACTGAGGGACGGGGACACATATGCTTGACCAAAATGTCGGGAAAGAATCGAAGACAATCTTTCACTGAAGCTAAATCTCAATATCCTTGTTAGGGAGTCAAATCAAGGCTGTCCAAAGAAATTGCTGGATCAGCGGATTCCTCGGCTCCAATCAGTTGGGTGGGAGAGACTCGATGCATTCTTTTCCTGAGAGATGCATCCTTCCCAAACACAATATGCAACTCTCCATTGTATTATGCTATTCTAATGTGCTTGTTTTCCCCTTTTCCCTTTCCATGGTAAGTCTTTGTGGAATCATTCCAATGGAAAGAAAATTGGAGGCATTATGATATCCTCTTGGCCCAACCCAGGTGGTCTTCGATCTATTTTTAGTATTGCATGGAAATGAACATGAAATTATTAATATTATTATGTATTTTTGTTTGCAAAGATATTAGGTCTGATATTCAAATTGATTTGCTTGGGTGCCTGTTTTGGGAGGCATGATTCTAATTAGGGGAAGAATTGTTGAAAAACGTGAAATATTACAGCATTGAGATAATATAAATGACTTATATTAATAGAGCAAAGACCGAGTATATGCATGAAAATCAACTTGAAATTATTATTATTATTATTATTTATATTTGGTTGCAAACATACTAGGTCTGATATTGAAATTGATTTGCTTTGGTGTATTTTTTGGAGGCATGATTCTAATTAGGGGGAAGACATGTTCAAAAAAGTGTAATATTATAGCAGTGGAAATAATATAATTGACTTATATTAATAGAGGAAAGACCGAGTATATGTTCTGCAATATAAGTGAGCCTGATGTTAGAATTCTCATAGTATTATTATTGGGAAATGAAGTGATTCCTAGGTATAATAGATTCAGACAACGTGGATTTATTATAGAAAAATATGATGTTGTGAGTACTATATAAACTTTATAATGAAGTGTGTATGTTTAAATGGACAAGTGATTCATCAGTAGTATGCACTAAAATGATGACATGGAGACTTAGACTTTGTTTGATTGAGTGGTGGCGGGAGGAGCAAGCGGATCCAAACAGAGCTTTCGAACCGGGGGGGGGGGGGGAGGTCGGGGTCGAAACGGAGCGGTGGGGGGGCGTTTCCTCCTTGCTGCGGGTGCAAACAGAGACGGAGCTTCGTTTGGTTACCCTCCGTCCGGCGGCGTTTGCTCCAAACGCCGCCCGAAAACACTAAACCAAATGAAGCCTTTGATATCTAAGTGAGATAGAAGTTTTTGTACATGTGACAAAAGTAGGAGGGATAAGTCGTGGAATGAATATATTGAAGGAAACTGTTGGAGGGACAATCTCGTGAAGATAAGATAGTGAAAAGTAGAAAACACACATTAGGTGGAGAAACAAAAGTAGTGTTCGAGGATTAGGGAGAACACACAGACGTAGGGTAACATGCACACAAGTTGTGTACAATTGTTTGCAAAGAATACGCGTAGGCGTTAGTGATAGGAGAAGGATTTCTGTATATTCACAATTGAACAAAGGAATACATATACATGAATAACGCAAGGTGATCCTAACACCCGAGGTGACTATAAGCTAACACTACTACTCATAATATACAACATATCTAACCCCCCCCCCCCCACACACACACACAAACTCACGAGGGATCATACACCGAGAATTTGGACAGTAGATAGACATGCTGGGTTCTTGTCTGCGGCTTTGTCATCAAATCTGCAATATGCTGCTCGGAAGGAATAAAGGAAGGGGCAAGAGTGCCCCGACCATAGTGCTCACGCAAGAAGAAATCATCCACCCCGATATGCTTGAAGAGAGAATGCTTCACCTGGTTTAGAGTAATCTGAATGTCACCGGTGTTATCACAGTAGAGGGGAGTGAGATCTGGAGAAGAGACACAAAGATCCTCAAGAAGCCAACAGAGCCAAATAATATCCTCAACGGTGATAGCCATGACTCGAAGCTCAGCCTCAGTGCTAGAATGAGAAACACCCGTCTGTTTCTTAGACTTCCATGCAATAAGTGAAGAACCCAAGAGCAGACAGAAACCAGTGACAGAACGACGGTCAACATGATCACTAACCCATGTGAAGTTCGAGTAAGCACATAGTTGTAGAGAACTACTGCTGGAGAAGAAGAGACCACGAGAGTTCGTCGCCTGAGATAGTGCAGGAGCCGCAACAGATGACCATAATGCACAGAGGTGGGAGCACTAACAAACTGGCTCAACACATGAACAACATGGGCAATGTCAGGCCGAGTAATGGTGAGATAGATAAGACTCCCCATGAGGTGGCGGTATCGGGTAAGATCTGAGAGTGCAACCCCATCATCTGGACGTAGCTGAAGGTGGAGCTCCATAGGGGTGTCCACTATGCGAGAGTCAGAGAGAACATCCCGAGCAAGGAGATCTGATGTGTAGCGCTGCTGAGAGAGCTGAAACCCGTGATCTGTAGAGTTTACCTCAAGACCCAAGAAGTAGCTCAACTGTCTGAGGTCAGTCATCTGAAACTGCTGCTGAAGGTGATGTTTGACAAATGTCACATGAGAAGGATCATCACCAGTAATATTCATATCATCCACGTACAATAACAAAAGTGTCCGACCACGGGAGGAGTGCACGAACAGAGCTGGATCATGTGGACATGGATGGAATCCGACGGTTGTAATGACTGAACTGAAACGTGCAAACCAAGCGCGGGGTGCCTGCTTGTGCCCATAAAGAGCTTGCCTCAAGCGACAGATAAGGCTTGAAGGAGAGGATAGACCCGGAGGAGGAAGCATGTATACCTCATACTGAAGATCACCGTGAAGAAAGACATTCTTCACGTCGAGCTGTGATAGAGACCAGTGACGAACAACGACAACAATAATAAGAGTCCGGCCTGTATCATGTGAGCAACTGGATCAAAAGTATCGCCATAGTCTCTCCCCTGCTCCTGCTGAAAACTGCGAGCAATTAGCCGAGCCTTGTACCTCTCCACAGAACCATCAGAGCGAGTCTTGACCTTAAAGATCCACTTGCAAGTAATAGGAACAACACCAGGTGGAAGAGGAACAAGCTCCCATGTACGAGTGTGTTCAAGCGCCTCCAACTCAGCAGACATAGCATCCTGCCACTCAGGTATCTGGGCAGCCTCATGGTAGGAAATCGACTCTGGAGTACTACAGGAAGTAACAAGAAGGGCATGTAGGTCCAACGGTATGGTGGCAAGGCTAAGGCGGTTGGGAGGATGCCTCTCACGAGGTGGGTTGCGACGCACATGAGGATCATCCACAAGGCACTCGCTGGCGGTGGTAGGCAATGAGTCTAGGGGCACTGGAGGCGAGGAGATAGGAGGAGGACGATGAGTATAGTGAAAAGGAAGAGGAGAGACACGGTCCCAAGTGGACAGCTCATCAAAGGGAGAGGTGTGTGACGGAGGAGAGGAGTGAGAAGGTGACGGAGTAAAGCTGCGACAAGGAAATATGAGGAGACTAAGTAGGCTGCGGCAAGGGAAGAGGAGGGGGACATACTGGAAGGGGCATATACTTGCGGCGGAGAGATGGGAAGAGTGAGAAATTGCATGTCAGAGGGAGTAACAGATGAGTGAGGTGGAGGAAATATGGGACACGAAGAGTGGGTGAGACTCATCAAAAGTGACATCGCATGAGATTCAAAGTTGACGTGCAACAAGGTCATAACATCCATAGCCCTTGTGCACAGTACTGTACCCAGGAAAGGCACAAGGAACAGACCGAGCAGAGAGCTTAGTACGCTCACGTGGAGAAAAGAACATAACGACAATCAAAAACACAAAGATGAGTGTAACGTGAGAGTCAAGAGTATAGACACTCACCGGGACACTGACCTTGAAGGAAAGTAGTGAGCTGTAGAGTAATAAGGTAGACGACAATGGAAATAGCCTCAGCCCAGAAGTGAGGAAGAACGTGAGAGGAGATAAAAAGGGCGCGAGCTGTCTCAATAATATGACGATGCTTCCTTTCAGCGGTGTCATTCTGAGCATGGGCAGAGATATCCCCCTCCCCCGAGTCAGAACGGAAAATGCGTATGAAAGCAAACAAAATGTGTGTACCATAGCAAAAAAAAACATAGATCAGAAAAAATTTAGATCGATAATGCATAAAATAAACCCAAGAATAACGAGAGTAGCCATCAACAAAAAGAACATAATACCGGTGTCCATCCTTGGATACAAGAGGTACGGGTCCCCAGACATCAGAATGAGATAAGTCAAAGAGACGCAGAGACCTGGACTCACTAGACGGATAGAGGAGTTGTAGCTATTTACTGAGCTTACAACCTAAACATGAGTGAGACCGATCAATAGAAACACGACCAAGGAAATCATGACTAATGAGAGAAGCTAGACGTGAACCACTGGGATGACCAAGAACGTGCTGCCACTGAGAGAAACCCACCGAAAGAAGAAAAAGGGAGGAAGTTGCAGGTGACCATGAAGAGGAAAAAAGGTGGAGATGATCAAGGACGTATACCCCTCAACGACGATGACCATCCCTAAGGAGTGCCCCAGTCAGACAATCCTGCACACGACATGTGAACTCATCAAAGGTAACCAGACAACCATGGGATGTGAGCTGGCTGACGGATATAAGGTTTATGGATAACTGAGGTATGTATGCAACAATGGGAATGTGAAAATGGGTGGTGTGAAGGAGGCCACGACCGGTGATGAGGTGAATGGTGCCATCAGCTACCATGATACTAAGGGCAGAAGTGATGGGCTGACAGGACAAAAGGTGTGTATCATCATAGGTCATGTGAAAAGAGGTTCCAGAGTCAAGCAACCAGTTGGAGGTGGAGATACCTGCAGGGGCGGAGACAGCCTACTGAGAGACAGGCAGAAGAGCGGGCCAGTGAAAACTGCTGGACAATCAGCTGCGCAAGCTCAGATAGTGAGAGAGACTGCGCTGGAGCCGAAAAGTGAGCAAAAGAAACACCAGGAGCACGTTGCTGACCAGACTGCTGAGCCCTCTGAAACTTGCGACATTCAGATTGGATGCGTCCAAGACACTAGCAATATTGACAGCGGACCGGCTAGCGACGAGTAGCACCGAGCTGAGGAGTAGAGGGCGCAGGAGGAAGTGTCCCCGCAACAATCACTAAGGCTATTTGGAGGAAGGCGAAAGAGGAGTGGGGTGACACCATCAAATCAAAACGGAGGACGGAGGGATCCAACGGGCTGCATGAGCAGCAAAGAAGATTGGTAGTGATATGCGGGTTGCAAGAGGCAGCAGGCGGGCTCGGCAAAACGAGCGGGAGTGAGACAAGCAAACAGGAGCACTAGGATCACACCAAAGTATCTCTGGAGAAGGGAGCACAGGGATCCGAGGGCGGGATCGGCTCCTGCTACTGCAACAGACGGGATCGACTCCTGCACGAGAGGACTGGATCGGCAAGAGAGGATGGGATCGGCTCCTGCAACGACAACCAGAGGCGGACCTTGCGGGCAGACCTTGCGTCTCCAGCAACTGCAACTGGAGGCGGAAACCCTGATCGGAAAACTGCGGCTAGGCTGCGACGGGAAGGGATCCAACGACGACAAGATCAGAAGACTGCGACTAGATCGGATCCAGCGACGGGAAGAGGCGTCGTTCAGATCCAACGACGGGAAGAGGCTTCTTTTGGATGACTAGGTTTTCCTTTGCTCTGATACCATGATAGGAGAATGATTTTTGTATATTCACAATTGAACAAAAGAATACATATACATGAATAACGGAGGGTGATCCCAACACCCGAGGTGACTATAAGCTAACACTACTACTCATAATATACAACATATCTAACAATTAGCACCTCATTCAACCCTCGGTTGGAAAAAATGGAAGGTGAGGATCTATGAAAGAACCCTGTATTGATGATCATGATGGTGATGATGAAGATTATACTCAAGTCCACTGATGAAATGAGCGCTATTTAATTTTTAATGATATCCTTAATACTGTAAAAATAGAAATTTCTCTTGTTTTTTGCACACTTAAACATGGTCCTCAGCCAAAATTGTGGATATCCAAAACTTCCTGCATTCAGAAACTTTTTTATATGATACAAGAAAGGATGATGATTTTATAGGCATGACATCAGGAATTTGAGCAGTACTGGTTGCTTTACTGAGTATTTTTTCTTCTGTCTGTCACGCAATGCAAATTGTGTTTACTAGTTTGCATCTTCTCCGATCAATTTAGGTTGGAGAAAGAGGAGTACAGCTATCTGGTGGCCAGAAACAGAGAATTGCTATTGCTCGCGCTATGTTAAAGAATCCAAAGATTCTCCTCCTCGATGAAGCCACCAGTGCCCTTGATTCTGGCTCTGAGAGCATCGTCCAAGAAGCACTAGATCGTCTCATGGTTGGAAGAACTACGGTGGTTGTTGCGCACCGACTTTCAACCATAAGAAATGTCGATACAATAGCTGTCATCCAACAGGGGCAAGTAGTTGAAACCGGAACACACGAAGAACTGATTGCGAAAGGAATCACAGGAGCTTATGCCTCTTTAATTCGATTTCAAGAGATGGCGAAGAACAGGGACTTCTGTGCTCCAGCTCGCAGATCCCGCTCATCCCGACTGAGCCATTCTCTCTCCACGAAGTCCCTCAGTCTACGTTCGGGAAGTCTGAGGAACTTGAGCTATCAGTATAGCAGCGGAGCTGATGGCCGTATAGAGATGGTTTCTAATGCGGACAATGATCGCAAATATCCCGCTCCCGACGGCTATTTCTTCAAACTTCTCAAGTTAAATGCGCCGGAATGGCCTTATGCCATTTTGGGAGCTCTTGGTTCAGTTCTCTCAGGGTTTATAGGTCCAACATTTGCACTAGTGATGAGCAATATGATAGAGGTATTCTATTATCCTGATCCAAACACAATGGAGAGGAAGACTAGGGAGTATGTTTTTATATATATTGGCGCAGGACTATATGCAGTTGTGGCTTATCTGGTGCAGCATTACTTCTTTAGTATTATGGGTGAAAACCTCACCACTAGGGTCAGGAGAATGATGCTTGCTGGTGAGTGAAATCACTCCTCACCCCTTCATTCATTCTATCTTTATTTTATTAAGATTTGAAGGCTCAAAACCATTGTGGAATGCAGCTATACTGAGAAATGAAGTTGGATGGTTCGACGAGGAGGAGAACAATTCCAGCCTCATAGCTTCCCGTTTGGCTACTGACGCGGCTGACGTGAAGTCCGCTATTGCGGAGAGGATTTCTGTGATACTTCAAAATATGACCTCGCTTCTTGCATCATTCATCGTTGGCTTCATTGTTGAATGGAGAGTCGCTCTCCTCATTCTTGCTACTTTTCCACTTATTGTCCTTGCAAACTTTGCGCAGGTACTGGTTTCTGATCTATCTACTTTACTCACTTGAATTATTTCCCTTTTTAGTGTTTCAGTATAAGGTAGTGATATATATTTATAGAGTATATGCGTGGGCTATTTAGCTTCTGAGTTTGATGGATCATATAGGGTGGTAAACTTGTCTGGTTGAGCTTGAGCCACATGAGACAGACTATTTAAGGGAATTCGTGTTAAATTGTGGTCCCTTCAGCCTTACTAGCCCCTCTGATTTATTTTTAAAAAGTTAATATTATGGCAACCTGAGGTGTTAACCATTTTTACTATTATAAAGTAGAATTAAAAGTAGAATAAAATTGGGAAAAATTTCTGTCTCCAAATGTTACCCATGCGGAACACTGTGAGTACTGGAGTTATGCCGCCGATGGTCGGGATACTTCCTTCACGGGACAATCCGCGTGTTACGAGCATAGCCTGTAACGTCGTTGGAGGTGGCGGTGAAGGCAGAGATACAAGGGGACCCGAGCTCTACCCACAGAGAATGCAAGGGGAGAGAAAGAAGGGGAGCCGTGCCCGACCCTAGCCCTAGAAATTGAGGAAGAAGAGAGAACTAGAGAGAGGATTAGAAATTTGGTTACTTCATTCATAATTCATACAATGACCCAAGGGTTTTTTTAAAGACTTCCAAATGACACTGGTGTAAATACCCAAAAATAAATGTAGATGCACAAAATACTAAAACTTGACTTTAATTAGTCATAACTACGGCTCGACTCGAACACTTTAAATAACATACATAAAGTCACTGCGTAAATATGAGAGATTGTCCCCTGCTGAACACTGATAATGTGGCACTTTGGGGAGAGATAATATCATATGTTGAGACAAGGAAGAGAACATGGTTTTTAAAATTTCTTAATAATTATTTATTAGTGTATTTATTGTTCAGTATAATATTTAAACTGGTTGGCTGATGGCTAGTTTTGGGCTTGGGTTCAACTTGGCTCATCAGCTAGTCACTTCGAGCTCTTACATTTGTTAGATGCATAATCTTGATAAAATTGTTAAAAGTCTGTCTTTAAGAAAATGGACTGGAAATCTATTATGGTGGTGTAGAACTTCTGCAACACTACTGCTTGCATGTGCCATCGGCAACTTTCTTTCCATTCTGTAGTGTCTAGAGACTATTCCCCTTTTCTCTTCAAGTACCCAAACTTTCTCTCCGTGCTTTTGTTTGGGCGCTGATATCGGCACCGCACAAATCGCTATCCACACATGAAATTTGATTTTTTAGGGCTTTTCCTAAACCTATTAGCACGCACAAATTTCCCGTTCATGCACTTCATGCCTTTCACGCCTCCGCATCTTATTGCACTTCACGCCTCCTCCAGCCTTCTGTTGATGAGCATCTTTCTGTAGTCCACTACTCCACTGGCGAGAACTCTTCTGTTCGACGTCGAGAAGTCCTCCAGCTTCCTCCTTGGTAGGCCGGCGACCCTTCCAATTTTCTGTCCAGTCCCCTTTCCTCCTCAAAATCCAAGTTAACGGCGAGTAATACTTCCAGTTTTCTGGTGGCGGTCTTGTCTTTCTCTTAACCAACATCTCTATCTGATTGGTAACATTATTCCTCTCCTATTTTAACCTAGTGTTTAGATTTTCATGTGTTCTTAGATTTTGTATAGGTTTTGGGTTTACAGTTAGGGGAAATGTGTTCAGAAGATTTGATAACTACATCTTTAATTGTAACCTGTATGGACACACTCACAATAATCTTTGTTTCCCAATGTTTTTGTATGTCATTGAGATTTACATGTATTTTTTTGTATAATTTGAAGATCCCAAAAATTCAAATGATAAAAATGATAAAAGAAATTGAAGTTGATTTGAGCTAGCATTTTCGAACCCATAAATTTTTTTTGTTCAAATGAGGAGTTCATAAAGTGGGCTCAATCTGTTACTAAAAGTCTTGGCTATGTGGTAACAATAAAAATATCTGATAAAGTTGTTGGGCGTCTCACACCTCGTGTAATACTATGGTGTGATAGAAGAGGTTACTATCCAGAGAATCAAAATAATAAGGGTTTGGTGAAGAAGGGGTTCCGTAAATATAGCTCCAAACGACGTAGTTGTTTATTTTATCTTAAAGGAGTGAAGGTACCAAATGTAGATTAATTGAGATTGAGGTTCTTTGTGGGATGTATGATCATGAGAAAGTTCACTTTGAAGAGCATGCGTATGCTGGGATGTTAGATGCAGAGAAGGAAAATCTAGTAAGCCAAATGTATAGTGCTGGTGTGACATCACAAAAGATACTACCGGTTGTGGAAAATAAAAAACAATGTAAATACAACCATTATAAGAATAATTTCCGATGCATCACAAAAGATACTACCGGTTGTGGAAAATAAAAAACAATGTAAATACAACCATTATAAGAATAATTTACGATGCATCACAAAAGATACTACCGGTTGTGGAAAATAAAAAACAATGTAAATACAACCATTATAAGAATAATTTACAATGCATCACAAAAGATACTACCGGTTGTGGAAAATAAAAAAACAATGTAAATACAACCATTATAAGAATAATTTACAATGCACGGGTTAGATTGCAAAAATAGGATTTCCATGTATATTTCAATAAATTAGTTGTGCAATTTTCTACATTGCATTATAATGTTCTAGAATATGTTACTACAACCTGGATAGAATCATACAGAGACCGTTTTGTTTCAGCTTGGATCGATAAGTACATGCATTTGAGAAATTCAAGCACAAATCAGGTTTGTTGTGTTCTGGTCCCCTCCTCAGTGGATAAAACCTGCGGCAACGGACGTCGAGAGGTCCGTAATGGGTTGGATTGAGTCGTGACAAACTTCGAGCGCAATCGGGTCAGATTGGCCAAATCATGAGAATCCTGACTCATATCCTTTCGATTTATATATTATTATTATTATTATATATAATAATAATATATATAAGATATGTATAAAAAGGAAATAAAAAATATTTCCTAAAGCTAAATTTTCTCCCAAATGAGCAGCCCGCCCACCTACAAGCTACAACTACGTGATGATTACATACAAAGATAAAAACCTAATGAATTGTATGCCCTGAGTCTCTCTCCCATGAAAAATACAGAGAAGCCGCCTGCGCAAAGGTACGCCTCCACTTCTTAATCCTTCTTCTGATCGACATTTTCTCGCCGACAATCTTGGACGGTGCCGGTGCTAGAGCAAGCAACGGTGGTCGGAGGCCGTAAGGCCGTGGGATTTCTGTCGAGATTTGAGGGTAGCGTTTTGTCGCAAGGGCAGAGACGTCGAGGACTCTTTTGTGTGGCTGTTGTGGAGGCGGTGTTGGCGCCGTATTAGTGAGGCGGGGCTGCGGTGCTTGTGTGCGGGGGAACGATGTAGGAGGAGGCCGATTTGGGCGGAGCCGGAGCGGCGTAGGCGGAGGCCTATTTGGGCGTAGCCGGAGAGACATTGTCGGTGTTTGGCGATCGCCATTTGGGCTCGGGAGAGCAAGAACCGTTGAAGCGCCGATGGTGTTGCCGAATCACGGTCGTGGCTGTGCAGTGATGCAGAGTGCGCATCTTGGCACACATCTTGGCGCAAAGGACGACGGTGTGCAACCGCCGTATATACTCGGGCGAGTATATTAGGCCGCATCTGCAGCTAGCAGCGGTCAGCGCGAGGAGGCATCGTTGCCTCAAGTGGACTTTGACAGCGAGACATTTGAGCCTTGAGCGGGGCAACCTACTGACGGGTTGCGGACTGATCGGAGTGCGCCTGTTGAAATTATTGAAGAGAAAGTGGGGGGTTGATTGGGCAGACCGCGCGGCCTGGGCGGACAGTCTGGCGGACTGGTGGTGCGGCCTGAGCGGTCTGTATATTGCGGCCTGGTGGTTTGTCCTTGGAGGTAGCCGTGCGGATAGGTTGATTATCCGTTGATTGGGCAGACTGGTTTGGAGTCCGCAGAGTTCGCTCTATGCGGACTGTTCTTGGAGCTCGCGAGATCGACATTAACCTGTGCCCTTGATCTCAGTTGGTGCGGTTAGGAGGTAGCCACAGAGTTCGTGGTTAGGCGAACTAGCTTGGATCTGGCGGTCTGAGCGGACTGAGCGGATTGATAGTTCATGACCGCGGAGCTAGCGCCAGAGGTACACTGGTTGCTGGACTTGGTCACAATTCGTGACAAGTCCAGGTTGATCGCAGAGTCCGCAATGTCTGCTGGTTGACCGGGCGGTCTGTGCCTGTTGATCGTGAACTTGTTGTTGCGGGTTGGTGCGGTGTCTGCAGGGTGTGCGGGCTGTAGCTATGTCCGCTGCAGCGTGCGGGCTGGTGCTGTGTTCACCGGGTTGCGGATTGGCTTCTATCTTGCCATTGTATTGTTGAACATTATATAGTGGAGGCTTTCCGGGTTGGACTTCGATCGTCCCGTGATTTTTTACCCTGCTTTGGGGGTTTTCCACGTATACACCTATGTGTCTGATTGTGATTGTATTTGCTATTGCGTATTTCGCTGACAGTTTTGCAGGTACCTCAGCTCGCGTCTTCGCGTGCACTCAGGTCCGTGAGAACGTGTTTCTCACAACAGGGTTGAGGGTGGTCATAGCTTATGGAAAAAGTTCTTGGAAGTATTAATTGAAAACTTGACCACTGTATACAAGACTTTTGATCAAATGATAAACCTATAAAAAATCATTTGGAGAGTGTCATCAAAATTAGTAATATGACTACACTTCCATTGTATTCCGAGTTGATAGGGAAAGTTTCTGCACAAGCTTCACAACTCATTAAAGATGTAGTCAACAATGAGGTACATTTTAAGCAAGTTCTTGAATGCTCACACGTAAAAAGATACACATTATGGTTTTCATGCGCACATGAGTTATATCCATATATTACTAACTTAGATTTCTGTTATGGTCGATAAATGGACATTGGAAGCGCACATGAGTTATATCCATATTTTACTAACTTAAAATGATTCCCGTTATGGTCAATAAATGGACATTGGAAACAACAAGTAATGTTTAAGACTTTTTATCAAGGTCATGAGTTCGATTCCCGGTCTCAACAACCTGCCTGAGTTATACTAGCCGAGGTGATGGGTTGGGGTGTATAGCCGCGGCCCTGTTATGGTACCCAGACTCAGAATTGTGTGATGGAATTGTGGGAATTGCCCAGGAGGAACCCGCCTGCTTGGGGCCCATCCCTGTTCTTGGAGCTACAATCGTAACAATTTATCATTTCGGACTTGTGGCCAATCTGTTACGAGTCGGCTGCCCCCCTATTATACTGGGCCCGCCGGCCCAGCGGGGGACCCACTCGCTGTACAGGGACGCGGCCCATGCACCCCAACCCGTCTCGGCAACCAGTTTAATTGCCGCGGGATGTTGAGGCGGGGGCTCGATCCCCCTACCTCCTTGATAAGAGAACTTCAACATGTCCTTCATCACCAACTGATCCGCGATTCAGTTGGTGATGAAGGACATGTTGAAGTTCTCTTATCAAGGAGGTAGGGGGATCAAGCCCCCGCCTCAACATCCCGCGACAATTAAACTGGTTGCCGAGACGGGTTGGGGTGCATGGGCCGCGGCCCTGTACAGCGAGTGGGTCCCCCGCTGGGCCGACGGGCCCAGTATAATAGGGGGGCAGCCCACTCGTAACATAAAAGTGCACTTTTATGTTACGAGTGGGCTGCCCCCCTATTATACTGGGCCCGTCGGCCCAGCTGGGGACCCACTCGCTGTACAGGGCCGCGACCCATGCACCCCAACCCGTCGCGGCAACCAGTTTAATCACCGCGGGATGTTGAGGCGGGGGCTCGATCCCCCTATCTCCTTGATAAGAGGACTTCAACATGTCCTTCATCACCAACTGAGCCGCGGCTCGGTTGGTGATGAGAGCTGTGTTGAAAGCTTCTTATCAAGGAGGTAGGGGATCGAGCTCACGCCTCAACATCCCGCGGCAATTAAACTGCTTGCCGAGACGGGTTGAGGTGCATGAGCCGCGGCACTGTACAGCGAGTGGGTCCCCCGCTGGGCCGGCGGGCCCAGTATAATTGGGGGGCAGCCCACTCGTAACACAATCACCGATGACATTCAAGGCATGACCAATAACACAATACCCACAATGGTCATCTCCCAACACCTCAAATGCACCTGTAATGTGTGCTGACCAATAAAATGTAAATTGGTGATGAACATTGCCAACAAACTTTTTGCACTTTTGAATAACCAACTTTTTTATTTTTTTCTTAGTTTCCAAGACTATCCCCCAACAATGCATACTCAAAATGTGAGGCTAGTCGTTTTCATTATAAAACCATTTCTTTAAAATTTTTATAACTACCATTTGATCTCCTCTTAACTTTAAAGATATCGAAGATTATGTTTTCAAGCTCATTGTCTATGTTGTTCTCAATGTCCACATTAATTTTGTCATTTAGGATCAGTTATTTCCAATGTTCATTTATCAACCATAAGAGGAATTATTTTGAGTTAGTAGATATAACACGTGTGCATTGAGCTATCATAGTTCCGGTTTGGTTCCGGTTTTACTAAAATCGTGAACCAAACCGCTAAGGTAAATGTTCTTCAAATTAGAACTCAAACCTTATTTGGTTTGATCGGTTTCGGTTCGTGTTCCGGTTCCATCATAATTTTATGAACCGCCTTGCCAACAGTTTTGGTTACGGTTCAACAAGAACTAAAACCAAATCGGCCACTAACGGTTCGGTATGATTCTATGCGGTGCGGTCCAGTTTCAATCGGTTTCAACCAGAACTAAAACCAAACTTGGCAGAATGAATGAGAATGTCAAAAATAAAACACCCGAGGGGAAAAGTAAACCCGTTTGTTTTTTTTGCAAGAGGGAATTCGAAGTCAGGGGCCCAGACGCAGGAATTTCACGTTATACCAAGGAGAACTACATTTTTGTGTAATACAGTACATAGAACTGAAAGTTAAAAATCAAAATCGCAAAATCACAAAACCGCACATGACCACACTGATTTTTAACCACATTGAACGGTTTGGTTGTGCAGCGGTTTCGTTCGTTGCAAAACTGCATAGATTGCCGGTAATCATGTTAGAAATTATTTTGGTATTATTCTTTCTTTTCGGCTGTTTCTTGACAGATATTAAATAATATTCAGAATTAGAATTCCCGACTCTTGAGGGCTGGAATGAACCATGGACCTCCATTCTCATTCAAAAAATCAAAGATTACGATCGTGTAATGTTGATGCAATGTTCAAACTACACCACACAGTTTTGATGCGGTGCGATTTTGTTCAGTCCAAAACCGACCCCCTTTGGTACGATTGCTGTTGGAGTTCAAACTGTACAAAACTGTACCAAACTGTATCAGTTTCACCCTTAATAGTAGGTATAGATATTATAGATATATTATAAAAAATAACAATATTATGATAATATTAATACTAATAAAAATATTATAAAAATAATAATAAACAGGTCGCGGTTTGGTTCTGCTTCGGTTTGGATCGGGCCTAAAATTCTTGAAACCACTTGAGACTTGTATGTTGCTGTTTCGGTTCCGGTTCTGGTTCGGATAATAAAATGAAAGAACCACACCCAGACCAATGTTGTTCGCGGTTCCAAAATTTTTACCGGAACCCGGATAATTAGCGAATTGTTTGGTTTTTTGCGGTTCCGGTTCGGTTTATGATTTTTTGGTTTTAAGTGACAACTCTATGTGTGCATGACAAACCCAAAATGTATCTTTTTATGTGTGAGAATTCATGAACTTGCTTAGAATGTATCCCTTTGTTGACTACTTGACTACATCTTCTTCCTCTTTAATGAGTTGTAAAACTTGTGTAGAATCTTTCCCTGGCAACTCGGAATACAATGAACCTGTGTAGTCATTATTAATTTTGATGCAACTCTCTCCAAATGATCATCTAATGTTGTTTTGTTGTAGGTTTATCATTTCATCAAAAGTCTCCCATATAGTCGTCAAGTTTCCAATTGATATTTTCAAAAAAAATTTCAATAAGCTATCACCTCCCTCAACCCGATTTGTGCTTGAATTTCCCAAAATACATATACTTATCGATCAAAGATGAAACAAAAAGGTCTTTGTACGACTCTATCCAGGTTGTATTTGATAGGAAAAATAGATTTCTGTATATTCACACTTGATCAAAGGGAATACATATACATGTACAAGGGAGGGTGATAATAACGCCCTTGGTGACTTTAAGCTAACAATACCACTCATAAAGTACATGATATCTAACACCCCCACCCCCACCCCACAAACTCACGAGGGATCATACACCGAGAGTTTGGACAATATATATGCATGTTGGGTCATCGTCTGCGGCTTTGTCATCAAGTCTGCGATCTGCTGCTCGGAAGGGATAAAGGAAGGAGCAAGAGTGTCACGGCCATAGTGCTCACGCAGGAAGAAAACATCAACCCCGATATGCTTGGAGAGAGAATGCTTCACCGGGTTTAGAGTAATCTGAATGACACAGTGTTATCGCAGTAGAGGGGAGTGAGATCTGGAGAATAGACACCAATATCCTCAAGAAGCCAAAAAAGTCAAATAATATCCTCAACGGTGGTAGCCATGACTCGAAACTCAGCCTCAGTGCTGGAACGAGAAAACCAGTCTGTTTCTTGGACTTCCATACAATAAGTGAAGAACCCAAGAACAGACAGAAACCAGTGACAGAGTGACGGTCAACTGGATCACTAGCCCAGACGGAGTCGTAGTAAGCACGTAGCTGTAGAGAACTGCTGCTGGAGAAGAAGAGACCACGAGAGGTCGTCGCATGAAGATAGCGCAGGAGCCGCAACAGATGACCATAATGCACATAGGTGGACACACTAACAAACTGCCTCAACACATGAACAACATGGGCAATGCCAGGCCGAGTAATTGTGAGATAGACGAGACTCCCCACGAGGTGGCGGTATCAAGTAGGATCAGAAAGTGGAACCCGATCATCCGGACGTAGCTGGAGATGGAGCTTCATAGGGGTGTCCACTGTGCGAGAGTCAGAGAGAGCAGCCCGATCAAGGAGATCTGATGTGTAGCGCTGTTGAGAGAGCTGAAACCCGCGATCTGTAGAGCTGACCTCAGGACCCAAGAAGTAGCTCAGCTGTTCAAGGGTAATCATCTGAAACTGCTGCTAAAGGTGATGCTTAACGATGGGCACATGAGAAGGATCATCGTCAGTAATTATCACATCATCCACGTACAGTAACAAAAGGGTCCGACCACGAGAGGAGTGCACAAACAGAGCTGAACCATGTGAACAAGGCTGGAAATCGGCATCTGTAATGGATGAACTGAAACTTGCAAACCACTCGCAGGGCACCTGCTTGAGCCCATAAAGAGCTCGCCTCAAGTGACAGATAAGGCCTGGAGGAGAGGATATACTCGAAGGAAGAAGCATGTATTCCTCCTACTGAAGATCATCGTGAAGAAAGACATTCTTCACATCGAGCTGTGATAGAGACCAGTGGAGAACACCTACAACAATAATAAGAGTCCGGATTGTAGTCATGTTAACAACTGAAACAAAAGTCTCGTCATAGTCTCTCCCCCGCTCCTGCTAAAAATCACGAGGAACTAGCCGAGCCTTGTACCTCTCCACAGAACCATCAGAGCGAGTCTTGACCTTAAAGACCCACTTGCAAGTAATAGGATCAACAGCAGGTGGAAGAGGAACACTCCCATGTACGGGTGTGCTCAAGCACCTCCAACTCAACAGACATAACAACCTGCAACTCAGGTATCTGGGAAGCCTCACGGTAGGAAGTCGGCTCTGGAGTACTGCAGGCAGTAGCAGAAAGGGCAGGTAGGTCCAGCGGTAGGGCGACAAGACTAAGGCATCGGGAGAACGCCTCTCACGAGGTGGGTTGTGACGCACAAGAGGATCATCCACAGAGCACTCGCTGGAGGAGGTAGGCACTGAGTTTGGGGGCACAGGAGGCGAGGATATAGGAGGAGGACGACGAGTATAGTGATAAGAAAGAGGAGAGACACGGTCCCAAGTGGACATCTCATAAGAGAGAGAAGTGTGTGACAGAGGAGAGGAGTGAGGAGATGATGGAGTAGACTACGACAAGGTAATTGGAGGAGACTAAGTAGACTGCGATAAGGAAAGTGGAGGAGACGAAGTAGACTGCGGCAAGGGAGAAGGAGGTGGCAGAGTAGACTATGGCATGGGAAGATGAGGTGGACATACCGAAGGGGGGATACATGAGGCGAAGAGATGGGAAGAGTGAGAAATCGCACGTCAGATGGAGTAACAGATGAGTGTGAGGTCGAAGAAACAAAGGACACGAAGAAAGGGGACTCATCAAAAGTGACATCACGTGAGATGCGAAGTCGAGGTGCAACAGGGTCATAACATCGATAACTCTTATGCTCAGTACTGTATCCAAGAAAGACACAGGGAACAGACTGAGCAGAGAGCTTAGTACCCTCACATTGAGAGAGTAGAACATAACATCGACAACCAAACACACGAAGATGAGTGTAACGTGGGGGTCGAGAGTACATACACTTACCAAGACACTGACCCTGAAGGAAAGTGAAGGGCTGCAGATTAATAAGTTAGACAACCGTGAAAACATCCTCAACCCAGAAGTGAGGAGTAACGTGAGAGGAGATAAGAAGGGTGCGAGTTGTCTCAATAATATGACGATGCTTCCTTTCAACGGTGCCATTCTGAGCGTGTGCACCGGGACAAGCAAGCTGGGGGAGTGTCGTGGGTATCCAACAGATCTCAAAAAGCATGAGAGAGATACTCCTCCCCTGAATCAAAATGAAAAATGTGTATGGAAGCAGAAAACTGTGTGTGCAATATAGCAAAAAGAGTTGCATAGATTTGAAAAAATTTAGATCGAGAATGCATAAAATAGACTCAACAATAACGAGAATAGTTATCAATGAAAAGAACATAGTACCGGTGTCCGCCCTTGAATACAAAAGATGCGGGTCGCCAGACATCAGAATGAAATAAATCAAAGAGACGCTGAGACCTGGACTCACTAGACGGATAAGGGAGTTGTAGCTATTTATCGAGCTTACAACCCGAACATGACAACCAACCTCAAGGAGTGCCCCAGTCAGACAATCCTGCACACTGCATATAACTCATCGAAAGTAACAAGACAACCGTGGGATGTGAGCTGGCTGACAGATATGAGGTTCATGGATATCCTGGGTATGTATGCAACATCAGGAACGTGAAAATGGCTTATGTGAAGGTGGCCCCGACTGGTGATGGGGTGAATGGTGTCATCTGCTACCATGATATTAAGGGCAGAGAAGACGGGCTGACAGGACAGGAGGTGGGTGACATCATAGGTCATGTGAAAGGAGGCTCCAGAGTCAAGCAACCAGTCAGAGGGGGTTGTAGGGGCAGAGGAAGTTGGCGGAGAGGAGCGAGGCAATGAAGTCTGCTGGGAGAACTTTTGTGCAATCAGCTGAGTAAGCTTAGATACAGAGAAAGACCTCGCTGTGCCGAAAAATGAGCGGAAGGTGCACCGGGAGCACGCTACTGACCGGACTGCTGAGCCCGCTGAAACTTGCGGCACTCATAGTTGACGTGTCCAAGACACTGACAGTAATGACAACTGACCGGATGGCGACGATGCGCATCAGACTGAGCAGTGGAGAACGCCGAATGACGAGGAACCGGGTGCACCGTCAAACTATAGCCCGACGAAAGCAGCAGATTGCAGCGAGAAACAGTGGGCTGCAGAGAGTAAAGTGAGGCCATTGGGGTTGCAACACAGGGAAGAATGAGCGGCATGTAAAAATCAGGCGCAGACGCAAAAAGAGGCGCATTGGATTGCAGAAACAGGCCGGCGACAAAGAGAGGCACTGAATCACAGAAAATAGGTGCAGGCGAGGAAGCACGAGATCGATCAGACAGAGCGGAGCAACGATCTATCAAAACATGCGCTGAAACTGGATTTCTACCGTGGGCTGGAAGGGTCGTCAGAGTTAGTACCGGGGTCGACGACAACCAAGCAGGTGGATAGGACGCATGAAGCGAGGACGTGGCGGAGATTATGGCAGGCGATAGCGATTTCGACGAGTTCGTTAGAGCGAAAGACCTCTGATGCGGAAGCAACGATCAAGGGCACGGCCTGTCGGGATCGAGCAACCTGGAGGGCAATCAGTGGAGATGGAGGAAACAACACGAAATCATTCGATCAACAAGGGAGGAAGTTGTGATTGGGGGAGACGGCCCGGGATCGTGCGAAACAAGACGTGATCGGTCAAAAACAGCAAGATCGATCAACGGGATGGAGCGGCTAGGGTTTTGACTCTGATACCATGATAGGAAAAATAGATTTCAGTATATTCACACTAGAACAATGAGAATACATATACATGTACAAGGGAGGGTGATCATAACACCTGTGGTGACTCTCTAAGCTAACACTATCACTCATAAAGTGCATCATATCTAACAGTAGTAACATATTTTAGAATGTCATAATACAATGCAGAAAACTGTACAACTAATTTATTGAAAGATATATGAAAATCATGTTTTTGCAAGTTAGCTCGTGTATTGTAAATTGCTTGTATAACAGTAATGTTTGGATTGTTTTTATTTTTCACATTCGATAGTATCTTTTGTTGTTTCACACCAGCAGTATACATTTGGCCTACTAAATTTTCCTCCTTTGCATCTAACCTTCCCTTATACGCATGCACTTCCAAGTGAACTTTTTTATGATTGTGCACCTCACAAAGAACCTCAACTCTCCATTCATCTATATTTGCTGCCCTTCACCCATTCCTTATTTTGATTCTCTCAATTGTAATCTCTTCTATCAAACCTTAGTATTACACGAGGTGTGATACTCCCAACAACTTTTTCAGATGTTTTTATTGTGACCACATTTACAAGAATTTTACTAACACTTTTGAATAAAAAGCTTTATCGGTTCTAAAATGCTTGCTCAAATCAACTTAAATCTTTTCATTCTTTTCATCTTTTGAATTTTTGGGATCTTCTTAATGTACAAAGAATACAAGTAAATCTCAAGGACATACAAAAAAAATTGTGAAACAAAGACTATTGTGTGGCCATACCACCCACTCCTTATTTTGATTCTCTCGATTGTAATCGCTTCCATCAAACCTTCGTATTACACGAGGTGCAAGACTCCCAACAACTGGAGGGTCGATCAGAAAAATAAAGGGTTGCCGGTCTACCAGGAGGAAGCTGGAGGACTTCTCGCCGCCGGACACGAGGAGTTCTCGCCATCGGCCTGCTGAAAGATGCTCACCGACAGAAGGCTAGAGGAGGCCTGAAGTGCTACAAGATGTGGACACATGAAGCCTGAGAATGGAAAACTGTGCGTTCCAATAGGTTTAGGAAAAAATCCTAAAAAAAAATCATTTTTTGAGTGTGGATGGCGATTTGTGCGGTGTGGATATCAGTCTCCCTAAAATAATTTACTGGGGTATCAAATAAGAAGGTATCTAAGTCATCCTAAGAAGGTATCGAATAAGCTTCATATAGTAGTTTTTGGTAAATGTTGCACTTGTTGGAATGCAATCTAAGCTAATTTGAGCATTTCTGCGCCATAACCTAGAAGCTCTGTTTCTGTAGGTAATGGGATAGGTGCCTTAAAATTTTAAATAACATTTTATTTTCTTCAAGGCACTTTGAACTTAGGGGCAGCTGCATCTTTTAGCAGCAGATTATAATTATGAGAAGGGCCACCCAAATCTAGGATTCTGTCGTTTCATAAAAGTTAGAGTCCCTGTGTAGATTAAAGGTGAATAGGGTTCCTCGTGTGGTTGTGCGGCAGTAATAGTACTCGGTGATTCTTTGTATTCCGGTATTTGGTAAAAAAATTTAAGATGAGAATATGAATGACTAGAAAGTGTTGTTACTACTAAACACCCACTCTTATGCAACCTGGAACATTATATAAAGCTCAGATGTTTTTGAGGCAATGCGCCTTGTTGAGTGCGCCACGTGGAATGGACGGTGGTGTCCGACCGTGTCGCGACTCGTTAAAAGGGGTGGTTTAAACCCACACCGCCCAACGTGCTCCTTGGTCTTGGGTGTATAAGCGGGGTGACCACTCCTCCCCTAACTGTGTGGTTTTGGGGCGTGACGCCACAATGCTTTACATGGTATCAGAGCAGGGGGGGCACGTGGCGAGGGAGGATGTTGAGTGCGCCACGTGGAATGGACGGTGGTGCCCGAGCGTGTGTCGCGACTCGTTAAAAGGGGCGGTTTAGTCCCACATGGTCCAACGTGCTCCTTGGTCCTGGGTGTATAAGAGGAGTGGCCACTCCTCCCCTAACCGCGTGGTTTTGGGGAGTCATGTCACAATGCTTTACACTGCTTTAATTTTAAAAAATATTGAATCACTGAGTTTAAAACTCAATTTTGCTTTATGATTAATTTATCCTTTTAGTTACTCTATATAATTCACCCTCTATCTCTGTGCATCTAAAGTATCTCATGCCTTACACTTTACCCTCCACCTCCCTTGTTTTCTGAATTTTGTTTCCCATGCTTTTTCATTCAATGAACTGCTCATGATTTATTCGATTAGTTGTATTCAGATAATTAAAATTCGGTCCTCTTTGTCCATCTCTCAGCAACATCTCCCCTTTTCCTATCACCCCCTCATGAAATCTTGCCGTGAAGGCCGGAAAACTGCAAATGGTAACATAATAACATATTGAAATCTTCTCAATTAACATGGTAACATAATGTAAAACTGCAAATGGCATAGTCAAATATGGGATTTATTGTCCATGTGTCCACATATATGTTTGATGTTTATTAATGTAATGTTTATATATTGTATAAGCTCAACGGAATAAAAAAAACATTATTTTATTCAATTTAAAAAAGTGTGAGCTTAGCTGTAGAATAGTAAGTTGGCAGCATGTGGTCCAAATGCAACAGTTTGGATTAGCCTATACTCTAAAGCCTTCTGCCAGACAGAGAGTCACAGTCACATGCTTGCTCAGAGATTCTCTTTACCCTGACATCCTTTGCACTACCTTTTGGAAAAGCTTACTGTGTCTTTTCTGTATGATGCATGCTAAAGTATTAAAATCATTTGTTTTTGAATGGAATTATTTTATATATTATCTGTCTTTTTAGTATGGAAACAGCAATTCACAATTATTTATCTTTATTGTATATTTAATCAAATATATTATGTACTCCTGTAATTTTTGAAAACTTAACAGTCACTTTGGATTTATTTATTTTTAAATTTTAGTTCAGAGCTTAAGCTTTAACATTATGCTGTTTATTTCCTGTCAGCAACTTTCCTTGAAGGGTTTTGCGGGGGACACAGCGAAGGCGCATGCCAAGACGAGCATGATAGCTGGGGAAGGAGTGAGCAACATTCGCACTGTTGCGGCTTTTAATGCCCAAAACAAGATCTTGTCGCTCTTTCGTCAAGAGCTCCAGATTCCCCAGCGTCGCAGCCTCAGCCGCAGCACGACTTCTGGTTTTCTTTTTGGTCTTTCCCAGCTTGCCCTCTATGGTTCGGAGGCCCTCATTCTATGGTATGGCGCCCACCTTGTTCGCTCTGGCACTTCAACTTTCTCCCGTGTCATCAAAGTATTTGTCGTTCTTGTTATCACTGCCAACTCTGTTGCCGAGACTGTAAGCCTTGCTCCCGAGATAATTCGTGGAGGGGAATCCATTCGCTCCATCTTCTCCATTCTAAACCGCATCACTCGAATCGATTCCGATGACCCTGAAGCCGAGCTGATGGATTCTGTTCGCGGCGAAATTGAACTCCGGCATGTGGACTTCTCCTATCCATCCAGACCAGAGATCACCATTTTCAAAGATTTGAACCTCCGAATTCGCGCCGGTCAAAGTCAGGCTCTTGTGGGTGCTAGTGGTTCCGGAAAGAGCTCCGTGATCGCACTCATTGAAAGATTTTATGACCCGACGGCAGGGAAGGTCATGATTGATGGAAAGGACATCCGCCGGTTAAACCTCAAGTCCCTAAGGCAGAGAATTGGGCTAGTTCAGCAAGAACCCGCACTCTTTGCAGCCACCATATTTGACAATATAGCCTACGGAAAGGATGGCGCCGCGGAGGAAGAAGTCGTGGAAGCCGCACGAGCCGCGAATGTTCATGGTTTTGTGAGAGAGCTTCCGGATGGGTACAAGACGCCGGTCGGCGAGCGAGGCGTGCAGCTATCCGGGGGACAGAAGCAGCGGATTGCCATCGCCAGAGCTGTGCTGAGAGACCCCGCAATTTTGCTGCTCGACGAGGCCACGAGCGCGCTCGACGCCGAGTCGGAGTGTGTGCTGCAGGAGGCACTGGAGAGGCTGATGAGGGGGCGCACCACCGTTTTGGTGGCGCACCGGCTGTCGACGATCCGAGGAGTCGACTGCATCGGGGTGGTGCAGGATGGGCGAATCATCGAGGCTGGGAGTCACGCGGAGCTTGTGATGCGGCCGGAAGGCGCATACTCCCGCCTCCTGCAGCTTCAGCACCATCGTGTCTGATCCTGATCCGTTTTGGGCTCCTTGACATTTTTATTTAAAAATGCTCGATGTGAGTTTAGAGGTGCGTAGAATTATCAGTAGATTTATTAGTTGAATGTGTTCCGGAATCTCTCTCTGATTTAACGCTTCTACAATGTATTGTATTATAATGTGTGTACTTTGCCTCTGTTCGTCTTTGATATGTGAATGGGTAGGTTGCAATCTGGTCTGTGTATGTTTGTGAGTGAATATTTCGTGTATAGGGTTGTGGATTGTACTGTGTTATGCCCCCACACCCGCTTGGGTTCTCGGGACATAAATACTTGCGGCGGTCCAAGGACCGCGCGCAAGACAACGGGGCTGAACCATCCGGTTCAGCCCCCACTCATTAAATCAGCCAGAAGGGGGGGGGCTGAACCACTCCGGTTCAGCCCCACTTGGGGGGCCCGGCCGGCCCCCTCCTTTCCCCGGGGCTGCTTTGGGGAGGATTATTGAAGACATATCAGGTTTCTTTCCTCTCTTTCCCTCTACCCTAACCCAAGGCTCCCCTTGCTCTCTAGTCTCTCTATTATCTCTCTTCTTCTTGCACGTTCATATCATTTGGTATCAGAGCATCCTTCCTGCGACCATGGTGACACGCTCGGAGGCGGAGACCGCACGATTGGCTACCCTAGAGGAGAACTACGTAGGGCTGGCGGATTCGGTGGCGGCCATGGAAGGCCGCTTGAACACGCCCACAAAAAAACATGGAGGAACGCATGGATGGACGTATGGAGGAGATCAAGGCGCTGTTGATGCAATCGTTGAAGGGCAAGGCGGTTCAAGGCAGCGATTCTGAAATCGAGGCGCCACAAAATGTTCCACCGACTGTCAACGGAGGATCGGAGGGGTCGGGACATTTCGGTCCCGGCGGAATCGGGACCGATCCGGGCCGCACGGAGCCAGCGGGCGCCGGATCGGCCCCCGCTTGGATCGGGGCGCCGCACAACCACCCTGGCTGGTCGACAGCGACCGAAGGGGCCGGTGGTGGCTGCCCAGGGGGCGCCTACCCCTTCCGCCAACCCGCGGCTTGGGCCGGCCAGCAAACGCCGCATCCGTGCGTGCAGGCCGGGAGCGGGGTAGGCGGACCTTCCGCCGCCCAGGAAGGGACCACGACTGACCTATGGAGGACCCGGGTGGCCCCAGCAGCTCCCTTGAGACCACCGAGGGCTGTTGACGCCAATTTCGGAGGGAGAACGGGCCTTCTACCGACGCCGCAACACGTGGGGGGGGGGGGGGGGCGATGAGGTTTGGGAACGGCGAGACATGGCCCGAGCAGCTACGCCGACAGGGATTTCAAGGCGGGGGACAGAAATGGGGCGGCGGCCAAGGGGGAGAGTATTTCCATGACCCTTTCGGCCGACCACAGCACGGACCGGAGTTCAACGGGAGACATGGAGATATGCAACAACGGCCCTACATGCCCCCGAAGAGAACTCGCATGAATTTCCCTAAGTTCCGCGACGGGGATGCCTTGGAATGGGTGCAAAAGGCGGAGTTATTTTTCACTTATCAAGAGATACCGAATGATCAGTGGGTGCAGCTAGCTTCTTTCCATCTGGAAGAGGACGCATATCAGTGGGCTCAGTGGTTCATACGGGCCTACGGATAAGCAACATGGGCGAATTTTGTGGAAGGGTTCGTGACACGTTTTGGGCCGTTGGAGTACGAGGATGTGGAGGCCACGCTACAAAAACTCCGTCAGAAGGGCACAGTGATGGAATATCGAGCGGACTTCGAGAAGCTAGCAAATCGGGTTAATTGGGAGGAGACGACGCTCCTCAGTTGTTTCATATCCGGCCTGCGGGACCATTTGAGGGATGAGGTCCATGCGTATATGCCGCGCAGTCTAAGCCATGCCATCAGTCTGGCCCGCATACAGGAGGTGCGCTTCAGCTGTCAGAGAAATCGGGCCCCACCAAGGGTCCCGCCCGCCCCAGCAACAGGCGGAAGGGAGTAGGCACCGACAGCCCGGCCGACAGTGACGCGGCTTACTTGGCCTGAACTGCAGGCCAGGAAGGAGAAAGGATTGTGTTTTAACTGCGACGAGAAATACGCACCAGGGCATCGATGCCAAAATGTGCAGGTCTTCATGCTGCGTGAGGAGGACGAGGAGGAGGACTACCCGAGCCTCGAGGCCGAGGAGGAGTTGGATCTTGCTGAGTTTGGCGTTTCGATTCAGGCCATGGAGGGATGTGTGGCACCCACCACGATGCGGATCAAGGGAAGGATTGGCAAGGAAAGGGTCACCATTCTCATTGATAGTGGGAGCACCCACAATTTCATCAACCCTGAGGTGGCGCTGAAGACAGGACACCCCGTTGACAGGCACGCGACGTTCCAGGTGATGGTCGCGGATGGCAGCAAACTGCGGTGCGAAGGGACAGTGAAGGGCGGGGAGATACATCTTACCGGATATGTGTGCCGCACTGACGTCTACCTCCTTCCGATTAAAGGGTTTGATATGGTACTTGGGGTACAGTGGCTCCGCCAACTGAGGCAGGTGACCACGGACTGGGACCGCATGACACTGGAGTTCACGCAGCAGGGGACGAATTACTGTTTGCACGGTATCCGATCCGCCCCTCTCAAGGAGATCTCCCTACGGAGCCTGCAGAGACTGGAGGAGCAGGGTAGTATGATGGCCATGATACTCGGGGTGGCGGCAAAGGGGGCCGATACGCAGGTGGCGTCAGACCCGATACGACTTCTTTTAGCTCAGTTCGAGGACGTCTTTCAGGAGCCGCACACTCTGCCTCCATCGCGTTTCCGGGATCACCGGATACAGCTGAAGACAGGGACGGACCCTACCAATATCCGTCCCTACCGCTACCCGTATGTTCAGAAGGCAGAGATCGAGCGCAGCGTACGGGAGATGCTAGCGATAGGCATTATTCGGCCCAGCACCAGCGCGTTCTCTTCTCCGATCATCTTGGTCAAGAAGAAGGACGGCTCCTGGCGATTCTGCGTCGATTACCGGGGGCTGAATAGCTCCACCATCAAGGACAAGTTTCCCATTCCTATGATTGAGGAGTTGCTGGATGAGCTGCATGGAGCGAGTCTGTTCACCAAACTGGACCTCCGGTCCGGTTATCATCAAATTCGGATGAAGGAAGAGGATGTCCACAAAACGGCGTTCCGCACCCACGACGGTCACTACGAGTTCTTGGTGATGCCGTTCGGGTTGGCCAACGCTCCCTCCACCTTCCAGGCTGTGATGAACGAGATATTTTGACAACTTCTTCGCCGGTATGTCCTGGTATTTTTTGATGGTATACTAATCTATAACAGGGCTTGAGACGACCATTTGGAGCACGTGCGACATGTCCTCACCATACTGCGGGAGCACCAGCTATTCACCAAAAAGTCCAAGTGTTCTTTCGGACAGAGTCAGATCGAGTATCTGGGGCACGTTGTGTCCGCCCGGGGGGTCCAGGCAGACCCACAGAAGATTGCGAGTATGGTGTCATGGCCCCAGCCCACGACGGTGCGAGCCTTGAGTGGCTTCCTCGGGCTGACAGGGTACTACCGCCGTTTTATAATGGACTACGACAAGATTGCTCGACCTCTGACACAGCTGTTGCAGAAGGATGCGTTCCAGTGGAGCATCGAGGCGGATGAGGCCTTCCGGGCTTTAAAGCATGCCATGACCACTACACCGGTGTTGGCGCTGCCGGATTTTACCAAGACATTTGTGGCGGAGACTGATGCTTCGGGCGTCGGCCTCGGGGCAGTCTTGATGCAGGAGGGCCGCTCGCTCGCTTACTTCAGCAAGGCCTTGGCCCCACAGACATTGGGGCTTTCAACGTACGAGAAGGAGATGTTGACAATTATACATGCGGTCAAGATGTGGCGATCCTATCTTCTGGGACAACACTTCCAGGTCCGTACGGATCACCAAAGCTTGAAGCACTTCCTGGAGCAGCGCTTGGCGTCTCCACTGCAGCAGAAGTGGTTGACCAAGTTGATGGGGTATGATTACGAGATTGTGTACAAGCAGGGCAGAGAGAATGTGGTCGCCGACGCACTCTCCCGCCTACCTGAGAGCTCTCTTTCTCATGTGTCGGGGCCGGTGATCACCACCTTGGACGAGATACAGGCAGCGGTACTGCAGGACCCCGAGCTACACACCATTGTAGAGGCACTACAGCAGGGTCAAGCGACGGAGCCGGTCTACCATCTTCAGGGCCAGCGGCTGTACTTCCAGGGCAGGGTAGTCATTCCCTCCGCTTCGCCGTGGCGGACGGCGATGATGCAGGAGTTTCACGCTTCACCCACAGGCGGCCACGCAGGGATTCTACGGACACTTCAGCGGCTCCGAGCAAATGTCTTATGGAAGGGGATGCATCGCGATGTCCAACAATTTGTACGGGAGTGTGAGATTTGCCAGCGACAGAAGTACGAGACCACATCACCGGCTGAGCTTCTTACACCGCTCGAGATCCCGCACCAGGTGTGGGACACCATTTCCATGGATTTCATTGACGGGTTGCCCAAGTCCCAAGGCAAGTCCGTCATCCTGGTGGTGGTAGACAAGCTTTCCAAGTATGGTCATTTCCTACCATTGAGCCATCCGTACACGGGGGAGACAATTGCAGAGTTATTTGCGCGGGAGATTGTGCGCCTCCATGGCCTTCCACGTTCCATCATTTCCGACAGGGATCCAGTCTTTATCAGCAGTTTCTGGAGGGAGCTCTTTCGGCTCCAGGGCACTACGCTACGTATGAGCACAACCCACCATCTCTAGACGGACGGACAGACAGAGGTCCTCAACAGGGGAGTGGAGACCTACTTACGGTGTTTTGTGATGGACGAGCCGCGCACGTGGACCCGTTGGTTGCATTGGGCGGAGTACTGTTACAACACGTCCTTCCACACAGCCTGCAAGATCACCCCCTTCGAGGTGGTATACGGTCTCCCTCCCCCTACTTTGAGTTCTTATGAGCCCTCCAGCACCGCTCTCCCAGCCGTGGAGCGGACACTTCAGGACCGGGATCACACTTTAGCCTTACTTCGGGACAATCTGCGGGTCGCTCAGGACCGCATGAAGGCACAGGCAGACAAGCACCGTACGGAGCGGGAGTTTGCAGTGGGCGATGAGGTTTTCCTCAAGCTCCAACCTTACCGCCAGCTGTCAGTTTCTCGGAGGATGAATCAGAAACTCGCCCCACGTTACTACAGGCCATTCCGCATTCTGCGTCGTGTGGGCCCAGTGGCCTACACCTTGGATCTTCCAGCGGGGTCCCGCATCCACCCGACATTCCATGTCTCTATTTTGAAGAAAAAGCTCGGGGCTTCCGTTCGGGCCAGCCCTTTCCTTCCCGAGGCGGCCATCACGGGTGAGTTACGACCGTCACCAGAGGCCATTTTGCTTACCAAATGGAAGAAGTCGGGCACAGAATATCAACCAGCGGTACTCGTCAAATGGCAGCAGCTGGACGCAGGGCACAACTCATGGGTTGACTTGTTGGAGTTCCGCGAACGGTTTCCGGACTTCCACCTTGAGGACAAGGTGGTGCTTGATGGGGAGGAGAATGTTACACCCCCACACCCGCTTGGGTTCTCGGGACATAAATACTCGCGGCGGACCAAGGAGCGCGCGCAAGACAACGGGGCTGAACCATCCGGTTCAGCCCCCACTCATTAAATCAGCCAGAAGGGGGGGCTGAACCACTCCGGTTCAGCCCCACTTGGGGGGAGGCCGGCCGACCCCCTCCTTTCTCCGGGTATTTATAGCCCGAGGCTGCTTTGGGGCGGATTATTGAAGACATATCAGGTTTCTTTCCTCTCTTTCCCTCTACCCTAACCCTAGTCTCCCCTTCCTATCTAGTCTCTCTATTATCTCTCTTCTTCTTGCACGTTCATATCATACTGTTACCTATTTGGTTATAGGAATGAAAGGTTTTTGTGTATTCACTGTGAACAATTGAATATATGTACAATAGAGGGTGATCCTAATACCTGAGGTGACTCTAAGATAATGTACATATGCAACGTCTCCCACAAACTCACAGGGGATCATACATCGAGAGTTTGGACAGTAGGTAGGCATGTTGGGTTCTCGTCTGCGATTTTGTTATTAAATCTACAATCTGCTGCTCGGAAGGAACAAAAGAAGGAACAAGAGTGTAACGACCATAGTGATTGTAGGAAGAAAGCATTCATCCCAATATGCTTGGATAGAGTGCTTTATCGGGTTTATAGTAATCTGAATGGCATCGGTGTTATCACAGTGGATAGGAGTGAGATTTGGAGCGGAGACATCAAGGTTCTCAAGAAGTCAACAGTGCCAAATAATTTTCTCAACGGTGGTAGCCATGACTCAAAGCTCTGCCTCAGTACTGGAACGAGAAACACCCATTGTTTTTGTACTTCCATGCCA
This sequence comes from Platanthera guangdongensis, assembly GCA_039583875.1. Taxonomy (NCBI): domain Eukaryota; kingdom Viridiplantae; phylum Streptophyta; class Magnoliopsida; order Asparagales; family Orchidaceae; genus Platanthera; species Platanthera guangdongensis. Next base: position 145,158,807 of record CM077165.1, read on the forward strand.
TAAGTGAAGGATCCAAGAATAGTGAGTATCCAATGATAGAACGACAGTTAACAAGATCACTAGCTCAGGTAGCATCCAAGTAAACATGAAGTTGCTGAGAACTACTGCTGGACAAGAAAAGATCACGAGAAGTCATCTCCCAGAGATAGCGCAAGAGCCACAACAGGTGATCATAATGTACAGAGGTGGACACACTAACAAATTGACTCATCACATAAACAACATGGGCAATGTTGGGTCGAGTAATGGTGAGATAGACGATACTCCCCATGAGATAGCTGTAGCGAGTATGATTGGAGAGTGAAACTCCATCATCTGGACATAGCTGAAGGTGGAGCTCCATATGGGTATCCACTATGCAAGAGTCAGAGAGAGAGCAGCCCGAGCTAGGAGATCTGGTGTGTAACATTGTTGAGAGTGCTGAAATCCACGGTCTGTAGAGCTGATCTCAAGACCCAAGAAGTAGCTCAACTATCCAAGGTCAATCATCTGAAACTGCTGCTGAAGGTGATGTTTGACGAAGGCCACATGAGAAAGATCATCATCAGTAATAATCACACCATCTACGTAAAGTAACAAAAGGATTCATCCACGAGAGGAGTGCACGAGCAGGGCTGTGCCATGTGGACATTGTTGGAAACCGGCGGCTGTAGTGGCTCTAGCTGAAACGTGCAAACCATGCGCGGAGCGCCTGCTTGATCTCTTAAAGAGCTCGCCTCAAAAGACAGACAAAGACTGAAGGAGAGGATTGTTGGATCTTACGACACCTTTATAGTGAGGGGGGGGGGGGGGGAGTGAATATGGGCTTTAAGAAAATTTTAATCCTACTTAAAAATATCAGAATCACTTTAAGAAGTTTCACAATATATTATAGTGGAAGAATATATTTTATATCTCATAAAATATTATATTGGAGATTGTTTCGAATAGGTGAGAATATAATTGATCTTCGCTACCGCCAGCGGTAAGTATCACTGCCGATCGCTACTACCAGAAGATGAAATCCTAGAGCGAATTCACCAGAAGTATTTTTCAATGTACTTAAGAGTTGAAGCTTTGATAGAGAAATATTATATAAAGTGTTTCATGACATATGAAAAAAAATTATAATAAAACAAAAGAATAGACATGAATTTTATTTTAATAAAGATGATTACAAAACTTTGATTTTATGATGCTAAGATCAAAGTAATAAATAAATAAAAATCCCTTTTTGTTTTCTATATCGACCCTTCTCTAGGACCGGTTGACTCCCTCTTTTATTTGAAGAAGATTGACGAGTCGGCTCCTCACTTCCTCCCTGAATGGGTCTTAGAGCCTACTAGATCTCCCCGATCTAGACGTCCTCCAGGATTATTTCCACAGACAGAAATCCGACGGCCTCATAGACCGATTTCTCACGAACTCCTCTCAGAATTCGACGTCCACACCTGACGATTTCTCCGCACAGAATAAAAAAAGATTAAAGAAAATACAAGAATAGGAGAAAACTCTCCTCTAACTATAACCCTTGATGTTGATGTCGATTCGCTGGTAAAAGTTCAATTTTTGTGTCTTGAGTGTCTTCCTTTTCGATTTCCTTCAGATCCGTGAAAGTGCATGCTTGATGAGAAAGCTTCTTGATCATCATGTTGATAGTCTTCAATCCTTGCGCATGAATTTCTTTTGATCTCTTCTGAAGAACACTCCTCCTAAATGAGTTGGGAAAACCCCTTCCTTCCCTCTAGACGGCTAGGGCAAACTCCCCTTTCAAATTTTATGAAAATTTCTCCTGAAACTCAATTTCGTGCTGTTTTAAATAGAGAAAGTTATGCAGGGAGCTACCGCGTGGCGGTAGCGGGGGTGGTAACGTGCAGTCTTCAAATTCCTTCCTTATCTTCTTTTCAATTTCGTGAATTTTGCCTTCATCTTTAGAAATAAATTATTCCTCAAGAAAATAAGATATATTCTTGTTTTCCAAATGATATTTGATGCTCCTTCTGTTTTTCAATCAAATCATGATATATTTGGAGTTTCCTAAAGCTACCACCAGGCGATAGCTTTGTATGCGCTGCACCGTCAGAGCTCTTTCGTTTTCTGTTTCTCATCAGCTGAAAATTTGGGAGCTTTGTTTTAAAATGAGCTACCGCCGGCGCTAAGGTTACCGCGCGATGGTAGTTCTTTTCCATGCGTTTTTGCAAGTTGTCCCTCCCCAACTTAGGAAAAATCCAAGAATATTCTCTTGTTGCTTTTGAATAGCGCGGTGCAGTAGATCTTGTCAACGATTTCTTCTCGACGATATTGTCTCGGCGGTCGTCGACATGACTAGCGCCAGAGGTTAAGCTAGCGTCCGGCGGTAGGTTGATAACTTCTCAAATGAAGTTATCTTTGCCTAATATTTCTACTTCATAATTAGTAAAAAGGAGCCTAAATGGTAATAAATATGATTAATTATTGTTTTAATGTTTATGGTACTAAGTTGGTCTTATTCCATGGTTTTTATGCAAGATTTGTCGAGGAAATCAACTTGGAAGAGTAATGCAAAATTCTTATTTTCGGCCTGCACCAGTTACTGCAACATCCAATTCTGAAACTGAAACATTTGTCTGTCCGAAATTCAAAATTTTAAATTTGAATCGCCGCCGTTTTTAATTATGGAAGGATGCATCCCTTTAGCAAGGGTGGACGTTTTAAATGCCAAAAAGGGATCAAATGAGAGATTCATTATTCTATTTTCGGATCTAAGAAGGGGAGCACCATCTAGGGTTGGCTTGGGAAGAAAAACTCCATTGGAGAGCGACGGCTAGAGGAAGAAGAAGGAGATCTTCGTGCGGACTGAAGAAGCGACTGTAGGAAGAGATTCCTGCAGCGGTTAAGCATGAACCACTATGTTTTGTAAGATCTATTTCAACACTTTGTGCGATCCCTTCAACGCCATGAACTAATTCTTCCTTAATTTTGTATTATGAGAGTACTAGGTTGTGTTTGATGGATATTTTTTTTAGTTTATTTGTTTGAGAATATATGGTGAATGTCCTTTATCAATTTTATGATCTTTATTTCTGAAATATTTGACCAATATTTCACCTTTATGCTGCGCTTCATAAATCGAGAGAGGAATTGCGTTAGTCTATCATAACTTTGATATAACATTTGAAGAGAGAAGGAGATTTCCTCTTGGTGTTAGCAACTTAGGTTTTTGCGCTTTAAGCGGTTCTTATTTCACCCAAGGGGAAATATAGAACTAGGGTTTGCCGATATCGAGAGATACGGTTCTCTATTTTAAAATCGTTGCAAGGTACATTCACCACGCTTTCTCACAATGACACATTCACTTATTCATCATACTAAACCTAGGAAATCATGATATAAGATTATATCTCTCATTCGATAAGAAAAGTATTTTTCCTAAGATTCGTAGTACTTTCAGTTATAAGTTTACCTCCTTAGTTTTAGTAATTCAAGAAAATCACCAATTTCGTCCTACTTGGATTTAAGGAAAAAGCCTAATTGGTATTTGCAAGCACTATACCAATCACCTCCCTGATCAAACGATTCTTACTCACTTTTTATTACTTGACACGACACGTGCACTTGCGTTTAAATACGTAGACCATTTCGGGCGTATCATAGGTCACTAAGAGAAACCATCCGCCCTCAACTCTAATCTTGCATAGCCACCGCCAGACGGTAGTTCTAGCGCCCGACGGTAAGTCCCAAAAAGTGGAACCATGGTGTCTTCATACCTGTAATCTTGCACACTATAAACACACAACAAACGTGATCAAATACATACTGAGATTTGTTATTCTCAAACCAAGAGATGCAGAACGCATGATCTAACAAATTCTCCCTTCTGATAATAACAAATCCACTATGAAGAAATAGTGCATAAATAATGGTATTTTTGTTTATAGTAATTGATAAACGTTTAGTGCATACTCCCCATAGATAGATACTCAACCTACATAAATTCTTCCTAGTTTGTACTCTTCCTAAATTAGATATTTCTTCAATTTTTCTACAATTTCATTCTCCCCTTTTGCTATTATCAAAAGAGGGTGAGATAGTGTATTAACAAGTAGAGTTTTTTATGTAAAAAAATATTTGCACGATACCACCGGTTGATTAATACATGTTGCCACTTGTTAAAAACCAAAACATGTTACCACTTGTTAAGTTAATTGCCATGATCGAGCATAAGTAGAGTATCAACGTCCTATGAATACTCCCCCTACATAAATATTTTTTATAAAAAAATTTAATGTATTCCCCCTGAATTAAGAAATTTTTACACCATGTTCTTCTCCTTTTTGGAAGAATAAAAGGAGGGTAGAGGTGAGTGTATGCAATGAGAATTAAAAAGTTTTATGTTGGAGAAGAAAAATGGGATGTAATGTGCAAGATCATAGATATCTCTACCCCTTTTTGTTCAAAATGTATGCATGATTGAATAAAATAGTATAGTGATAAAAATAGAAAAGTATCACTTGTTAAGCGTAGTTTATCACTTGTTGAGAGAGTAAATATTCATGATTAAACACAAGTAGTAAGCATACGAATATGATAAACACTCTTAAAATAAACATTTTTTGGGACAAAATGATCATATTAAGGATAAGGAGTTTTAAGCATAATAAGAAGATGTTTTCAATTCAATTCAAGTCCAAGAGATATTATTTCATTGAACTTTTTGCAAACATGACTTTGAAATATCAAAAGGAGAGAAAAACTACAATATAGGCTAATTTGCATTTCAAGTAAAAAAACATTATAGCGATCATGCTTTGCTATATAATGCATTTACTTATGATTTTAGAGAATAGTGTAGGTATGCATTAGAATCCAATTCTCATGAGTATAAGTTTTATGGAAAATAATGATGTGTACAAATAGAATTTTGACAAAGTATACAAATGAATTAATCAAAACTCATGACATTATATGATGGAATAACACAATATTAAAATACACAAATAATATTACTATATTTCAACGCACAATTAAAACTAGTACAACCACCAAGGTACTCCGCACACATAATGCTTATTAAGGCTTATCATGCTGCAAATTAGTGCTTGGGAGATCATTTTTATTCTTTTTCACATTGTTTTTATTGTTGTGATCTAGTGTACTAAGAAGGTGGTGTATGATTTATTTGCTACAAGACATTTTATAATTCATTTTTTAAGGTGCTCAACCTCATAATGCTCATTAAGACTTATCAGGAGGGTGAGTACTGTTTGGTGGAGTTTTTCTTATCAATTTTTTTTTATTGTTTGTGACAAAGGTCTATGAATTCACTTGTTATGCAAAATTTTAAAAAAAAACACATTTCTTCAATAAACAAGTGCATGAAAAACAAAGAATTGAAATAATCAATTCAATATAATGTAGATAATCAATTTATGTATTTTAAACTGTCATGTTATTACACTATATAATCATGCAAGCATATGATTAATTAAGAACACATGTAGGTTATCAAAAATAAGCGAGTGAGTGAATCATTATCAAACATAAAATATTACTCATAATTAGAGGCATGTTTAGCAATCCTACACATACTTTCTACATTCAATTCATTGCACATAACAAGATATTTTTTTCACGACATGACATAAACAAAATAATATTTTAAGATTCTTGAAAATTAAATTACACATTGTAATTCATTTTAAATTGATATAATTAATCATTCTTAACAATGAAAATGAATAATAAGCAGTTTTTATATATATTTTTTATTTTTTTAATAAATATGTCAAACAATAAACACACAAAAATATATAGGAAAAATATATTTTTGTTCTTTTAAATCATTTTATAATTTTATAATTGATTTTCAAATATTTTATAATAAATAAATTTCTGGAAAACATAGAATTCTTTAACGAGCCTTTCAGTTATGTGATTTCTATGCCAGAAAAAGAAAGCAAAAAAAGAAAAAAAAATGATTTTATGATACCGCCAACATTAATACTAATGCTTGGCGTTAACAACAAAGATTTGTTTTGTGCTTAGAAAAACATATTTTGAGATAATTTTTTTCATTCTATTTTTATTCATGTTTTTATTTTATTTTTTTAAAAATTGAGACACCAATTACAACAAAAATTTTGAATAATAATAAAAAAGTTGTGGAAAGATTTTAAGCTAAAGGAGTCAAGAATCTGTGATTTTTTTTCAAAATACTCGTGTATTTCTAAAAACATGAAAGCTCAAAAAGATATATGATGAAAACACAAGATATCATTATATAATATTATGTATGATTATAATAAACATGAGGAGTGAGATAATGTTCATGCAATGTATTTGAGTATCATGAGTATGCTCTAGATTTCAATACCTAAGCTTTATTTCTACATCCTAGCCCCGTATTAAGTGACAAATGGGCATGAGGAGCTGCACAAATTTCATAGGTTGGGGTATTAATCTCATATGCATACAAAAGAGCCCGCTCAACCCAACACTCTTTCCCCCCTAATGCCTCTCAAGGCCCCACTGGAACCCTTCCCGATTAAGGATAAGACAGTTTACAGGTTAGCGTCTCTATTTCACACAACCCTACGCCCTCACTATTGTGAGACAGAATGAGTGAATGATCATGGTCATACAAAAGTATTTAGTCCTAAAGATACATATATAGAACTCTGGCACTAATACATGATAAGAGTTTGGATTTATTATAGATTGCTGATTGTAAATCCATTTCCAATTTTATATCAATGCAGTCAATTACATAGATACCATGGTTTTCTAATTTTAATATTCTAATTAATTTTGATAATATCATTTAAAATTTCACACTCATTTTTTAGTGATATTATGAAAGATACTTGATTGGCATTGACTATAAACTTCATTATAGTTGATGCTAGAATATAGAGAGATAAGTAGGTCACTTGAAATGATGACTTTTTAATCAATAACTTTCAATTGGATTGATTTATCATTAAGCTTGATATGTGCAAGTCATACAACAAAATATATATATATATAAAGTTTCCATGACATGTTGGCTTAAGAAAGATACAAAATAAAAACAAAAAGGTCATTATGCACATCGTAAAGTAGATTATAGAGTAATTTTGTTTTGATTTGTTTTACTTTAGGCAATAGGTAGATACTAATGAAAAAGATATTTATGTATCCAAAAGGAGCCAAGTGTTGTGGTTCCTTTAGGTACCCAAACATAGCGTGATAATCCTTGGAGAGATAATGATGAATGGACCCTTTTGAGTGGAGTAAGTGCGTCATTTTTAATGATAGGCCTCCATTAATACTTTAGTTGAATATTTTTTTATATGACAAATTTTCATAATCATTAAGTTGATTCTTATAATGGTAGTAATTTTTGAAAGTATTATTAATAAGAAATTTATTAGCATTTACTTTAACGTTGGGAGAAACTGAATGAGGGTTAGATACCTTACATAATTTATTAGGTGCACGTTGGGAGAAATCTATTAGATGCATGTTTTATGAAGTTTAAAACGCTAGTAGATACCTTACATAATTTTAAGATAAACTAGAGATGAAAGATTTTTTATTGATTGAATATTTTTTGCACAAATATTTTTAATGATTTTAGTTTACGAGTTAAAGCATTATTTTCATCAATAAAATTTTTACTACATTATTTAGAAATATTTTAACTTTTTTTCAAAAACTTTGAATTTTTCTCTAAATTCTTTGCAATCAAAACAAGGTATAATATTTTCAACTACAGAGCAAGAGGGAGAACATGATACATCAAGCTTTTGTTATACATTTAGTTGTGCTTTTAAATTTTTTATTTTTTAAACACAATTATGAATTAATACTTTTCAATTTTTAATTTCATGTTTAACTGCATCTAGCACATGCAATGTAGAAATAAAATTACAAACAATAAGAGAATTTGATTTTCTTACAACGCTCTTGGACGAGACATGATTTGAACACAAGGTTCATTTGTCGTCTTCCTCTTGACTTTCATCTTTCAAAGATATATTTCCATCTTCTCTTTCGCTTGATGTGTTCTCTTCTTTCTTTTCTCTTGACGTGCACTCCTTACTTATAGAAGGAAAATCATAAGTATTTTCAAGAAAATTCCAAATTTCATAAATGATTACTTCTTAAAAAGGAGTTATTGTAGTCTACTTTCATGAATTTTATGCTTGTTTTAATTTTAAAAAAGGTTTAAAATCAAATAAAATAAGTTTAAATTTATAATCGGTCTAAAGTGGGTAATAATATCATTTTCTTATATCTTTATTGCAGAAGCACTGGAGAATTCGAAGTGGAGACAAAATAATGCAAATTACTAAAAAGTTGTTGCAGTGTTGTAGCAACATGCTGGAATACAAAAATTCAAATTTCAAATTTAAATTTTGGCTCAATTTGCAATTTCGATTATGGGATGCCTTAATTCGATTTTGGTATGAAATAAAGGAGAAAAAATATCATCTTAAAGATGTTGTATTACTAGAAGGTAAGCAAATATATTCTATTCAAAAGATTTTTCATTAAAGAAGACAATTTATATAAAAGGAAAAAGATCCTTTAAGAACTCTCTCTTGAAACAATATTGAAGAGCATAAATAATGGGGATTTCGGCCATCATAGGGGGATTCAATAAACATCATCATCATTTGGAGGAGAAACGGCCAGCACATAAAGAAGAAATCCGACGAAGAATTCCTGCAGCATTTGATTTTAATCATGTTTTGTAAGATTTTTTAATTACGTGTTATTTTTCCTCAAGAATGAACTAATTTTCCTTAATCTTGTATGATGAAAGTACTATTTATGTTGTGATGATAAATTTCTTTTAAAGTTTATGAATGTTTGGTTGTTTATCTTTGTTGGTTTATAATTTTTAATGAAATTTTGGTTCTTCTTGGCTTTCAATATTCGAGAGAGAAGAAGCATTAGTATTTAGATGAAGATTTTATTCTTACGTTGCAAGATTCAAGAGAGTAGTTGCGTCGGTTTTCTTAAATCAAGTTTTTGTATTTTACTGTGTCTCAAGATTCGAGAGAGTAGTAACATAAGTGCATCATAAATTTAACATAACAAGCAAAGAGAGGAACGAGATTTCACTTTCATGCTAGTAACATAGATTTTTCATTATTATTAATATTTTTTGTTTCACCTGAGTTAGAGATGACAAGAGAAAGAGGAATATAGTGATTTCTGATATCGAGAGATACAAATATCCGCTTTAAAATCGTTGCAAGATAAATTATTCAAATATTTTCATAAGATATCATTTTAACTATTCATCATCATAGACATAGGAAATCAGAGTACAAGAATATTTTCTCATATTGATAAAAGTTATTTTCGTAGGAAATTGTTATTTAATTCTATTAGTATTTTTAAAATAATTTTAACAAAAAATTTAATTAATTAATTTGGCTTGGATTTGAAGAAAATGTTGAGTTAGTACTTGTAAGCATTAGATTAGTCACTTCCTAGTGAAAACGATCTCAACTCGCATTTTATTACTTGATCTGACGTGTGCACTTGTGTATTACATACATCTATTCCAGACGTATCAATAAGCAGTAGGTAAAGTATAAATAAGTTTGAAATTTTTTTGATGAAGCACACAAAATAAACTATTCATTGATTTAACATTTAAAAACATTTCATTTTTATTTAGTATTCTTGGGGGCTTCCTAATTGTAATATTTCAAACCTCTATGTCTAATGATTTTAAACTTTTCTCCATAATGATTTACCACCCTTTATAATATTCACCCATAAATAAAGGTGATGGTAAAGATTTTTCATTTAATAAATTTCCATTCCCTCTAGATGATGCGATATTATGAGATGCCATTATTCCCAGTTGTTAAACTGATTTGGAATAACCTGCCCTGATACCATTTGTTGGATCTTACAGCGCCCTTAAAGGGGGGGGGGGGTGTGAATGAGGGCTTTAAGAAAATTTAAATATTACTTAAAACTATCAGAATCACTTTAAAAAATTTCGGAATACATTATAGATGAAGGAAATATTTTATATCTTTTAAAATATTATATTGGAGATTGTTTCGAATATGTGAGAATACAATTGATCTTCGTTATAGCCAGAGGCAAGTATTACCGTCGAGCGCTACTATCAGAAGATGAAATCCTAGAGCGAATTCACCGGAAGTAATTTTCAATATACTTAGAGTTGAGGCTTTGATAGAGAGATATTGGATAAAATGTTTTATGATATATGAAATGAAATTATAATAAAATAAAAGGATAGACATGATTTTTATTTCAATAAAGAGGATTACAAACCTTTGATCTTATATATGACGCTAAGATCAAGACGATAAATAAATAAAAATCCATTTTTGTTTTCTATACCGACCTTTCTCGAGTGCCGATTGGCTCTCTCCCTTCTTCCCAAGAAGATTGACGAGCCGAATCCTCACCTTCCTTCCCGGAAGGGTCTTAGAGTCTAATAGATCTCCCAGATTTAGACGTCCTTTCATGACGATTTCCACAGATTCCTCCCAGAAATTTAACGGCCTCACAAGCCGATTTCTCACGAACTCCTCACAGGAATTCGACATCCACACCAGACGATTTCTCCGCACATAATACAAACAAGTTAAAGAAAGTACAAGAATATGAGAAAACTCCTCTCTAACTAGAACCCTTGATGTTGATGTCAATTCGTTTGCAAAGGTTTGATATTTGTGACTTGAGAGTCTTCCTCTTTGATGTCCTTCAGATCCATGAAGATGTGCGTTTGATGAGAGTTTTTTGTTGCGAGGATCCTCTATGTGAATATTAAGAAGAAGGCTTCTTGATCATCATGTTGATAGCCTTCAATCCTTGCACATGAATTCCTTTTGATCTCCTCTGAAGAACTCTCCTCCTAAATGAGTTGAGAAAACCGTTCATTCCCTTTAGATGTCTAGAGCGAACTCCCCTTTCAAATTTCGTGAAAACCCTCTCTTGAAACTCAATTTTTGGTTGTTTTAAATAGAGAAAGTTGTGCATGGAGCTACCGTGCGGCGGTTGCGTGGCGGTAACAAACAATCTTCAAATTCCTTCTTTAATTTTTTTTTTAAAATTTCGTGGATTTTGCCTTTATCATTAGAAATAAATTATTCCTCATGAAAATAAAATATATCATTACCTTCCAAATGATATTCGATGCTCCTTCCAATTTCTCAATTAAATCATGATATATTTGGAGTTTCCTAAAGCTATCGCCAGACGATAGCTTTGTATGCGTTGCACCATCAGAGCTCTTTCCTTTTTTGCTCCTCAATCAGCTGAAAATTTGTGGGCTTTTATAGTTGTTCTAAAATGAGCTATCATCGTCACTAAGGTTACCGCGCGGCGGTATGTCTTTTCCACGCATTTCTGCCAGCTGTCCGTCACCAAATTAGGAAGAATCCAAGAATATTCTCTTACCGCTTTTGGATAGCGCGGTGCGGTTGCAAACGTGGCGTGATAGATCTTGTCAGCGGTTTCTTCTCGATGCTATTTTCTTAGCGGTCGTCGACATGGCTAGCGCTAGAGCCCGGTGGTAGGTCACAGAGAGGAACCATCCGCCCTCAACTTTAGGCTCTGTTTTCGGGGACTTATTTTCACCGGTCAAGCGATCACGACCGCATGAACCAAACCTTAATTAAGACCCAATTCATGCGGCCATTACCGCTTGACCGGTGAAAATAAGTCCCCCCAAATAGAGCCTTAATCCTACATAGCTACCGTCCGACTGTAGTCCTAGCGCTCGACGGTAAGTAGCAGAAAGTGGAACTATAATGTCTTCGTACCTATAATCCTGCACACTATAAACACACAACAAACGTGATCAAATATACACTGAGATTTATTATTTTCAAACCAAGAGATGCAGAACGCATGTTCCAATAAAGATAGACCAGGAGGAGGTAGCTTGTATACCTCCTACTTGTTGAAACCAGAAACCTGGTCTCTCGTGGAGTTCGAGGTCCCTGAAAGGGGTGACCTCACACCTACTACACTCGAGAGAACGTCACGGACCAAAGGATCAAGAAGCTAGGAATAGACCCTCGGCTCTAGCGCGGAGGTCCCGCCTCACACCCGGAAGGCTACCTGAGCACTTCCCCTCCCTAGCCAATGCTCGAGCTAGGGTGCCTTGGAGGAGCTCTCTCAACTCTACCAAGAAGAAGCCAAGGGAGGAGCAAGCAAGAAGAAGGAGAAGAAGCCCCCTCCAAGGCACCCAAGGGGGTCTATTTATAGTTTTCCAAAACCCCTGGGACCAAAATGACCGAGATACCCTTACGCCCAAAAAGCCTTGGGCCAATAGAAAACAGCCACGCCGGGGGGGGGGGGGGGGGTAAAGGGGGAATTTCCCCCGAGGGCAAGAAGGTAAACTGCAGGGGGGGCAAGGGCGAGACCGCGGCCTCCGACCAGTCTCGCCCCGCCAGGCTGCCAAGCAAGAAGAGGCGGGGGCGAGACCCTGGCCCCCGGCCAGTCTCGCCCCGCTAGGCCGCCGAGCAAGAAGAGGCGGGGGCGAGACCCTGGCCCCCGGCCGTTCTCGCCTCGCTAGGCCACCGAGCAAGAAGAGGCGGGGGAGAGACCCTGGCCCCCGGCCGGTCTCGCCCCGCTAGGCCGCCGAGCAAGAAGAGGCGGGGGCGAGACCCTGGCCCCCGGCCGGTCTCGCCCCGCTAGGACGCCGAGCAAGAAGAGGCGGGGGCGAGACCCTGGCCCCCGGCCGGTCTCGCCCCGCTAGGCCGCCGAGCAAGAAGAGGCGGGGGTGAGACCCTGGCCCCCGGCCTGTCTCGCCCCGCTAGGCCGCCAAGAGTTCGAAATACTGGCGGCCTGCGACCTGGCGTCCTGAGGCGGCTTGCGGCCTGGCGGCCTGGGCGGCTTGCGGCCTGGCGGCCTGGGCGGCTTGCGGCGGCTTGTGGCGGCTTGTGGCGGCTTGCCAAGAGCGCCTTGGGGGGAGAAATATTTTCTCCCCCTACTAGTATGTTTTGCAAATTCACCAAAAATTGGCCCCTAGGAGTGCAAAACTCCCAAAAAGCTTAAAAACTTGCTTACCTTGTTTTGGGGCCCAATCTTCGCGAATACGGGGTTGTACACAATCCCCGCTCTTTTCGAGGTTGGCACAAGCTCGGAAATAAACATCCAACCCAACGTATTCGCGGAGTGTAACTTCCCCTCGGGTCAACCTGCCATGCCAGCTAATGGGAGCCTGGGTGGCGAGACGGCCTCGGGGTGCTGTTAGAAAGTAGCGAAAAGAAGCGAAAAGAAGAGAACAAGCGGATAAGCTTTTGAATAATTGAAACTTTATTATCCAAAAAAGATATCTATTACAAAGGTATGCCCTCCCTTATATAGAATGGAGTAGAGATGAGAGAAAACAAATAAGAGATGTGAGACTAAAAATTACAGGACTAAGCGGACTATACAAGACAAACCGCACAAACCGCGCGGTTAGACAACAGGGCTAACCACACGGCTACCACCAGAGAGAAAGCGAAGACCGCCAGGGTAGACCGCCAGACCGCCCAGTCTCCAAGCCGGCTGAGACAGACCGCCAGACCGCGCGGTCTCCAACCCGCCAATACAAACCGCCAGGCCGCCCGGTCACCAACTTCAACACTCCCCCTCAAGCTGGAGCATATATATCGATCATGCCCAGCTTGTCGCAGATGTGGAAAAAGGAAGCGGACACCGGCTTGGTGAAGACATCTGCCAACTCGTTGTCAGACGTGACGAATGGAGTGCAAATCTGTTTCTTCAATATTTCTTCCCGAATAAAATGACAGTCGACTTCTATGTGTTTTGTTCTCTCATGAAAGACCGGATTTTTGGAAATGTGTATCGCGGCCTTATTGTCACAGAACATAGGAAGAGGATAGTTGTAAACCTATCCTAAGTCAAGCATGAGAGCCCTCAACCACTTCAACTCACATGTAGTCGATGCCATGCTACGATATTCCGCCTCTGCACTAGACCTGGAAACAACAGACTGTTTCTTGCTCTTCCAACTCACAAGATTGCCTCCAACAAATGTGCAGAAACCTGAAGTCGATTTGCGGTCCCATTTGTCATCCGCATAGCTAGAATCAGAGTAAGCTTCAACCCTTAGGTGACCATTCTTTTGAAATAGGAGTCCTTTCCCTGGAGCAGCTTTAATATACTCTAATATCCTTAGAGCAGATTGTAGATGACACTCCCTCGGAGCTTGCATGAACTGGCTCACATTGCCAACAGCATAATAGATGTCGGGTCTGGTTACCGTGAGATATATGAGCTTGCCCACCAGACGCCGGTATCTCGTAAGATCAGAGAGAAGAGGTGAGTCATCTGTCCAAGTTTTGTCTTCTCCAGCAGCCATAGGACAACGTGCAGGTTTAACACCAGTGAGTCCTACCTCCTTTAAAAGATCAAGAGCATACTTCCGTTGTGAAAGGACCATGGAGTTGGGCTTTCTAGAGATTTCAATCCCCAGAAAGTATTTCGGGGAGCCCATATCTTTTGTAACCAGATGTTGACGAAGGTGTTTCTTGGTTATCAATACCCCATCCTGGTCATCGCCAGTAAGAAGAATGTCATCAACATAAACCGCAAGAACAACAAGACCAGAGGCGGTTTTCCGAACAAACAAGGAGTGATCTGCTGAGCTTCGTGTAAAACCAATGGCCGCAACAATGCCACTGAACTTGTCAAACTAGGAACGAGGACTCTGCTTGAGGCCATAGATAGCCTTCCTTAGCCGGCATACCCGTGTCTCCCCCTGAGCAACATACCCAGGAGGTTGCTCCATGTAAACATCTTCCTGCAGATCACCATAGAGGAAGGCATTCTTAACATCTAGCTGCGAGATGGGCCAATCCCTGTTGACAGCCACAGAGAGAAGAACCCGAATAGTGCTGAGGCGAGCCACGGGAGAGAAAGTGTCAAAGTAATCAATCCCATAAGTTTGGGTAAAACCCTTGGCAACCAGGCGAGCCTTATAACGACCCACACTGCCATCTGGGAGAAACTTCACCACGAAGACCCAGCGACAACCAACAACATCTGTGCCGAAAGGAGGCGGAACAAGGGTCCAGGTACCCCGTTCAGTGAGAGTAGCAATCTCCTCATCCATGGCAACTTTCCAGTGAGGAATAGTAAGGGCCTCCTGGTAGGAACGGGGGGTGGCAGTGGCCGAGATAGCCAGTGCAAAAGCTCGGCGAGCAGGGGTAAGACGATCGTAGGAAACAACTGCAGCAAGCGGATGATGGGTACAGGCCCGAACCCCTTTGCGAAGAGCAATCGGGAGATCCAGGTCAGCAGGTGCCTCAGTATCCGGAGTATCCGTGGTGGAGAGAGCTGGCCCGGGAGTAGAGAGAGATGGCAGCAGAGTGGAGGGAGAAAGTGGAGTAGAGGGTGGAGATGAGGAGGATGGGGAAGACAGTGGAGTGGGTGGAGAGGGTGGAACATCAGTGGGAGCAGAGGGAATGGATGGGTTGGTAGGAGAAGTAGGAGCAAGAGGAGTAGAAGAGGAAGCAGGAGAGAAGTAAGATGCATTGGCAAAGAAGGTGACATCCGCAGAGACAAATTGCTTGCGGGTAACAGGGTCAAAGCAACAATATCCTTTCTGAGTGGGAGAGTAGCCCAGAAAGACACATTTGGTGGCACATGGTGAGAGTTTATCACGGGTGGCAGCGGGAGAGTGCACAAAAGCGGTGCACCCAAAGATGTGTAGAGGAAGAGGAAAGGGATCCTTATCCGGATAAAGAATGGAGAAGGGGGTAGCACCGTAGAGAACGGTGGAGGGAAGACGATTGATGAGATAGCAGGAGAGGAGGACAGCATAGCCCCAATAGGAGCGAGAAACATGTATTTGAGTCATCATAGTGCGAGCGACATCAAGGAGGTGACGGTTTTTGCGTTCCGCCACCCCATTTTGTTGTGAGGTGTAGACACAGCTGGTTTGACGAATAACACCATGGTGAGTACAAAAGGAGGAGAAGTCGTGGCTAAGATACTCCTTAGCATTGTCAGAACGAAGGAGTTTAATAGACGTAGCAAACTGAGTTTTAACCATAGAATAAAAGGAGATCCAAACAGAGAACAACTCGGAGCGATCTTTGAGAAGATATACCCACGTACATCGAGAGAAATCATCAATGAAGGTGACAAAATAGGAACTACCCCGACCGATGGTGAGGTTAGGAGCGGGACCCCATATGTCAGAGTGAACGAGGTCGAACGGATGGGAAGAGCCCCGACTTTGTGTTGGTGGGAAGGAGGAGCGGTGATGTTTGCCAAGTTGACAGGCATCACAGTTTAGAGGAGGATGATGAGGAGGGAGGTGCGGCAGGAGCTGTCGTAGAATTCGGGGAGGAGCATGTCCAAGGCGAAGATGCCATTGGAGAAGATCTGTAGAGGAGGAGGAGAAGGCGGATAGAGCAGAAACGTTGTCGAGGAAGTAGAGGCCACCACTCTCAGTCCCGGTAGCAATCGTCCGTTGGGAGTCCGGATCCTGAAAAGCACAAGAGGTAGGGGTGAATGTGACAGAACACCGTAGTTGCTTGCATAAAGAAGTAACCGATAATAAATTGCACGGAAACTTGGGCACATAGAGGGTATCAGCCAAGCAGAGAGATGAGTGACTTGAACCATGCCCGTCACATGGATCGGGGAGGGAGATCCATCAGCAACAATGACCGGGGGCAACTGAGCCTGTGTGTCAAGAAGAGAGAAACATTGAGGGTTGCCTGTCATATGATTTGTTGCACCAGAGTCGATGAGCCATCGTCCGCGAGTCACAACATGAGCACTACCAGAAGAGGTGACCACGGAGGCGGACAGGCTGGAGGAGAGGAAAGCCATGGAAGCAAGAGAGGAGCAAACCGCGACGAGAGGAACAAGCCGCGAGAAGAGAAAAGAGCACCAAGCCGGGCGACCAGAACACAGGTCGGGCGGCTAGGAAGGCCGCTTCCAAGAAGCCGAGCAAAGCAGAGGGAAAGAAGTCGCACGGCCTGAAAAAGTCAGGCGAACAGAGGAGAACAAGTCGCACGGCCTGAAAAAGTCGGGCGAACAGAGGAGAACAAGTCGCACAGCCAAAGATGAGGCCGGGGCGACTAGCAATCAGGAGCGGGTAGAAGGCAACAAGAAGGAGAGCACGGTGAATAGAGGAGATCGCGAAAAAGGTCGCGAAAAAGAAGGGGCAAGCCGCGCGGACAGGGCGCGCGGGCAGACGAAGAAGCAAGCGGAGAAAAAAAAAGCAGGCAAAGGCCCAGCGGGGAAGAGGTCGCGCGGACTGAGAAGGCCGAGCGAACAGAAGAGAATAGAAGAGCAGGTGACCGCGACCAAGATGCGGGTGAAAAAGGAACAACCCGCACGGTCAGGCAGATCACAGCAGCAAACCACGAGAATAGAGACAAGCGGTAATAGGGAAAACAGAGGCGGACAAGGAGAAGAAGTCCGCAGCGGGTAGAGACAAGGCCGCAACGACTAGGAAGTCGGAGAGGCAAGAAAGAACAAGGAGCGCGGCGACAAGGAAACAGGTCGCTGCGACGAATAGTAGTAGGAGAAGAGAACCAAGAAGAAGCAAGCCGCGCGAACAGGGCAGCGGTCAGAAACAAGCCGCGCGGATAGAAACAAGCCGCGCGGACAGAAGAGAAGGCAAGCCGCGAATAAGTCGCAGAACGCGGAAAACAAGCCGCGAACAACAGAGAGCGCACAGAATCAGGAGGAAATGACCGTGTGCTCTGATACCATGTTAGAAAGTAGCGAAAAGAAGCGAAAAGTAGAGAACAAGCGGATAAGCTTTTGAATAATTGAAACTTTATTATCCAAAAAAGATATCTATTACAAAGGTATGCCCTCCCTTATATAGAATGGAGGAGAGATGAGAGAAAACAAATAAGAGATGTGGGACTAAAAATTACAGGACTAAGCGGACTATACAAGACAAACCGCACAAACCGCGCCGTTAGACAACAGGGCTAACCGCACGGCTACCACCAGAGAGAAAGCGAAGACCGCCAGGGTAGACCGCCAGACCGCCCAGTCTCCAAGCCGGCTGAGACAGACCGCCAGACCGCGCGGTCTCCAACCCGCCAATACAAACCGCCAGGCCGCCCGGTCACCAACTTCAACAGGTGCAAACACTTAGTCTCCACGAGAGGTACCACCGGCCCTGTCAGCTAGTGGGAGCCTGACAGCGGGACCATCTCGGAGCAAAGGGACTTACTCTCCACGAGAGGTACCACCGACCCTGCCAGCTAGTGGGAGCCTGACAGCGGAATCGTCATCAGAGCAAAGGACTTGGGCTACCACGAGAGATCAACCTACCCAGCCAGCTAGTGGGAGCCTGGCGGCAGAATCATCATCGGAGCTAAGGACTTGGGCTACCACGAGAGATCAACCTACCCAGCCAGCTAGTGGGAGCCTGGCGGCGGGATCATCATCGGAGCTAAGGACTTAGCCTCCACGAGAGATCAACCTGCCCAGCCAGCTAGTGGGAGCCTGACAGCGGAATCCATCTCGGAGCTAAGGGACTTAGCCTCCACGAGAGATCAACCTGCCCTGCCAGCTAGTGAGAGCCTGACAGCGGAATCCATCTCGGAGCTAAGGGGCTTAGCCTCCACGAGAGATCAACCTGCCCTGCCAGCTAGTGAGAGCCTGGCAGCGGAATCCATCTCGGAGCTAAGGAGACTTAGCCTCCACGAGAGATCAACCTGCCCTGCCAGCTAGTGAGAGCCTGGCAGCGGAATCCATCTCGGAGCTAAGGGACTTAGCCTCCACGAGAGATCAACCTGCCCTGCCAGATAGTGAGAGCCTGGCAGCGGAATCCATCTCGGAGCTAAGGGACTTAGCCTCCACGAGAGATCAACCTGCCCTGCCAGCTAGTGAGAGCCTGGCAGCGGAATCCATCTCAAAGCTAAGGGACTTAGCCTCCACGAGAGATCAACCTGCCCTGCCAGCTGGTGAGAGCCTGGCAGCGGAATCCATCTCGGAGCTAAGGGACTTAGCCTCCACGAGAGATCAACCTGCCCTGCCAGCTAGTGAGAGCCTGGCAGCGGAATCCATCTTGGAGCTAAGGGACTTAGCCTCCATGAGAGATCAACCTGCCCTGCCAGCTAGTGAGAGCCTGGCAGCGGAATCCATCTCGGAGCTAAGGGACTTAGCCTCCACGAGAGATCAACCTGCCCTGCCAGCTAGTGAGAGCCTGGCAGCGGAATCCATCTCAGAGCTAAGGGACTTAGCCTCCACGAGAGATCAACCTGCCCTGCCAGCTAGTGAGAGCCTGACAGCGGAATCCATCTCGGAGCTAAGAGACTTAGCCTCCACGAGAGATCAACCTGCCCTGCCAACTAGTGAGAGCCTGGCAGCGGAATCCATCTCGGAGCTAAGGGACTTTCCATGGACCACAAATATTTTTCGGTGGTTTCTACCATTAATCATAGCCAATACAACACAAGCTAAGTTCATTACAAAAAAGATGATTCACTTCTCTCTTACCTCCCTCTTCCCCCGTGAATCATCCGATCCTTCCCCGGGTGCCCACATCAACCCTGTCCTCACATCTCTCCTCTGCTGCCTCGGGTCGGACTTCTTCAATCCGCACCGGGTCTTGCGCTTGTTGAGGCTGATGCGGTTGCGGTGCTGGAGCTCTTGTCCTTCTCAACTCCAGAAATTCGGGGCAAGTAGATGTCGCGTGGCCTTCCTCCTGGTGGAACTCACAGTAGGGTAACTCTACTCTGACTCTTTTCCTTCCCGTGCGGTTCCTCCTCTCCCTTCGACCAATTTCCATCGCTTGCTGTGGTGGGGGTAGGAGTTGTCTAGGGGCTTGCCTCTGGAAGTTGAACCTTACTTGGCCCCCATGAAAGTTTCCCCCATCATGGGCGTAACCCCTTCCCGGGCCTGAATGGGTCCTCCCTGCTGCCTCCAACCTGGCTCTGGACCCTCCTGAGCTCTCCGCTCCTCTCTCCTTCTTCCCTCCTGGGCCTCGAGCCAGCTTGCTCCTTTTCCTCTGTCTCTGTCAGCTTTGCCAATTTCTTGACAAACGCCGGGTTGGCCGCTTCCATGGCTATCTCCTCTGCCGCCCTTTCCATCAGCTCCGCGAAGGAAAGGGGGGCCTTCCGGGTCAAGCTCATCTTGAAGAAGCCCTCCTTCAGCCCAACAGTGAAGGCCATCTGGAGAGCATACCCTGGCATCTCCTGGACCTCCAGGATCTCTTCTTGAAACCTGTCTACGTAACGGGCCAGCGACTCCTCGGCCCCTTGTCTTATCAGGAAGATGGACTCAGGACTCCTCTTCCGCTTCTTGGAGGTGGAGAAGCGGAGCTGGAAGCTTCGGCTCAAGTCCTCGAACCCATAGATCGACCTCGGAGGGAGTTGATGGAACCAGTTGTAACGGTCCAGGCCATCCCATGGGAACCCGCTGGCACCGCCGGCCTACCAGGGTCCAGACCCGGGCCCACCACTGGTAGTCAGCCTTTCACATCAAGCCTACAGGCCATGCACCCCAACCCCTCTCCGGCCTGTTTATCAGCACGTAGGTTGTTGCCACTAGGTCTCGAACCCAGGACCTTGATAAGAGAGCTTTCCACCACTCCCTCATCACCAGTGCCTTCTCCTTCAACGTGATCGCAAAGAGGCGACACTTGAAGGCATCCGTCATCGGCCTGATGGAGACGGCATCCTCGAACCACTGCAGATGTTGGACGGGGTCATCCTTCCCAGTATAGTAAGCCATGTCAGGCTCTCGGAACCCCTCGAGAACGGGAGCTGAGATGATCAGCTCGCTGAAGGGTGACCCCCTAAGGGGTGGTCTTGCCACTCCACTCGCGCCACCTGCTCGCCTGGGAGGTTGGCACTCGCCGGGCTGGAGAACAGCTCTCGGCCGGTGAGGTCTCGCTCGACCCCATCTCCCATCCTCTCCTTTCCTGTCCTTCTTCCTGGTGCGCTTCCCTCTCCCCCCGCTACGGGGTCATCTCGCCTAGACCCCTGGGAGTCGACTCGCCGAGGGGGGGAGCTAGCTCCTGGGGGGTCGGGGTGGAGCTCCCACCCCGAGGAGCAATGCTTCGCAGCATCTCCATGATGCCTGGATGGAGGCCATGAACTCTTGCCTCCCCACAAAGGGTCCTGGGGTGGGGAGCTCGCCGAGATCGTCACTACCTCCTTGACCTCCCGTCATGACACTCTCCTGAGATCTTCCGTGCTGGTCACTCTCCACGCTCACCGCACCAAAGTGTTGAAACCAGAAACCTGGTCTCTCGTGGAGTTCGGGGTCCCTGAAAGGGGTGACCTCACACCTACTACACTCGAGAGAACGTCACGGACCAAAGGATCAAGAAGCTAGGAATAGACCCTCGGCTCTAGCGCGGAGGTCCCGCCTCACACCCGGAAGGCTACCTGAGCACTTCCCCTCCCTAGCCAATGCTCGAGCTAGGGTGCCTTGGAGGAGCTCTCTCAACTCTACCAAGAAGAAGCCAAGGAGGAGCAAGCAAGAAGAAGGAGAAGAAGCCCCCCTCCAAGGCACCCAAGGGGGTCTATTTATAGTTTTCCAAAACCCCTTGGACCAAAATGACCGAGATACCCTCACGCCCAAAAGCCTTGGGCCAATAGAAAACAGCCACGCGGGGGGGGGGGGGGGGGGGGGGGTAAAGGGGGAATTTCCCCCGAAGGCAAGAAGGTAAAATGCAGGGGGGCAAGGGCGAGACCGCGGCCTCCGACCGGTCTCGCCCCGCCAGGCCGCCAAGCAAGAAGAGGCGGGGGCGAGACCCTGGCCCCCGGCCGGTCTCGCCCCGCTAGGCCGCCGAGCAAGAAGAGGCTGGGGCGAGACCCTGGCCCCCGGCCGGTCTCGCCTCGCTAGGCCACCGAGCAAGAAGAGGCGGGGGCGAGACCCTGACCCCCGGCCGGTCTCGCCCCGCTAGGCCGCCGAGCAAGAAGAGGCGGGGGCGAGACCCTGGCCCCCGGCCGGTCTCGCCCCGCTAGGCCGCCGAGCAAGAAGAGGCGGGGGCGAGACCCTGGCCCCCGGCCGGTCTCGCCCCGCTAGGCCGCCGAGCAAGAAGAGGCGGGGGCGAGACCCTGGCCCCCGGCCGGTCTCGCCCCGCTAGGCCGCCAAGAGTTCGAAATACTGGCGGCCTGCGACCTGGGCTTGCGGCCTGGCGGCCTAAGGCGGCTTGCGGCCTGGCGGCCTGGGCGGCTTGCGGCCTGGCGGCCTGGGCGGCTTGCGGCCTGAGGCGGCTTGCGGCGGCTTGCGGCGGCTTGCCAAGAGCGCCTTGGGGGGAGAAATATTTTCTCCCTACTAGTATGTTTGCAAATTCACCAAAAATTGGCCCCTAGGAGTGCAAAACTCCCAAAAAGCTTAAAAACTTGCTTACCTTGTTTTGGGGCCCAATCTTCGCGAATACGGGGGTTGTACACTACTGAAGATAACTGTGAAAAATACATACTCACATCAAGCTATGATAGAGACCAGTGGCAAACAACTGCAACTACAATAAGAGTCTGAACCGTAGTCACGTGAGTGACTGGAACAGAGGTCTCGTCATAGTCTCTCCCTTGCTTCTATTGAAAATCACGTGCAACTAGCCGTGACTTATACCTCTCCAAAGAGCCATCAGAGCGAGTCTTTACCTTGAAGATATACTTGCAAGTAATATGAACAACACCATGTGGAAAAGGAATTAGATCCCATATACGAGTGTGCTCAAGCGCCTCCAACTCAGCAGATATAGCAACCCGCCACTCAGGTATCTAGGCAGCCTCACGGTAGGAAGTCGGCTCTAGAGTACTTTAGGAAGTAGCAGGAATGATAGGTAGGTCCAACGGTAGGATAACTAGACTAAGGCGGTCATGAGGACGCTTCTACAAGGTGGTGTGCGACGCACAGGAGAATTATCCATAGGACACTCGCTAGAGGAGAAATGTACTAAGTATGGGGGTACTAGAGGCAATGAGATATTAGGAGGACGACAAGTATAGTGATAGGGAAGATGAGAGACACGGTCCCAAGTGGACAACTCATCAGAGGGAGAAGTGTGTGACGGAGGAGAGAAGTGAGGAGGTGACAGAGTAGATTGCGACAAGGGAAGAGGTGACAGAGTAGACTGCACTAGGGGAGGAGAAGGTGGACATACCAGAGGAGAGAAAACATATTGTAGGGAGATAGGAAGAGTTGGAAACTACACATCAGAGGGAGTGACAGATGAGTGTGGGGTCAAGGGAACAAAAGACACGAAGAAAGGGTGAGACTCATAAAAGGTGACATCACATAAGATGCAAAGTTGACATGCAACATGGTCATAACATTAATAGTCCTTGTGCCCAGTATTGTATCAAAAAAGGCACAAGGAACAGACTAAGCACAGAGCTCGATATGCTTACGTTAAGTGTATCGTGAGGGTCTATAGTACAGACACTCACCAGAACTCTAGCTCTAAAGGAGAGTGGAAGGGTACATGTTAATAAGATAGACAGTGGTGGAAATAGCCTCAACCCAAAAATGAGGTGGAGCGTGGGAGGAGATAAGAAGGGTGCGAGCTGTCTCAATGTGGTGATGCTTCCTTTCAGCAGTGTCATTCTGAGTATGAGCACTGGGACATGCAAGCTGAGGAAGAGTGTCGTGGGTAGCTAGGAGATCTCAAAAGGCATGAGATAGGTACTCCCCTTAGTCAGAACAAAAAAGTACGTATGGAAGCAGAAAACTGTGTGCGCATCATAACAGAGAAAGTAACATAAGTCTGAAAAACTCAAAGCGAGAATGCATGAAGTACACCCAACAGTAACAAGAATTGTCATCAACAAAAATAACATAATACTGGTATCCATCCTTGGATACAAAAGGTTTGGGGCCCAATATATCAGAATGAATAAAGTCAAAAGTACGCTGAGACTGACACTCACTAGACGGATATGAGAGTTGTAGTT
>CM077165.1:145833222-145868222 GCA_039583875.1 Platanthera guangdongensis
TCCCTCCATCTTTTTAATAAGCACATAGTGTGCCTCCTTCAGATTAGCTAGCACATGTTGTGCCTCCAGCTGATCTTTATTAATCTATTTTTATCTAGTCATTGACCCAACTGAGCATGGTATTTCTCCATCTAATGAGCAACCTCCCCCCCCCCCCACCCCACCCCCCCAACCCCCCCCCCCCCCCCACCCAGCTGATCTTTATTAATCTATTTTTATCTAGTCATTGACCCAACTGAGCATGGTATTTCTCCATCTAATGAGCAACCCCACCGCCCCCCCCCCCCCCCCCACCCACCCCCCGAGATGACTCCCTCTGTTGTTCCTAAAGATAAGCTAGTTGAGCCATCTGCTAAAACAACAAAGGCCGATGTTGTTGAAGAAACCATTCCCCAAAGGAATTAGCTCATCCCCCCTGAAGATCAACTAATGTCAGATTTTGTTGGTTCCTCCTCTCCTCAATCAGAATACTTGACTCCTCTTACTGAAGAAATATCTCCTTACTTCAGAAGGAATGATTTTCTTCTCTATGCAAATACCTCATAAGAAGTACCAAGAATGATCTAGCAATTGCTCTTATCCCTCCCCTATCTCTAGCTAAGCACAAATATCCTCTTCCTCCTCCAACTCAAAATCTTGAAAGTTCTTGCATTCAATGACAAGGGAAAGTCTCAGCTCCAAGGCAATTATGGAAAGGAAAACCTGAACAAAAAAGAGAGCCTATAAGAAAGCCAAGTAGTATAAGGAATATGATAGAGATTGAAGGGGGAGGCTAAGGTGAGAAGATGAATGGCTTTTAGCCTTAGGTCTGGAAACAAGAGTTGAGAGGCAAACCATATTAAGAAAATAATTTCATGAATAATGAGATACAAATGAAGCCAAAAAGGCTGAAAAATAAAGGTTAGACGAAGAAGAATAAAAGGCAAAAGTTGCAAACTTGTTGCAACTACTCCCTCGGGCATTTTGTTCTTCCCTCTAGAAGACTCTTCTCTACAATGACCACTTTAAGCTACAAAATGGAAGCATACCTGAAAATGCATGAGATCTCATATATCCCTCAATTTCATGAAAGGGTCCAAGATCTAAGGCTTCTTGTAACTTCGTAAAAACCTAGACTAAAAGAGGTCATGAGGAACCAAAGAGACATGGGGAGGTCCCATGGGGATTCAGGGTTAATTAGGTGTGCCATGGAGATCTTTTAGAGCCATTAAGGATGCATACGATCATGTTTAGGGACATATAGAGGTACATTGTCAGGCACATAGCCATGTACAGGGCTATGTCCAAAACCCTGACTCTTTAGTAAGCTACATAACTTGTGGAATGTCATGTAAAGACCCGTGTCACCCGACACGGCCAAGGGCCCGGGTGTGTCAGAGCGTATGTAGATGCCCAAGTTTAAGATCGTGTAAGTGAGTTTTGGATAAAGAGCGATACAACTTGTGGATTTATATTACACGATTGTGTTATGAGTCGTGTC
Source organism: Platanthera guangdongensis (assembly GCA_039583875.1). Lineage (NCBI taxonomy): Eukaryota > Viridiplantae > Streptophyta > Magnoliopsida > Asparagales > Orchidaceae > Platanthera > Platanthera guangdongensis. The sequence continues at coordinate 145,834,703 of CM077165.1, forward strand.
ACCCAGCAAAGCCATATACCTAGATGTGTATAGGCACAGGAAGCAAGCCGTTTATAGGGTGATATAACATATGCCCATATGCCACGTCGTGAGCATTGTCATAAAGAGATTCAAGCCCATTTCTCTGAGTCGTTCAATCTAATTTCTTAAGATCCTACAATGGGGATCATGTGATGAGATATTAGGTCGAGTTGAAGGCTGAGAGGAGCTCATTTTCAGCCATTGTGTCTCTCTCCTAGGTTGAGAGATACTTGTGTGCTCTTCTTATTTTGTTTGATCTCTCTCGCTCTTCTTTATTCTTCACTCTAACAACTGATATCAAAGCGAGGTTCTGACATTGGACGTAGATAGCGTCGACAAATTTCAAGGTGGAGAAATTCGATGAGAGAGATAGATTCAGCCTGTGGAGGATCAAGATGATCGCTCTATTGAAGCAACAAGGAGCGTACAAGATCGTGTTTGAGCTGGAGAAATTGACGAAGGATATGACAGCGGAAGAAAAGGAAGAATTGAAAATGAAAGCTCATATTACTATTCAACTTTTTCTTGCTGATGAAGTTCTTCATGAAGCCGCCGAAGAAGATACTGCGGCAAAATTATGTAAGAAGCTCGAGACACTCTATTCAAAGAAGTCTCTCACGAATCGTTTGTATTTAAATCAATAACTCTACACTTTCAAGATGAAGAAAGGTACGCTCATCAAAACCCACTTAGATGAGTTAAACCAAATAGTGATGGATTTGAAGAACATCGATGTGAAGATTGATGATGAGGATCAAGCGATGATCCTCTTGTGCTCACTTACTCCATCATTTGGGCAATTCGTGAATGTTATGGTGTATAGCTGAGACACGCTTTATATCGAAGACGTTAAAGCGGGTCTGCACTCTAAGGAGTTACGCGGAAAGGTGTCAAATGATAGATCAAATGGGCATGACAATGGACTATTCGTGAGAGGATGATCGCACAAGCGAGATTGGAAGAGCGATAGAGGAAAGTTAGGATTAAAGTCGAGAAATCCCAAAGGAGTCAATGCAACTACTGCAAGAAGAAAGGGCGTTGGAAGAAAGATTGCCCCATACTCAAAGAGAAAGAGATGAAGAAATCTCCAGACTCTGCGAGTATTGTACAGAAAGCATCTGACAATGATGGCTCCGTTTTTTCGGTATGTGCATTAGTTGACATTCAAGATTTTTGGGTACTTGATTCCGACTGCTCTTATCATGACTCCAAATCAGAGTTATTTTGCACAATAACGATCCCTTTATGGAGGCTCTGTATTCATGGGAAATGATACTGTATGCAAAATTATTGGGATTGGAACAGTCCGGATTGTAATGCATGATGGGGTCGAAAGGACTTTGACGGATGTCTGACATATTCCGAACTTGAAGAAAAATATTCTCTCTTGGAGCTTGAGACACGATCGAGTGTAGGACAGTGATCGATGCTGGTGCTATGAAGATTCTTCGTGGTTCAATGATCGTGATGAAAGGAAGAAAGGTTGGCAATCTATATCTACTGCAAGGACGCACAATCACTGGTATGTTTGTATTTACATATTCTGATTCTGATTTAGATTCGTTACGATTATGGCACTTACATCTTGGTCATATGAGTGAACAAAATGTAGAAGTGCTTCGTAAAAGAAAATTGATTGACGGTGTAAAATTTGAGAAGTTAGATTTCTATGAAGAGTGCGTATTTGGGAAATAACATAAGGTGAAGTTTGGTATTGGGATGCATAACATAAAAGGCATCCTAAACTATATTCACACCGATGTTTGGGGGCCAGCACCTATTCCATCTCGAGGAGGAGCTAAATACTTTGTCTCGTTTATTGACGACTTCTTAAGAAAATTATGGGTTTATATTTTGAAAAATAAATCTGACGTATTTGAGAAGTTCAAAATCTGGAAAGCTATTGTTAAAAAACATATAGGACGACATGTAAAGGTTGTTAGGTCTGATACTGGAGGTGAATACACTTTTTATGTATTCAAGGAGTTTTGCAAAACTTAAGGGAACTTGAGTCACTACACAACACCTGGGGATCCACAATCAAATGGAGTTACGGAACGGATGAATTGGACGCTGCAAGAGAAGATATGATGTTTGAGGATCACTGCAAGGCTTTCAAAGGAGTTTTGGGCAAAGGCACTAAATACCTATGTCTATCTCATTAATAGGTTGCCATCTTCGGCGATTGGACCAAACACTCTTGAAGAGTTATGGACACAGAAAGTTGTTGATTACTTAATGCTATGAGTATTTAGGTGTCCGACATATGCACTTGAGAAAAATAGCAAAATTGACTCGAGGGCAAGAAAATGCATATTTCTCGAGTATGTTGAAGGAGTCAAAGGTTATAGATTGTGGTGTCCTAAAACGAAGAAGATCGTGATAACTCAACACGTGACATTTGATGAATCTATCATTCTAAAGAAGTAGATTCAATTTAAAAAGACATGTCCCACATGTTGAGGTAGAGACTGAGATTCCACTTCGTGAGATTAAAAATGAGATGTCAAGGACACAAATTGAGGAGGAGCTGGGACGATAGGAGGAGCTAGTACATCATGAGGAGCTAAATCCACATTTGACTGAAAATGAAGTTCATAGGTCACAACGGGATAGACGTTTGCTAGTGAGGTATGGAGATTGGCTTACCTATAGTTTTGAGGATGTAACTACATATGCTTTGAATGTAGAAAATGGAGAACCTATCAGTTATGAAGATGCTAGACATTCTAGCAACTTCCCGCAATGGAGAGTTGTTATGGAGGAAGAGATTGAGTCTCTTCATAAAAATGACACATAGGAGCTAGTTCCTTTACCAAAATACAAGAAATCCATTGGTTGCAAATGGGTTTTCGAGGTCAAGGAAGGTTTTTCACTAGATGATGGTTTCAGGTATAAAGCAAGGCTCATGGAAAAGGGTTATGCGCAAAATAAAGTTGTGGACTTCAATGAAGTCTTCTATCCAGTGGTGCGGCACACACCCGTTCGCATAAAATTAGCTATGGTGGCAGTCTGCGACATGGAGTTGGAACAGCTCAATATGGTGATCTCGAGGAGGAGATTTATATGCATCAACCTGAAGGATTATTGATTGAAGGCAAAGAGGATCATGATTGCAAGTTTAAAAAATAACTTTATTGCTTGAAACAATCTCCAAGACAATGGTACAAGCGATTCCATCAATTCATGACATCCATTGGATTCAAGAGGAGTTTACGAGATCAATGTGTCTATTTTAAGGTACTTGATAATGGTTCTTGGATTTATCTTCTTCTTTATGTTGATGACATGCTTATTGCTTCAAAAAATAAAGAAAAAGTTAAGATTTTGAAACTTCAACTAAGCGGAGAATTTAAGACGAAAGATCTTGGTGCTGCAAAGAAAATTCTCGGTATGGAGATTATTAGGGATAAAAGACAAAGAGAAGTGTGTCTCTCTCAAAAGCAATATAACAAGAAAGTTCTTGCTCGATTTGGCATGTAGAAGGCAAAGCCTGTGTCTACTCTATTAGCAGTGTATTTCAGACTTTCAGCTTTATTATCACTTGCATCAAACTCTGAAAAAGAGTCTATGTCACACGTGTCATATGCAATGTTTTAAATATTGGATGTCGGACACGTCGGATTGTGTTTTTAAATGTCAGAAGTCGGAGATATGTCGGGGATATTTTAAAATATCAGATTTCCATATATTATAAATAAAATTTTTATTTAATGTATACTAACTATAATTATATGTTACAAAAATAGAAAAATAATATAACACATAGATAAAAAATGAGTTATTTAGATTATGAAATAAATTTAAATAATATCTAAGAAAAAATATTATTAACAAATACAAAATGATACATTGTAAAATATATTTAATACTATACACTAATTTTATTTGATAAAAATAAGTTTATTGCAAATTTAAAGATTTAAAAGTTAAAAATACTTGATTTATTATATAATTTTCAAACTTATAAATTTATATTAAAAATATGAAACAATCACTAATAAATGTATTAAATATTTTCCTATTTTTTATAATATGAAATTAAAAATTTGTGAAACAATTATACAAAATTGATTGTAAAAATAAAACGTTAAAAAATTAAAATAATAAGTTTAATCGATTTAAGCATACATAATATAGTATCCATAAGTGATTTAAATATATGATGTTTGTCTGCAAATATAACATAAAATAAAATAGCAGGTGATATATTTAAAAGTCGTGTCAGCGGATATATTGGAAAATATCGGATATGTCAGCCTATATTTTACAAAAGAACATAATCTATTATTTTGAGAAAAACATATCGTTTCCTCTAAAAAATGACATGTCGGGAGACATGTCGGACATGTCGGAGGACATTTAAAACAATGGCCATATGCGAGTGCAATTGAACGTCTCATGTACGCTATGTATATACTCGACCAGATTTAGCTCAAGTCGTTGAAGTCGTGAGTTGTTACATGGCTAACCCGGAAAAAGAACATTTGCAAGTAGTGAAATGATCCCGCGATACTTGAAGGGGACTGTTAGTACAGTTTTGATTTATGGTGGAGAAAATATGAGAGATTGCATCTTAGCTGGTTATGTTGATGTTAACTATGTAGGTGATCTAGACAAAAGACGGTCGACAACGGGATATGTGTTTACACTTGGAGCCGGCGTAATTTCATGGAGATCGACACTTCAGTTGCTTATTGCCTTGTCGACAACTGAAGCTGAGTACATGACTGCAGTGGAGGCTGTCAAGGAGGCCATATGACTCAGAGTATTGCTTGTAGATTTAGGTTTGAGTCAGGAGATCTCGAAGATCAATTGTGATAGTTCGAGTGTCATCTGTCTTGCAAAGAATCATACCTTCTATGTGCGAACAAGACATATCGATGTTCATCATTCGTTTCTAAATGCAATTGTAGAGGAGAAAGAAATTCAACTTTCGAAGATAGACACAAAGATAAATCTTGCAGACGCATTTACGAAGGTCGTTTCATTAGAAAAGTTTTAACTATGTTTAAACTTAATTCGAATAGAAGATTGTGCCGATGGACATGGATAAAGAACATTCTTTGATGATTTTGTATCAAGGAGGAGAATGCCGATTTTGTGATACAAAATCTTTTGAACCTGAATAATGATGTAAGCAATGATGTAAATAATTGAATGATGTCATCGATGATGTAAATTGGAGGATGATGTCATTGATGATGTATATTGTAGGATGATGTCATCGATGATGTAAATGATATGATGATGTCAACGATGATTTAATTAGTAGAATGAGCTCAACGATGACATAAGCTTGTAATTATAATATTGGTCTTGGATGATTATAAAAGGGGATGGAGTCTTCATTTGTAAGGCATCCAGTTCAGAAATATTTCTTGAGTCCTTTTCTCTCTTGCTCATTTGTGCTCGTATGCTCTTCTTATTTTGTTCGATCTCTCTTACTCTTCTTTATTCTCCACTCTAACATATTCAACTTCATTGGATAATTTAATGCTCGAATATCATTGTTAAGTAACTCTAATTTGGATTATATTAACATAGGATATTACACAATATGTCGACATAGTTTGGTTTTTTTGCTTCCTATGGGGTAGCTAACTCTACGGGTTTCATCATTATGGCAAACAGTGACAGTGGTTAGTCCTGCCACTTCTGAGTGTGTTCGTACCTTACCACCTAGGCCCTGGCGTGCTCGTGAATGTGAACGACATCCGACGATAATGAAAATCTGACTAGCTAATAGTGGAGGGACCCAACGGGACATAAATAGAAGATAAGCTCACAGGGATTGTGCACTCCCTAGTGCCTAAAGTAGTCAACTCTCCCATACTGGTGCAAATAGCTAATGGGCATGATCGATTGACCCACACTATATGCACAATTCAATTTACAAGCATTATATAAATGAAGTTAACATGGTTGCACCTTCTGGATCAATGGTCGCATGCATTACTCAACATAAAGTAATTCAGGCATGTGGTTTTTCCATGAGGCTTGATCGTGCTACTCAAGTTTCACTATATAGCATGACGATCAAGAGCGCTTATTATTTAGGGTTATCCTTAGAGGATTGTTTTGTTTCTAAGTCAACGGCTAACTAAGTGCTCATCTTTAAAAACTATATACTTAAAGGATTAGACCTTAAGAAGAAGAGCCAAATAAATGATTAAATAAAAAAAATGATAATAAGTAAAAAATGTTGTAATAAAATGTGTAAGTAAAATGTTGTAATAAAGTGTTGTAACTAAGAGTGGTAAACAAAACACAGAAATAGGATGGACAATAAGTAAGAAACAACTAAAGTTCTTGTATTTGTAGCTTCATCTCTACTTCAAGAAAGCATTTCCCTTCCAAGTAGACATCTCTTTTCCAAAGAGACATCTCCATTCCGAGGATTTCATAAGTGTTATTAATCGGCTTAGGGTCCGTCGGATTTCAAATTATTCGAACCCGATAATTAATTCAGTCGCATTATTTAAAGTAATTATCAAATTGCTATTATAATGCCTAATTTAATTCGAAAAATCCCAAATCTCAACAAGAGGTTCAATATGAAACCATTAACCTTAATTATTTCTATCGGTGACATTTTGAGTTCATAGTTTTTACGTGATATTATTTTCTATAATATTTAGCTTCTGTTTTTTAATTAAATACCAAAAATAATCACAAAGTAAAATTAGATCCACGGGTTAGGGTTATACTAACTTACATCTCATAATTTCCTCAAGTCACTTTGAGCCACAATTAACCTTTAATAAATTATTTATCCCAAATAAATCACTATCTTTATGTTAAAAATATTCATAATGCTCAACAAATCTTTAAAGAGGGTTTAAATCACCCCTACCCATCCCCATAAATTCTTTAGTCCTTTTAATCAGATAGAACTCATCTAGAAAAATTAAAATCAAAACATTCTCCCTAGTAGAAAAATGTGGGGATTATACGTGAAGTACGTATGTGCCACCGTCTTGAGGGGCGTGCACATTTTTTCCGCTCGTGCCCCCTGTGCATTCTGATGTCTGTTTGAGGGATCAAACGGATTCGGCGTTCTACTAGTGGATTTTGTTAGAACTGAGTCTGGTCCTCTGATTTTTTCGCTTTTCGGGTTTTTAACGTCAAGTCTTGTTGTATATTGTCGGTTCTCTACTTCGACTGCTTGAATGTTTGGCTCACTCTCATGCTAAGACAGACCACTCGATTTTTCATAGCGCTGAGCGACCCACAACAAATACATTACATAATTTTGACAAAAAGAGCATTAATTAGTTACTATGTATCTATGCAAATATGTAATATTATATATCTGGATTTTTTGCTTTTTTTGCAAGTAAATTTGATTTATATGTTTTTTTATTTAATTATAAAAATGTTATATGTTTTTTTAGATGTACTACCACGCCAGATCTTCTTGCGGACGTTACAAATACGTACCAAAATTTTTTTGGTCGTCCGATCAGCCATTTGATGGTCGGATTTTTCGCAAAAATATGATCGTATTTTTGAATTTCAAATACGATCATGTTTTCACGAATGGACGGCCAGATCTCCATACCGCGAGACAGGATGTCTCATTCCCCCCTCCACCTTACTGGCCTATAGGAAGCCTGAACACGTAGGGAATAATCTCTCTGAGATGTTCGAGTTTGAATGGCTCCATCAAATCCATTTATTCTTCTGGCTTTACTCAGGATTAGATGAATAATTAATTATTCGCCGAACTTAAGCTTGCCACTTGCCCTATTAACTAATATAATATTTAATAATTATTTCGATATTTTATTCATATATACTATATAGATGATATTATATATAATAATAATATATACATATCTATACTACTATATTAAGGGAACTTTGGTTATGGTGTAGGTAACATGTGAACTGCCTCTTATACCCCCAGCACTTCCTCTTATACCTTCACCTGTCATCACTCCACCGCTTTCTCCTACACCCTCTGTCGCTTAACTATTACATCTGACATCTATAGTAAATAATCTGAGTGACCTGAAATTCCTAAACAGCAATACTATCCACTTTAATAATGAAATTTCAAAACAGCAATACTATCCACTTTAATAAATATATATATTTGTTTGGAAGTTTATATTAATAGCAATACTATCCACTTTAATGTCCACCGCTTTAAAGTTTAATATATATTAGGAGAGTGTGGGGAGAAGAGAGGGGCGAGGAGAGAGAGAGAGAGAGAGGGGAGAGGGAGAACCCGAAACCACCGCTGCCGCCCTCAGTGAACTCCGCCTCCTTGGTCGCCGGCGACCCTAGAGGCGGTAGGCCGGACGCAGTCCCTTCTCCGCCGCAACGCCCAACCGGAAATCTGTCGCCGACTCTGCTCGCCGCTGAGTAGAATTCCGCCTTCGTCCAGGAGGAGGGAAGCTCGCTTGACGAGGTGGAGGGAGTGAACCACCGCTGCCGCCCTCAGTGAACTCGGCCTCCTTGGTCGCCGACGACCCTAGAGGCGGTAGGCCGGACGCAGTCCCTTCGCCGCCGCAACGCCCAACCAGAAATCTATTGCCGACTCTGCTCGCCGCTGAGTAGTGTTCCGCCTTCGTCCAGGAGGCGGGAAGCTCGGTTGACGAGGTGGAGTGATAGCACGAGGTTAGGGAGCAGCGGAGACCGGCCCAGCGAAGAAGTTCGACAGCGTCGTTGGAGCCGAGGCGGCGGAGGAGATCGACGACAAGATCTTGGGCTAACAGTTTCAGGTGTTTGCTGGAGAAATCTCAAGATAAACATGACATGATAATAACAATATTTGGATCATCACGATTCATTTGTGTGCAAGGTTTAACTTTTATTATGTTATTGATATTTCTCTCCTCATTAATCAATTTGTTCTTTTAACACTGCAATCCACTCTTCATCCTCCTTCTCTCCCTTGAAATGTGTATGAGTAATTTGGAGTATGCTTTATGTCCGTTTGGAACAGTGGTGGCAGTTATGAACAGGACGTTAAATTGTCATTAGTAATGAACATGGGTAAACGTATAATAGGGTGTGCACAGGGATTTGTTAGGTGCTACGCCCAAGCTCGATGCTCTTCGCATCAACAGTACCTCAACTGTGAAGATAACTCTGGTCAATGGAGGGTTAAAAGCTCGAACGGCTAAGATTGCAATAAGACAGATAAAGGTTCTGTTTATGATGATTTATTTTCACCGCTCAAGCGGTTACGACCACATGAACAAGACCATAATTAAGACCCGATTCATGCGGTCGTAACCGCTTGACCGGTGAAAATAAGTCCCCAAACAGAGTCATAAGCTGGGCAAAACCGCAAACGTAAAATTTAATTGTGCTTAAATTGTAAATAATAAATGATTTATTTATTTAATGTCAGGATTAACATGATGTCATGAACGGTGAGTTTGGATAGATCTACAAAACAATGGAGAGAGACAATTCAAAATTAGAAAAATAATTCTGGGCAAAACTGCAAACGTAGAATTTAATTGTGCTTAAATTGTAAATAATAAATGATTTATTTATTTAATGTTAGGATGAACATGATGTCATGAACCGGTGAGTTTTGGATAGATCTACGGAACAATGGAGAGAGATAATTCAAAATTAAAAAACAATTCAAAATTAGAAAAACAATTCAAAATTATGAATTGATATAAATAAGAGCATCTTTGCACGGGTTATGCCCGTGCTCGATGCTCTCGCGCGTGAATCCCTCTTCTATGTGGCTGAAGACCACTCGAAGCATCGAGTACCGGTGAGACTCGTGCGCAGCCGCCGAGCCGGTGAAATGCGTGGAAGCGGGGTCAGCTTCTATGCGGCGAAAGGCCGCCCGAGAGCATCGAGCACGGGCGTAGCTCGTGCGAAGATGCTCGTATATTATGAAAACTTTATAGAGATAGGGACTGTCCGGGCAGGACATGAGGAGATTTTTTTTGATCTCTACGTCCTTAGTTATATTCTTACTTTAAAATTTAAATTACATTGTATTTCATCAAAAAAATGACAAAATATTAATTATAATATTTATAATTATCAATTTAATGAATTTATTCACATCCGGATCATATTTGAAAATAAGTGATCCAATTATTTTTTGATGTAAAATGATGGGGACGAAGTCTTATTTATAGGTTTAAGTGCGCATTTAACCACTCCTCCCATAATTTCTCCTATTATGGAGATCATGAGTTTGACCGGTCAACTCACTCCCCATGATCTCCACGACAATAGGAAAAATCATGGGGGTCTCCTATTCAACAACTACCGCCGTCAACGCCCTCCGCCAGCCGCCGCCATGGCGCCACCACCAGCCGCCGCAGTCGCTTGCATGATGGCCACCGTCCGATCACTACAGAGCATTCATCGTCGTCCGATCTACAGGTAACCACTCAATAATCACCATGTTAATGAGGGGCCCACCATAACCACCTCCTGAGGGCTAAAAGGAGCCCCATGACTCTCATTTTCACCTTTTCGCTCTTAGAGTCTTCTTCTTCCTCAGGCCAGAGCTCTGCCGCACCACCCACCAAGTTAGCATCAAGCACTCCCTCGACGCAGTCTGTTACCCATTACGAGTCAGAAATTCTCTTTCACCTACAAGTTGTAATGAGCAGCGGTCTGTCGCACTCGATTCTCCACACATATTGTAATCACAACCTGATAGTGGATTTAGATAGGCACAGATCCGATCACGTGGTTTTTACCCAGTTGAAGAATTTTTCCACGTTAAAACTTGTTGTGTCAACTGTGAAGATAACTCTGGTCAATGGAGGGTTAAAAGCTCGAACGGCTAAGATTGCAATAAGACAGATAAAGGTTCTGTTTACGATGATTTATTTTCACCGCTCAAGCGGTTACGACCACATGAACAATACCATAATTAAGACCCGATTCATGCGGTCGTAACCGCTTGACCGGTGAAAATAAGTCCCCCAAACGGGGTCATAAGCTGGCAAAACCGCAAACGTAAAATTTAATTGTGCTTAAATTGTAAATAATAAATGATTTATTTATTTAATGTCAGGATTAACATGATGTCATGAACCGGTGAGTTTTGGATAGATCTACAAAACAATGGAGAGAGACAATTCAAAATTAGAAAAATAATTCTGGGCAAAACTGCAAACGTAGAATTTAATTGTGCTTAAATTGTAAATAATAAATGATTTATTTATTTAATGTTATGATGAACATGATGTCATGAACCGGTGAGTTTTGGATAGATCTACGGAACAATGGAGAGAGATAATTCAAAATTAAAAAACAATTCAAAATTAGAAAAACAATTCAAAATTATGAATTGATATAAATAAGAGCATCTTTGCACGGGTTATGCCCGTGCTCGATGCTCTCGCGCGTGAATCCCTCTTCTATGTGGCTGAAGAGCACTCGAAGCATCGAGTACCGGTGAGACTCGTGCGCAGCCGCCGAGCCGGTGAAATGCGTGGAAGCGGGGTCAGCTTCTATGCGGCGAAAGGCCGCCCGAGAGCATCGAGCACGGGCGTAGCTCGTGCGAAGATGCTCGTATATTATGAAAACTTTATAGAGATAGGGACTGTCCGGGCAGGACATGAGGAGATTTTTTTTGATCTCTACGTCCTTAGTTATATTCTTACTTTAAAATTTAAATTATATTTGTATTTCATCAAAAAAATGACAAAATATTAATTATAATATTTATAATTATCAATTTAATGAATTTATTCACATCCGGATCATATTTGAAAATAAGTGATCCAATTATTTTTTGATGTAAAATGATGGGGACGAAGTCTTATTTATAGGTTTAAGTGCGCATTTAACCACTCCTCCCATAATTTCTCCTATTATGGAGATCATGAGTTTGACCGGTCAACCCACTCCCCATGATCTCCACGACAATAGGAAAAATCATGGGGGTCTCCTATTCAACAACTACCGCCGTCAACGCCCTCCGCCAGCCGCCGCCATGGCGCCACCACCAGCCGCCGCAGTCGCTTGCATGATGGCCACCGTCCGATCACTACAGAGCATTCATCGTCGTCCGATCTACAGGTAACCACTCAATAATCACCATGTTAATGAGGGGCCCACCATAACCACCTCCTGAGGGCTATAAAAGGAGCCCCATGACTCTCATTTTCACCTTTTCGCTCTTAGAGTCTTCTTCTTCCTCAGGCCAGAGCTCTGGCGCACCACCCACCAAGTTAGCATCAAGCACTCCCTCGACGCAGTCTGTTACCCATTACGAGTCAGAAATTCTCTTTCACCTACAAGTTGTAATGAGCAGCGGTCTGTCGCACTCGATTCTCCACACATATTGTAATCACAACCTGATAGTGGATTTAGATAGGCACAGATCCGATCACGTGGTTTTTTACCCAGTTGAAGAATTTTGCCACGTTAAAACTTGTTGTGTCAACTGTGAAGATAACTCTGGTCAATGGAGGGTTAAAAGCTCGAACGGCTAAGATTGCAATAAGACAGATAAAGGTTCTGTTTACGATGATTTATTTTCACCGCTCAAGCGGTTACGACCACATGAACAATACCATAATTAAGACCCGATTCATGCGGTCGTAACCGCTTGACCGGTGAAAATAAGTCCCCCAAACGGGGTCATAAGCTGGGCAAAACCGCAAACGTAAAATTTAATTGTGCTTAAATTGTAAATAATAAATGATTTATTTATTTAATGTCAGGATTAACATGATGTCATGAACCGGTGAGTTTTGGATAGATCTACAAAACAATGGAGAGAGACAATTCAAAATTAGAAAAATAATTCTGGGCAAAACTGCAAACGTAGAATTTAATTGTGCTTAAATTGTAAATAATAAATGATTTACTTATTTAATGTTAGGATGAACATGATATCATGAACCGGTGAGTTTTGGATAGATCTACGGAACAATGGAGAGAGATAATTCAAAATTAAAAAACAATTCAAAATTAGAAAAACAATTCAAAATTATGAATTGATATAAATAAGAGCATCTTTGCACGGGTTATGCCCGTGCTCGATGCTCTCGCGCGTGAATCCCTCTTCTATGTGGCTGAAGACCACTCGAAGCATCGAGTACCGGTGAGACTCGTGCGCAGCCGCCGAGCTGGTGAAATGCGTGGAAGCGGGGTCAGCTTCTATGCGGCGAAAGGCCGCCCGAGAGCATCGAGCACGGGTGTAGCTCGTGCGAAGATGCTCGTATATTATGAAAACTTTATAGAGATAGGGACTGTCCGGGCAGGACATGAGGAGATTTTTTTTGATCTCTACGTCCTTAGTTATATTCTTACTTTAAAATTTAAATTATATTTGTATTTCATCAAAAAAATGACAAAATATTAATTATAATATTTATAATTATCAATTTAATGAATTTATTCACATCCGGATCATATTTGAAAATAAGTGATCCAATTATTTTTGATGTAAAATGATGGGGACGAAGTCTTATTTATAGGTTTAAGTGCGCATTTAACCACTCCTCCCATAATTTCTCCTATTATGGAGATCATGAGTTTGACCGGTCAACCCACTCCCCATGATCTCCACGACAATAGGAAAAATCATGGGGGTCTCCTATTCAACAACTACCGCCGTCAACGCCCTCCGCCAGCCGCCGCCATGGCGCCACCACCAGCCGCCGCAGTCGCTTGCATGATGGCCACCGTCCGATCACTACAGAGCATTCATCGTCGTCCGATCTACAGGTAACCACTCAATAATCACCATGTTAATGAGGGGCCCACCATAACCACCTCCTGAGGGCTATAAAAGGAGCCCCATGACTCTCATTTTCACCTTTTCGCTCTTAGAGTCTTCTTCTTCCTCAGGCCAGAGCTCTGGCGCACCACCCACCAAGTTAGCATCAAGCACTCCCTCGACGCAGTCTGTTACCCATTACGAGTCAGAAATTCTCTTTCACCTACAAGTTGTAATGAGCAGCGGTCTGTCGCACTCGATTCTCCACACATATTGTAATCACAACCTGATAGTGGATTTTGATAGGCACAGATCCGATCATGTGGTTTTTTACCCAGTTGAAGAGTTTTTCCACGTTAAAACTTGTTGTGTCACCTCTTTCTTTTCATTGACTGTATGCGCGCTCGACCGTCCCGAAAGTTAAGGCGGTTCAATTTATTCCGGCCTGACCGAGACACTGAATTAGTCCGCAACATAAAACAATCCAATTATTTCAATGAAATCCAACCAATTTTAACCAATAATTCAATAAAACTAGAATATTATGAACATGGAAAAAGGAACGGGTGGGCAAATGCGACAAAGACAGAAGCATCGCATGCCATCAAGTCGTGTCGTCCACACGCTTTTCCATTTCTCTGGCCAGGATTTAGCAGGCGTTACCGTCCCGAATTAAACAATTCAAAATATTCCACAGAAATTATTTATATTATCACAATATAAATATATATTTAAGAATATTAATTTACCTTAAAAATATATAAATTTACCATATAGTTTGTTGAAAGCACGCGCCTTAAACAAAGTTTTACCACTAAACGTTCTATTTGGTTCGGCGTTTCGCCTCTCCGTTTTAGGCAAACGTCGCCGGAAGCGGGTAAACAAATGAACCTCCGGAGACGTTTGCTTTGTTTCCACCCACCCGCCTTGAGAAACCCCCAAAACGTTCAGTTTGGAGTAGCCACCTCCCCCCTCGGTTCGAACACTCTGTTTCCACCCGCCGGATCGACCCGCCACCGCCGATCCAAATGAAGCCTAAGAAACTTCATCCACGGTGGTGGCATAAGAGTTAAATTATTATTCGTTAATGCCCCACTAAGAAACTTTATCCACTTTTATGTGTTAATTTCCCCCTAAGGAACTACATCCACTTTTATGTTCAAACGCATGATGTTTGTTAGGTGATCCTTAACAAATGAAGGTTTAACTCATGCGTTTAGGACTGTCACCGCCACGCTAAACGGAGCTCTTGGTTTGTAGATATCAAGAAAGGAAAGTTGGTATTTGATGGGTTACACCTCAATTTATAGGGAGAATTCCCCCATGATCTCCTCCCAAAATGGGGGATCATGGGGTTGACTAGTCAAAACCACCTCCCATGAACTCCCCATAATGAGGGGAAACATGGGTGGTGGGGCCAACTTCCTCTCCCCACTAAGGAGAACCACCCCCTTGGGGGAAACCGTCGCCCGGGCCGCCGCACCGACGGTCAGCCCGTCGCCGCAGGCGAGGCAGCCGCCGGCCGGGCGGCGGTCGCCGGACAAGCCGCAACCCGCCGCCGGCCCGCTCGTCGTCGGCCCGGCCGCGACCGGCCAGGCCACGACCTGCCAGTCCTCCGCCGGTCAGGCCGCCGCCGGACAGTCCGCGGCCGCAGGCCAGGCCGCCGCCGCCCAGGCCGCAGCCCCCGGCCAGGCCGCCGCCGCCCAGGCCGCTGCCCGGCTGGCCGCCGTCGGCCTGACAGCAGTCCAGGCCGCCGCCTGGCCGGCCGCCGCTGACACACGACCAACCCGTTGCCGTCGGCGACTTGCCCGCCATCCGATCGTGGTGGGCTCTCCTCACCATCTGATTCAGTGGGTAACCACCCACTAGCCCACTACATTAGTGGCGGGGCCCGCCATGATCCTCTCCAGGAGGCTATAAAAGGAGTCTCAGGATCTCCTCATAATTCATTTTTTGGCTCCCGGTCATCTTCTTCCTCAGGCGAGAGCTCCGTCGGACTCCTCCCTCAGATCATCCTCCATCCATCTCGAGCCACCAGCGCACCACCAGTAGGAAAACACCTAAGTACCGGAGCGAGCGGGAGGAGGAAGACGACCCCTGCAAGCAGACGCGCGCCGAGGCCGCGCTCCAAACTTCAAAGCACTAGAGCCACAACTCGGATTCCAGTGTCCAAGTCGCTCCCACGGAGCAGCCTGTTGCCCGCTGGGAGCTGAAGTCTCCCCCCCCCTCAAGCTGTAACGGGGAGCGGCCTGTCGCCCCCCCCCCCCCCCCCCCCCGATTCTCCGAACACATTGTAATCACGCGCAACTAGTGGACTTTGACCGGCACAGACCTAGTCACGTGGTTTTTTACACAGTTGAGGAGTTTTTCCACGTCATCACATCTTGAGTCAACCTTTCATTTTCTCTGACTGTGTGCGCACTCGACCGCTCCGCAAGTTAAGACGGTCCAATTGAATCCGATCCGACCGGAGCATCGAGTTAGCCCACAACAGTTTGACGTCGTCTATGAGAATGCGATTCTCAGCATCCTTCAGAAGTCAAGATTACCAGCCTTGCCACTTCCAAGTTCTGCTTCAATGGCGAAAAGAAGCGCCCGCGCTGTTGAAGGATCTGTCCCCTGTGGACGCGCTGAACCGACAGGCACCCGCTCACTTGTGAGTCTACCATTGGAGGCAGAAGCTGCATTCGCATCTGTTAACGCCCTCGAGAGGCGCGTTCGCCAGATGGAGGAGCAGCAGACTGAAATGCTCACTCTGCTCGGAAATTTAGTAGCACCCCCGCTCCTCTTCTGCCACCAGCACCAGTCGTTCCCCTGCCTCTGCCAAATCATGGACCGACGCAAGGAGCCCCGTAAGGATAAGAATAAGCTTGCATAGGACAAGAAGAACGGAGCCAGGCTGGGCGTCGCAACAACAATCGTCGATGTGACTCTCCGAGGAAAGGGGGGCAACCTCCACTCCAAGAATACTCCCCTCTGAACACCACCCGCACTAGCATAACGTACGGAATTCAGGATGATCTGGCATTCCACCGGCCAAGAGTCCCGCAGCCACTCAAGCAAGCTGATTTACCGCTGTCAGGAGAACTCTCCGTCTCAACCAGACATTGCATGCACAAGGAATACGACATAGAGAAGGAATTCTCAAGCACAAGTAGCTCCCCCATGCCCGCAGCACCACTCTAAGATATGCATGATCGTCACCTCGCCAATGCACATTATGAAGAGAACTTTGGAAACGAGAGGAGTCTTAATGCCTCGGCCACAAAGCTGGGACTGGGTGAGCATCTATCCAACTACAAGTCACTTGACTCTTGGGCAGGGCCAGATCCGGAGGATGACTCTGAAATCCACAGTTTCAGCAAAACTGGCAACCCACTAACACACGTGAGGTGCTTCGAAACTATCATGCACGCTCGCAACATTTCAGATCAACACATGGTCCAGGCATTTCAAACAACACTAAAAGGGACGGCTCGAGCTTGGTTTCATTCTCTACAAGAGGAGGGGATAAGCAGTTACATTGAACTCGCAGCTCTCTTTATCAAAAGGTTCATGATGTTCAGAAAGCCATCACTATAAAGTCCAATTGGCGGGTAGAATCCAGAAAAGAAAACTAGAGAACAATGTGTCCTCACAGCACAAGAGAAACTACGATCAGCACGCAAGTACTTGCAAAGGGTGAAAGTTGCGTCAATTTGCGGCACTCAACGCCCCTCGAGGTAAGATCTTTGAAGCAATTCGTAATCATCCGGCCTTGTACAAGCCCAGGCCGCTCACCCCCGGCCGAGGAGATTTGTCAAAGTACTGCGAGTATCATCAGGGTCAAGTCCACAACACCAACGGATGCAATCGGCTGAAGAAATAAATCCAGCGACTGATCGATCTAGGGGCGGTTGATCAATTCCTACCAAGAAATAGACTGCCTCTTGGTTAAAGCATGAAATGTACAACTGTTAGAATTGGTGATCCATCCACTGAGTTGAACCAAGTTCTAGTGGACGGAGAGATTACTGTTAATGTGTTGTTTTTATTGTTGAAGTATTAGACCAGGCGGCCTTGCGGTCTTGTCTGGCAGGTTGTTGACCGCGCGGTATAGCGGTTCCTTTCCAGCAGGTTCGTATTCAGACTGTTGCTATTTGTAGTCCGAGCGGTCTGACGGTCTCTCTCAGAAGCCTGGAGACCGGGCGGTCTATCGGTCTCCTATTGCCGCATGTTCTCTTCCTGCTGGAGTTGCCGAGCGGTTAGCTCATTTGTCTAACCGCGTGGCCTGTGCGGTCTCTTTAATTCCTAGCCGCTCAGCCCTGTACATTTTAGTCCCACATTATTTGTTTGTACTCTCTCCTATCTCCTCCATTCTATAAAAGGGAGGTCATACCTTTGTAAATGATATCTTTTGGATAATAAAACTTTCAATTATTCAAATTTCTGCTTGTTTTGTTAGCTGCGTGTTTGCTAATTTTACATGGTATCAGAGCACTCGGTCCTTTCCTCCTGACTGAGCTCTATCTGCACGTGCGGCTTGTTTCTTCTTTCCGCGACCTGTTCTCACGGCTTGTTTTCTCTTCTGACCACTGCCCTGTTCGGGCGGCTTCTCCCTATTCGCGCGACTTTCTTCGGTCTGTTCTCGACATGTTCTCTCGGGTCCCTTGCTTCCTCTTCTCTTCTGTTCGCTCGGACTCTTTCAGCTCATGCGACCTCTATCCCTGTGCCTTGGTCTGCTTCCTGGCCGCTGGTGTTCTGCCACCGTGCCACTACAGCTTCTTCTCTTTAGCCCGCTGCGATTTCGTCCTTGTTCGCTGCGGTTTCTTTCTCGTGTCCCGGCCTCCTCCTTAGGTCGTGCGACATTCTCTCCTTTTTTTCTCTCCCCGCGGCTTCTCTTCTTCTCGCGCGGTCTCCTGCCTTCTCTATGGACAATTCCGGTCTCTCCACCCCCATTATATCTACCTCCACCACCCCTGCAGCTCCTTCTCCTCCTCCTCCTTCGGGCAACCTTGGCACGCTTTCTAAACTTGTTGGTTCCAGCTATCCCGATTGGAGCATTTCTTTCACCTTTCTTCTTCGATCTCAGCACAAGTGTCATCACCTCACTGATGACCCTCCTCCTCTTAACTCTCCTCAATTTGATGACTGGGATGCGAGTGATGCCCTTGTCCGTACTTGGCTGGACAATAGCCTTTCTGATGAGTGCCTTCCCGTCATTCGCCATGATGAGACGGTCAAGGCCGCTTGGCTTCACCTAGCTGCTCTCTATTCGAAGGGGGGACAGACGTCCCGCATTTATACTCTTTATGCGGACCTCTTCGTCCGCCCTTCCATGTCTCCTGCTGCGGCTTATCAGCAGGTTCAGGCTCTTGGCGCAGAAATCCTCCAGAATCGCCCCTTATCCGCGGACTTGGCCGACCAGCACAAACACTTCCAGGAACTCCTGGTTGTTTGTTATCTTCTCTGCCTTCCCGATTCCTATGATATGATTCGCCAGCAGATCTTGGGTGAGGCGGAGTCTCCCACTTTGGATGCCACCGCGGCTCGCATTGCCGCTGTTACTTCGCTGCTCCAGCGTCCTCTGTTGACCTCCCCCCCTTCCCAGGACTCCTATGCTCACCAGGCTCAGCGGGAGGGGGGGCCTAGTGGCCACAGCCACTCAGGTTTGCACGGTTCATCCAAGTTCCTTTGCTCTCACTGTGGTCGTATCAGCCATTCTGTTGACCGCTGCTGGCAGAAACATCCTCATCTTCGCCCTTCCGGTGATGCACCTTGCTCGACCTCCGCCTCCTCTCGGCTGTCTGCCTCTGTGGCCACGACTTCAAGTAGTGCCCACGTCGTTACCTAAGGTAATGGCTGATTTACTCGGGTGCTACAAATCATATGACGGGTAGCCCTCATTGCTTCTCTCTCCTTGAAATGCATGACCGACTGCCGCTGGTTCGTGTGGCGGATGGTTCACCGTCCCCGGTTCATGGGACGGGCATGGTTCAAGTAACCTCGTCGCTTCGCTTGGAGGACACTCTCTATGTCCCAAAGTTCCCGTGCAATTTATTATCTGTTACTACCTTATGTCGGCAACTTCAGTACTCCGTCTTATTCACTCCCATTTCTTGTTCTTTTCAGGACCTGAGGACCCAGCGGACGATTGCTACCAGGAGGCTCGTGCTATTCCTCATTGTAAATCTGCCAGGGATGAAGAGATGACTACTTTCACTGAAAGGGGTACCTGGACACTTGTTCTCCACCAGTGGGTACTGATGTGGTTGGGTGTTGCTGGGTATTTGTTGTGAAATTTCGCCCCGACGGCACTGTGGATCGCTACAAGGCCCGGCTGGTGACCAAAGGCTTCACTCAGACTTACATCATTAATTACTTTGACACTTTCTCTCCGGTTGCTCGCCTCAGCACCATCCGGGTTCTTCTCTCTGTGTCTGTTAACCGGGATTGGCCTATTTCCCAGCTTGATGTCAAGAATAACTTTCTCTATGGAGATCTTCAGGAGAACGTCTACATGGAGCAACCTCCTGGGTATGTTGCTTAGGGGGAGACCAGAGTATGCCATTTGAAGAAGGCCATTTATGGCCTAAAGCGGAGCCCTCGGGCGTGGTTCGACAAGTTCAGTGGCATTGTGGCTACCATCGGCTTTGCAAGGAGTTCGGCCGATCACTCCTTATTTATTCGCAAAACCGCCTCGGGACTGGTGGTTTTGGCAGTGTATGTGGATGATATTCTTCTTACTGGCGATGACCAAGCTGGGGTGGACTTGACGAAGAAACACCTCTGTAAACACCTGGTCACGAAGGATATGGGATCCCCGAAATACTTTTTGGGAATAGAAATCTCTCGGAAGCTTGACTCGTTGGTTCTCTCCCAACGGATGTATACCCTTGATCTTCTACAAGAGGCAGGATTGACAGGTGCCAAACCGGCCTGGTTTCCCATGGCTATTGGAGAAGACAAAACATGGACGGATGACTCGCCTCTTCTATCTGATGTCACGAGGTACAGACGTTTGGTGGCAAACTCATCTATCTCACAATGACCAGACCCGACATCTCCTATGTTGTAGGCAAAGTCAGTCAGTTTATGCAAGCTCCTAGGGAGTGCCATCTTCAGTGCCTTGAAGATTTTAGAGTATGTCAAAGCAGCACCGAGTATTTCACAAAGGGCTAATCTTTCAGAAGAATGGTCATCTGAGGGTTGAAACCTACTCATATTCAAGCTATGCGGATGATAAAGGCGATCGTAAATCCACATCAGGTTTTTGTACTTTTGTTGGAGGAAATCTTGTGAGTTGGAAGAGCAAGAAACAGTCTGTTGTCTCCATATCCAATCCAGAAGCCGAATACCGGAGTATGGCGTCAACTACGTGTGAGTTAAAGTGGTTGCGGGTTCTCATGCTTGACCTAGGAGAGCTCTATGACTATCCTCTTCCTATGTTCTGTGACAACAAGGCTGCTATATACATATCCAAAAATCCGGTCTTCCATAAGAGAACAAAGCATATAGAGGTTGACTGCCACTTCATTCGGGAGGAGGATTTGAAGAAACAGATTTGTACTCCGTTTGTCACCTCAGACAAAAAATTGGCGGATATCTTCACAAAATCGGTCTCTACTTCCTTCTTCCACATTTATGACAAGCTGGGCATGATTGATATCTATGCTCCAGCTTGAGGGGGAGTGTTGAAGTATTAGACCGGGCGGCCTGTTGAAGTATTAGACCGGGCGGCCTTGCGGTCTCGTCTAGCGGGTTGTTGACCGCGCGGTCTAGCGGTTCCTTTCCAGCAGGTTCGTATTCAGACTGTTGCTGTTTGTAGTCCGAGCGGTCTGAAGGTCTCTCTCAGAATCCTGGAGACCCGGCGGTTTATCGGTCTCCTATTGCCGCATGTTCTCTTCCTGCTGGAGTTGCCGAGCGGTTAGCCCATTTGTCTAACCGTGCGGTCTCTTTAATTTCTAGCCGCTCAGCCCTGTACATTTTAGTCTCACATTGTTTG
Source organism: Platanthera guangdongensis (assembly GCA_039583875.1). Lineage (NCBI taxonomy): Eukaryota > Viridiplantae > Streptophyta > Magnoliopsida > Asparagales > Orchidaceae > Platanthera > Platanthera guangdongensis. The sequence goes on from CM077165.1 coordinate 145,856,383, forward strand.
TTTGTACTCTCTCCTATCTCCTCCATTCTATAAAAGTGAGGTCATACCTTTGTAAATGATATCTTTTTGGATAATAAAACTTTCAATTATTCAAATTTCTGTCTGTTTTGTTAGCTGCGTGTTTGCTAATTTTACATTTATCAACGTTGCTTTAATTCAAACTAAACATTGGCAACCTCGAGCTAGCATCAGCCAGTGTACGTGTTTCAGGGAGAGCCCCGATACCAGTCATGGGCACCATTACTCTCCCAGTCACTCTTGAAGAAGCACCTCGGCAAGCATCCTATAACGTACAGTTCGTTGTCATCAAAGCTGACTCTGACTACACCGCAATACTCCAACAATCACTACTGAATGTTTTCCAATCTCGTTCCCGCCACTTCCATCCTTGAGCCGTTTCTCTTTTTCTGCTCATTTATTTATTTGTTATTGTAAAAATCGCAAGGTCGGGCTTGCGAATACTATCTTTTTTGCTATTTGTTTTATTAATACCTAACTAAGAAGTGGTTCAGCCAGGCTAGGTCGTGCAACCGGATTGAGTACCTACATTCTCCGACGGTCGTATTGAGTACTTGCATTCTCCGTCATTACTACAAACTAACGCCTTGTCATCGCCAGGGCCTGCCCCCTCGCGATTGCAACCGGATTGAATACCTGCATTCTCCGATGGTCGGATTGAGTACTTGCATTCTTCGCCATTCCTGCAAACCAACGCCTTGTCTTCACCAGGGCCTGCCCCCTTCGCGATTGCAACCAGATTGAGTGCCTGCATTCTCCGGCGGTCGGATTGAGTACTTGCATTCTCCGTCGTTACAACAAACAACACATTGTCATCGTCAGGGTCTGCCCCCCTCGCGACTGCAATCGGATTGAGTATCTGCATTCTCCGGTGGTCGGATTGAGTACTTGCATTCTCCGTCGTTACTGCAAACCCACACCTTATCATCGCCAGGGCCTGCCGCCCTCACGAAGAAGCCGCGAGCAGCCCTCGTGCAAACTAAGCCGCGAGTCTGACTCGTGCAACCCCGTGGGGGCATGCCCCCTCACGAAGAAGTCGCGAGCAACCCTCGTGTAAACTAAGCCGCGAGCAGCCCTCGTGCAAACTAAGTCACGAACCTGACTCGTGTAACATCGTGGGGGCCTGCCCCCCTCACGAAGAATCTGCGGGCAGCCCTCGTGCAAACTAATCAGCGAGCCTGACTCGTGCAACCCTGTGGGGGCCTGCCACCCTCACGAAGAAGCCGTGAGCAGCTCTCGTGCAAACTAAGCCTCGAGCAGCCCTCATGCAAACTAAGCCGCGAGCCTGACTCATGTAACCCCGTGGGAGCCTGCCCCCCTCATGAAGAAGCCGCGAGCATCCCTCATGCAAACTAAGTCGCGAGCCTGACTCGTGCAACCCCATGGGGGCTTGCCCCCCTCACGAAGAAGCTGTGAGTATCCCTCGTGCAAACTAAGCCACGAGACTGACTCGTGCAACCCTGTGGGGCCCTACCCCTCAAGAAGAAGCCGTGAGCAGCCCTCGTGCAAACTAAGCCGCGAGCAGCCCTCGTATAAACTAAGCCGCGAGCCTGACTCATGCAACCTCGCAAGGGCCTGCCCCCCTTTCGCGACAAAGCTGCGGACCTGAGCCGTGCAACCTAAGCCGCGAGCCTGACTCGTGCAACCCCGTAGGGTCCCTCCCCCCTGACGAAGAAGCTGCGAGCAGCCCTCGTGCAAACTAAGCCGCGAGCCTGACTCGTGCAACCCCGTGGGGGCATGGCCCCTCACGAATAAGCCGCGAGCAGCCCTCGTGCAAACTAAGCCGCGAGCCTGACTCGTGAAACCCCGTGGGGGACTGCCCCCTCATGAAGAAGTCGCGAGTATCCCTCGTGCAAACTAAGCCGCGAGCCTGACTCATGCAACACCGTGGGAGCTTGCCCCCCCCTCACGAAGAAGCCGCGAGCAGCCCTCGTGCAAACTAAGTCGTCAGTAGCCCTCGTGCAAACTAAGCCGCAAGCCTGACTCGTACAACCCCGTAGGGGCCTGCCCCCTCACGAAGAAACCGCGACCAGCGCTCGTGCAAACTAAGTCGCGAGTCAGACTCGTGCAACCCCGTAGGGGCCTGCCACCCTCACGAAGAAGCTGCGAGTAGCCCTTGTGCAAACTAAGCCGCGAGCCTGACTCGTGTGAATTAAGCAGCGGACCTGAGCCGTGCAAACAAAGGCGCGGACCTAGGCTGCACAAACAGAACCGTGGACTAGAGTCGCGCACACAAAGCCACGGACCAGAGCCATGCAAATGAAACAGCTAAGTTGACATAAAAAATAATGTCATACAAAGTAACTGAACTGATACAAAAAAGGCGATCAGAGCCTAAGGACAACAATAACAAATACTGAACAAAAAGCAAAATACAATACAACTAACGAGACAACTAAATGTGAACGAGGCTACTACTCATCATCCGAGCTGGAACACTCGTCTTCTGAAACATATACAAAGCCAAGGTTGAATGTGTCACATCCCAAGCTCTTGCTAACTAGGCAGAGGTCCTTTGAGACACCACGCCAGAGCGCTAGCTCACGAACATCGTCCATTTGGGGCTCCACCTCCTTGGACCAGATCTCATCACGAACCTCCTCTGCAATCAAACTACGGTCTCGTATGTGGTCCAATGATTCCAAGTATTCTGTAAGTCCTGCAGCCTTCAACTCTGATACGTGGCTATCAGAAGACAACATCTCCGCTTGAGCCTTCGCCGCTCGTAGCTGAGTCTCAAGTCCGGTGGCTTCCTCTCGTGCCGCCTGTAACTGGGTCACCAAGCACAAAGTCTCCTCCTTCGTGTGCTTCAGCATCTGGGTGGTCCTCTCCACCAGGATTTTCTCCACCTCCAAGGTTGCACGTGCATCCTCTAGCTCATATTTCAGCGCCGACCCGGTCCGCCGAAACCGCGCAATGTCCCGATCATGTTCCTCCTTCAAGGAGGCAAGCAAGCCCGATGTCAACCGGAGCTTCTCCTGAAGAGCAAGATACCTATCTTTCAAACTCACATAATGGCCATTCAAGGTTACCGCAATCTGGGTCTGAGTATCTATCTGCACAAGAAAAAGGCCAAGGTTAGCACCAAATAATGAAAAAAAAATGAGGAAACGATTCTTCACAACGAGTCAAGGCGCTCACCGCATCGCTCATTGCCCTCAAGGAAGAGGACATCCGCGGGGCACTTGAGGAACTGGGGATGCGAGAATCTGCACATCAAGGGTCGACTTAGGACATGTATTAGAAGGAGCCGCCGCCACCACTGTATCAAGGTGGCCAAAAGGGGCCACCACAACTTTCCTCTTTCGCCCCCTCCCTGAGAAGTCCCAGCAATCTGGACTGCATCCGAAGAGATACCACACCGCAGCAGGCGCTTCTCCTTCACGTAGACAAAGATATTAAATAGACGGTTCGCTTGTTCATGGGGCTCTAAAAACCCAAGCACCGGAGAAAATTCTCATTCATCCCCCCTCACACGGCGACAACGGTCAGGAAGTGTATCCCACGCCTCGGGAAGGCCCCATAAATTCCTAATATACCAAAATAGAGTGTTTCCATGATGATGATCTTTTTGAGCCACGAACTCCAACCAACTTTTGTTGCTGCGAACCTCTGCCCGCTCGCCATCGTCGGAGCGAACATCACACCAATCTCGAAATTGGTCCAAGGAAAGTCATTCTCCATGCCCGCAAAAGAAGGAAACTAAGCCCATAATTCGGGCAATTCCAACCGGAACAAATGCGGAAATTGGCACCTCGCAGAACTTCAAGATCTCGATCACCTCCTCACATGTGGGTAAGAGGAAGTCGGACCTCAGGGAAACTTCGCAAATCGTCAACCAGCCGCGAGGGGGATTTTGTACGCGCTCCTCGGAACATGGGATCCTCACCTCCAAATCAGTAGGAAGCCCATATTTCATCCTCCAAATTTCCACGCCATCTTTAGTTAAAGAGGAGCGCAGGCGCATCGGACTGGAAGAGCGCTTCAGGACCTGCACAACGCAAAGATGGAATGGTCAGGTTTGCTTAAAGAATGAAGGCTTGTGGTCACGTGTCCAAGCACATGCAGCCTAAACCACGTGAAAAACAAGTGCACACCCGCATACAGGAGCGCGCCCGATCAAAGAGGAAGACCACCCGCGTACACCCGCGCACATGCAGGCCTAATGCGCGCCGAGCCTGGACGCGCGTGGCCTGCCACGCACACGGCCTTCCGAGAGCGGCCTGGGCACGCGCGGCCTGGGAGTGAGCGGTCTGCCCCGCGCACGCGCAACCTGGGGCGCACGCCGCCTGCCGCGCGCATGCGCGGCCTGCCGCGCGGGCAGCCTGGGCGCGCTAGGCCTGCGGCGCGCACGCGCAACATGGGCGCGCGGCCTCCCGCACGTGTGGCCTGGGCGCGCGCACGGCCTGGGTGCGTGAGCGCAACATGGCTTGGGAGTGAGCGGTCGCGCACGGCCTGGGAGTGAGCGGCCTGGGCGCGTGCGCGCAACCAGGGTGCTCGCGGCAGCGTTCGACATCTTCGGCGGCCGACTCTCCTTCGACGAGTTTGCTCCGGGTACCTTTGAAACACCGCCCTTCGTCGCCTCCACTTTCTTGCCTGAGGTTGTTATGACAACAGGGAAGAGGATGACCAGCAGGAAAATCCTTCTTCTCTCGCTCGCTTTGCTCTCCAACAAAAAGGATTTGGGGGGCAATTGATGTGTTACAACTCAATTTATAGGGAGAATTCCCGCATGATCTCCTCCCAAAATGGGGGATCATGGGGTTGAATAGTCAAACCCACCTCCAATGAACTCCCCATAATAAGGGAAACTTGGGTGGTGGGGCCCACTTCCTCTCCCCCACTAAGGAAAACCACCCCATTTGGGGAAACCGTCGCCCGGGCCGCCGTACCGACGGTCAGCCCGCTGCCGTCGACAAGTTTGCCGCCGGCCGGGCGGCGGTTGCCAGACAGGCTGTAGCCAGCAGCCGGCCAGGCCGCCGCCAGCCCGCCCTCGGCCGGCCAGTCTGCCGCCGGCCAGGCCACCGCCGGCCAGGCCGCCGCCGGCCAGGCCACCGTCGCCCAGGCCGCCGCCTCCCAGGCCGCCGCCGCCCAGGTCGCCGCTGCCCAGGCCGCGGCCCGCAGCCAGGCCGCCGCCTCCTAGGCCGCTGCCCGGCTGGCCGCCGCCGGCCTGGCCGCAGTGTAGGCTGCCACCTGGCCGGCCGCCGCTGACGCATGGCCAACCCGCCGCTGTCGGCGACTTGCCCACCGTCCGATCGTGGTGGGCTCTCCTCACCGTCCGATTCGGTAGGTAACCACCTACTAATCCACTACAGTAGTGGCGGGGACCGCCATAATCCTCTCCAGGAGGCTATAAAAGGAGCCCCAGAGTCTCCTCATAATTCACTTTTTGGCTCCCAGTCATCTTCTTCCTCATGTGAGAGCTCTGCTAGACTCTTCCCTCGGATCATCCTCCAACCACCTCGAGCCACCAGCGCACCACCAACAGGAAAATGCCTAAGTCCCGGAGCGAGCGGGAGGAGAAAGACGACCCCTGCCAAGCAGATGTGAGCCGAGGACGCGCTCCAAACTTCAAAGCACCAAATCCACACCTCAGATTCCAGTGTCCAAGTCGCTCTCGTGGAGCAGCCTGTTGCCCACTGGGAGCTGAAGTCTCTCTCTCCCCCCAAGCTGTAACAAGGAGTATCCTGTCGCCCCCAATTCTTCGAACACATTGTAATCATGCGCAACTAGTGGACTTTGACCGGCACAGACCCGGTCATGTGGTTTTTTATCCAGTTGAGGTGTTTTTCCACATCATCACATCTTGAGTCAACCAATCATTTGCTCTGACTGTGTGGGCACTTGACTGCTCCGCAATCTAAGACGGTCCAATTGAATCTGGTCCGACCGAAGCATCGAGTTAGCCCGCAACAGTATTGAACAGAAAAGGGAATGAAGTTTGTTGGGTGAGGTCTATTTAAGAACGACAGTTCAAAACCTCTGTGTTCACGATCGCTACTGCACACCGTGAAAAACGGAGCCTTTGCCATCCAAATTCTATGACTATTTTTCATCATTTAAGGGTATGTTTGGCATGATGATGACAGTTGTGAACGCGGTGATTATGAACCATTATTTGTGAACGTCAGACCTCACCTAAAGAACACCATCTACTTTTAGAGTCCGTTTTTGGTATGTATACGTACCTGTTTTTAGAGGTGTGCGAGCAGATGCGTAGGATAGTCGATTTAAACGGTGTTGATCATTCTCCGCAAGATACGACCGTATTTCTCTATTACGGTTGTATCCAAAAGTGTCGTATTATGATCACTTCAAATCTGTGTAGTTGATCTTGAGAAATATACGGTCGGATCTGCTTGCGCACCAGTGTAAGGTATGCATACGTACCAAATTTTTGAGGCTACTTTTATGTGTTCAAAATTTATTTATTTTTCCTGTTGGCGGTCATAATCACGATTGTCCTCTCAAGGTGGATATTTAAAAATAATACTTTGATTGCATGAGCTAATTTCATGAGCGAGCGATAATTAAGCATGTTAGATTGGCAACGCACATTGTCCATAGGGCAAGCCGCTCTCACATGACTCTTTGATTGGTCTGCCATAGGGGTTGATTATTATTGATAGGATCCCCTTAGAGCGCTATACGCACCCCCATGCATAGGGTGTGGGCATCAAAAATTTACCTGCTAGCGTGTAACCGCACGCTAGTGGGGGAGCAGACCGAGGCAAAACCGCCTGGCTCAATCACTTAGCTCTCTGGCCGCCCAAACTAGGTGGCCCACAGCCCCCTTGTCTTCGCCCCTGTAAAGGGGAGGGGCCTCGCCACGATCGGGTGGCCCTCTGGCCGCCCAATCTGGGTGGTCGTTATCCTAATTGGGGCGGGGGGCCCCTTGGCCGCCCGGATCGGGCAACCCTATAGGCACCCGATCTAGGCGGCAGTTTTCCCAATAAGAGTGGGCAGCCCCTTGGTCGCCTTCCTCCATTTCTTTCATCACCCTCAAAAGATGGCACTGCCGACCAAATCGGGCAACCCTCTAGCACGGCTCTTCCGGCTGGCTGTTGACTTCATCGAGCTGCCCCTCCCCTCGCCGGTCAGGTGATTTGGTTTTTCGTTAGCACAAATCGCTCGGGGGGGGGGCAACGTTGTCATTTTCATAAAAATTGTGATCCACGTGCCCCATTCCAGGCATTTCTATTCGTTCGCCCGGTAGTTACCGGGTAAATTTACCGGGATGCCCCTCTTGAAATCTGTAAAAAGGGAGGTCGCCCAGATTTGATCGGCCTTCTTCCCAGTTGGGGTAGGAGGCCCCTTGGCCACTCACCCACTGCTGGCACCTCGCTGAGAGAGGGAGCAAGGCCACCAGGTCTTGTGGCCATCTGGCCGCCCAGCCCAGGCGACCTCCTTATTGTCGAGGACGGGCGGCCATATGGTCGTCCGTCCCTCTTGTCAGTTATGACGTCTATATGTTAAAGCTGTGACGTCTATATGTTATGGGGCACCGACCGAACTCATATTATATGGTCATTATAAGGGATGTTTTGCACCGCGGGAGAGAGGAGCGATGGTGGCGGCATTTGGGAGAGAAGAGCAATGGTGGCAGCATCCGAGGAAGAGAGGAGCGATGATGACGACCACAGAAGAGAGAAACAGCGGCGATGGCGGCTGTGGTGTTGGGAGACGACGGTGTCATCGTCCATGAAGTTGGAAAATGACGGCGATGACGGTCGGGTGTTTGATAGGTGATGGCGGCGGCGGCCTTGGTGTTTGGAGATGACGACGACGGCCGCCGCAAAAGGGAGGGGGGATGTGCTGTCGGCACATGCCAGCGTCGCCCACAAAAACTATCGTTCCACCCCCTGGGGGCTGCGATAGTTAGCCCACGACACCATATTGGGGAGTGCACAACACTCCCCAACAGGGAGGCTAAAATGGGCGCTGACCAAGTCAGCTCCTAAAGGGGCGCTGACTTGGTCAGTGCCTCTACCAGCCAATGGGGGCAATCCCCATTGGCTGGAAGGCCATGCACAGGATTAATCCTGAGTGTACTGTGCGCGAAATTAATTATGTGTGCACTTGGCACAGGATTTATCCCGCACGCATTGTGCACAGGATGAGCCCCGCACACGCGATATGTAATTGACTCCCGCGTGAGCAGCGCGCAAGACGATTCTTGACGTGCAGGTGAACTCCCATGCATGACCTTCACTGCATAGGATGATTGCGTGGCTTGGGTGACTGTGTCGCAGAATCACTCTTTGCGGGAGATTTCTGTGGTTGTGCTCACTGGTTCCACGGTTCGGTCAAACTCGTTCAGTGGAACCTCATTAATTTCCACCCAAGTCCTTATAGCTTCGAGCTGAAGCGAATGAATGCTAGACACTTCTACCCAGAAGCTGGACTTGGTGCAAAACACTTCACGGTTGTGTGCGCATGACAAAACGTGTGAGAGGTGTGAAGGGTAAAATGTGTGAAGGGCACTTTGTATGCTAGGAGTGGCATGCACAATTGGAGTAGTGTGCACTAGGTGTAATATGTATGTGGCATAGAGCGAGCAATTATGCAGTGCATGCGACGAGTGTGCATAACACAATGTGTGTAGTGTTCCTGTGGGGAGCAATATGCTTGGTGTACGCGCGGGGCGCAACATGCATGATGTGCGTGCAAGGCGTAATGTGCATTATGCATGTGAGGTGCAATGCTCTCGATGTGCACGACATTGCATGGGGTATGTTGTGTGAATTCATTGCTTTTTGTTAGCGGAGATTCAAGAGAATCATCGGCCTACCTGGTAGCAGGACGCTGCTCGCAAGGAGGCTGATGTAGTGTCATTTCTTGTCATTTGTGGAGCGGGTTAACATTTAAAGGAGACAGTATGATATTCCTACAAGATTGGGGATGAAGATCCTCCATCTGATGGCGTGGACGCCTTGTTGCGGGATAACCGAATTTGGTAATAGTTATGATCTCCCAGAGTATAAGAGTGGGGGATCTGACGTCGATGCAGATATGTCATAATTATGTCTTTATTTTACAGATGCCAGTAGTCGGCGGAATATAAGCATGCGACCAAGTTGGAGAGTGTGATGATTCAATATGTGAAGAATATAAGGATTCGATCTGACTGCTTGTTCGAGCCTGGTCATGAGAGGGCTACTAGAGAATGTGAGTATTCAATTTGGGTGTCAAAGAATGTAAGGATTCTATCCAACCGCATGGACGAGTCTGGTCATGAGATGACTGCCGGAGAATGTAAGTATTTGATCTGAGTGTCGAAGAATGTAAGGATACGATCTAACTGTGTGACCGCGAGGGGGGCATACCCAGGCGATGGTGGGGCATTGGTCTGCAGTAATGACGAAGAATGTAGGTATTCGATCCATCGTCGGAGAATATAAGTATTCAATACGGTTTCCCGACCTAGCTGGGCTTTGAGCTGAAGAGGATAGAATATCTTTTGCGGAGATCTGAACACTCTGTAAGGGTAGAGGCTGCAGTACCTTATTGGGAGCACCGAACACTCTGTAAGGGGAGATGGTGAAGTCCCTTATTGGGAGCACCTAACACTCTGTAAGGGGAGAGGTCGGAGACCTTTGTTGTGAGCACCGAACACTCTGTAAGGGGATATGCTCGAGTCCTTTGTTGGGTCACTGAACACTCTTTAAGGGGATAGGCCAAAGTCCCTTGTTAGGAGCACCAAACACTCTATAAGGGGAGATACTGGAGTCCCTTGTTGGGATCACTAAACTCTCTATAAGGGGGAGACCAGAGTCACTTGTTGGGATCACCAAACACTCTATAATAAATTCATCAATAAGATTGGAGATAACACTTATTGTTTGTTCCACGAATGCTGAAAATATAAAATACAAGTAGTGGTGGAGCTCTGGATGCCCCTTTGGCAGAAAGAAAACTCTTCTTTGAGATGGTCATCCTGGGGATCAGCCCCATGCTGGATCATTCTTGACAGGTTGATTTAGAGCCTTTATTTTGGGGAGAACTCTTGAGGTACCCAAGGCGAACATATCGTTCAGTTTTTATCTTCAGTCACGAACAATCTTTTGCCTTATGTCCGTGACCTTGATGGAAGTCACAATATTTTGATTGGTCCCCTGAGTTTTGAATAAGAGCCCTTGGCATTTGGAGAGACGGATGGTTGTGTATGGCGAGCAACACTTCCACTCACGAAGCGCTAAGGGGAGTGAAGGCTTAATGTTGGTGATGCACCCCCAGCCCGTTGAGAGTTGACATAGCGTGAGCTGCTCTTTTGGAAACCGGCTGTTGGGTCCATTGATCACAATGTCCTAGATTTGAATAAGGCATACAATATAATGGTATACACATATTTGTATCTAATGCATGCTATAAGTTTTTTGTATGCAAGTGGTTACTTGTTACACTGATTAGACTGGTTGTCTAAGTAATAATGACTGGTGGACACAAGGAGAGATGTTGGCAAGGCAGGAAGCTGTCAAAGTCCACAAGCGTCAAGTGAAGGCAGTTCACTCAACGCCAGATGACCAGAAGCATTAAGTCAATCCCAGATAGTCAAAGTCACAGAGAATCTGTCAAAAAATCTGGTTAAGTCCTGAAGCGTTGAGTGAAGGTTGTTCACTCAACGCCCAGAGATAGAAGTATTGAGTAAAGCTCAAGAAATCAAAGCCACAAAAGAATCTGCCAAGAGTTCTGGCTAATCCCAGAAGCATCGAGTAAGGACGGCTTACTCGACGCTAGATGAGCAAAGCATTGAGTGGAGCACATGCTGTCAAAGCCTCAGAAGATGTAGACAGAAAATCTGTCTAAGTCCAGAAGCATTGAGTGAAGGCAGTTCACTCAACGCCAACTCAAGAGAAAATTCAACTAAGGACTAAAGCGTTGAGTGAAGGCTATTCACTTAATGCCCTAGCAAGATGGCAGACTAAGATAAAAAGCATTGAGTGAATACAACTCACTCAACACCTCCATCCAGAGAAAATCAGTTAAGTTCAAATGCGTTGAGTGATGAAGGTTCACTCAACTCCTAATCAGTTAGACCATAAAATTCTATATTTGTTGAATGATGATGAATCACTCAACGCCTGGTGTTCGCAGAAAACTGACTAAATGTTCTGGTGTTGAGTGGCAAGCCTTCACTCAACGCATATGCTGAATTGTCTGAATTTGACTAAGTTCACGGGTGTTGATGTCAGCAGAAATTCAAATGTTGCAGAAAGTCTACAGTACATGACAAATGGTGTCGCTTGCCTGTTATAAAATATTTAATGCATGAGTAGAGTTGAAGCTACCAACTCCAGGTGGCCCCAATGCTCAAAGAGTCATTGGACGGCAGAATAGAAAAAGAACATATCAGTGAGAAGAAATTAACTTTGGAAAATTGCAGAACTTCATCTTCTTCCTCTCGACTGTGTTGTAGAGCTTGAAGGAGGAGTTCATTCTTCTGTTCTGAAAGTTCAAGCAAGATAGTTGTTGATCTACTCATCTTCAACAACGAAATTCAGAGAGAATTCTCTCTAAGTTAAAAGTTTCAGCACTAGCAAGCCATAACTGCAGAGTCTTCACAGCCCAAGCTGAACAACTCCTGAAGATGCTTTCCTGGAGCTATGAAGAAAGGAGGACGGAGTTAATCTCTGTTCAGATGGAGAAAGACACAGAGACTCTAACTCTGGTGTCAAACATCATCAACCAACAACTATTCTTTTGTAGGGTCATTTTGATCTGAGTGTAAGTCTAACTTATAAAGGCTGAGTGTAGGATCTTTAAGTAGATCTGAGTTGTAGGATTCAGTTGTGAATCTGAGTGATAGGGCTTTTAGCCTGAGG
>CM077165.1:145873222-145917367 GCA_039583875.1 Platanthera guangdongensis
TAAAGAGGTAACTCCCCCCGAGGGAAAAACGGTAAAAGCAAGGTCCATAGAGGTCTAGGGGGCGGAGGGCGAAACCTCCCCGGACTAGCCTCCTGGGGCGAGAAGGCTGGCCGCCCGGTCTCGCCCCGCGGGCTAGCCTCCTGGGGCGAGAAGGCTGGTCGCCCGGTCTCGCCCCACGGGCTAGCCGCCTGGGGTGAGAAGGCTAGCCGCCGGTCTCGCCCCGCGAGCTCGCCGCCTGGAGCGAGAAGGCTGGCCGCCGGTCTCGCCCCACGAGCTCGCCGTCTGGGGCGAGAAGGCTGGCTGCCGGTCTCGCCCCGCGAGCTCGCCGCCTGGGGAGAGAGGGCTGGCCGCCCGGTCTCGCCTCGCGAGCTCGCCGCCTGGGGCGAGAGGGCTGGCCGCCCGGTCTCGCCCCTGCCCAAGGCCATGGTGTCGGGGGCGGGATCCTGATCTCCAGCCAGTCCCGCCATCCCACCCCGCGACTAGCACGCCAGGGGGGGTGCCGGTCATCTTGCCGCACCCGCCCCTCTAAAGGGCTCGGGGGAAGATGCTGATTTTTCCTCCCCCTACTAGTATGTTTCCAAGACAGAGCCAAAATTGGTCACCGAGAGTGCAAAATCTTCAAAAAGCTTTAAAACACGCCTGTCTTGTTTTGGGCCCACTCTTCGCGAATACGGGGTTGTACACAATCCTCGCTCTTTTCGAGGTTGGCACAAGCTCGGAAAGAAACATCCAACGCAACGTATTCGTTGAGTGTAATTTCCCTGTGGGGTCAACCTGCCATGTCAGTTATAGGAGCTTGGGTGTCGATACCTCCTCTGGGTGAAAACACTTAGCCTCCCCGAGGGGTCAACCTGTCAAGTCGGCTAATGGGACCCTGGGTGACGAGACGGCCTCGGGGTGAAAACACTTAGCCTCCCCGAGGGGTCAACCTGTCAAGCCAGCTAATGGGAGCCTGGGTGACGAGACGGCCTCGGGGTGAAAACACTTAGCCTCCCCGAGGGGTCAACCTGTCAAGCCAGCTAATGGGAGTCTGGGTGACGAGACGGCAAAAACACTTTGCCTCCCCGAGGGGTCAACCTGTCAAGCCAACTAATTGGAGCCTGGGTGACGAGACGGCCTCGGGGTCATCATCAGAGCAAAGGACTTGGGCTACCACGAGAGATCAACCTGCCCTGCCAGCTAGCGGGAGCCTGGCCGCGGAATCATCATCGGAGCAAAGGACTTGGGATACCATGAGAGATCAACCTGCCCTGCCAGCTAGTGGGAGCCTGGCCGCGAAATCATCATCGGAGCAAAGGGACTTGAGTTACTACGAGAGATCAACCTGCCCTGCCAGCTAGTGGGAGACTGGCCGCGGAATCATCATCGGAGCAAAGGACTTGGGCTACCACGAGAGATCAACCTGCCCTGCCAGCTAGTGGGAGCCTGGCCGCGGAATCATCATCAGAGCAAAGGACTTGGGCTACCACGAGAGATCAACCTGCCCTGCCAGCTAGTGGGAGCCTGACCGCGGAATCATCATCGGAGCAAAGGGACTTGAGCTACCACGAGAGATCAACCTGCCCTGCCAGCTAGTGGGAGCCTGGCCGCAAAATCATCATCGGAGCAAAGGACTTGGGCTACCACGAGAGATTAACCTGCCCTGCCAGCTAGTGGGGGCCTGGCCGCGGAATCATCATCGGAGCAAAGGACTTGGGCTACCACGAGAGATCAACCTGCCCTGCCAGCTAGTGGGAGCCTGGCCGCAGAATCATCATCGGAGCAAAGGAACTTGGGATACCACGAGAGATTAACCTGCCCTGTCAGCTAGTGGGAGCCTGGTCGCGGAATCATCATTAGAGCAAAGGACTTGGGCTACCACGAGAGATCAACCTACCCTACCAGCTAGTGGGAGCCTGGCCGCAGAATCATCATCGGAGCAAAGGACTTGGGCTACCACGAGAGATCAACTTGCCCTGCCAACTAGTGGGAGCCTGGCCGCGGAATCATCATCGGAGCAAAGGACTTGGGCTACCACGAGAGATCAACCTGCCCTGCCAGCTAGTGGGAGCCTGGCCGCCGAATCATCATCGGAGTAAAGGAACTTGAGCTACCACGAGAGATCAACCTGCCCTGCCAGCTAGTGAGAGTCTGGCCGCGGAATCATCATCGGAGCAAAGGGACTTGGGCTAGCACGAAAGATCAACCTGCCCTGCTAGCTAGTGAGAGCCTGGCCACGGAATCATCATTGGAGCAAAGGGACTTAGGCTTCTACGAGAGATCAACCTGCCCGGCCAGCTAGTGAGAGTCTGGCCGCGAAATCATCATCGGAGCAACAGAACTTGGGCTACCACGAGAGATCAACCTACCTTGTCAGCTAGTGAGAGCCTGGTCGCGAAATCATCATCAGAGCAAAGGGACTTGGGCTACCACGAGAGATCAACCTGCCCTGCCAGCTAGTGGGAGCCTGGCCGCAGAATCATCATCGGAGCAAAGGGACTTGAGCTACCACGAGAGATCAACCTGCCCTACCAGCTAGTGAGAACCTGGTCGCGGAATCATCATTAGAGCAAAGGGACTTGGGCTTCCACGAGAGATCAACCTGCCCCGCCGGCTAGTGAGAGTCTGGCCGCGGAATCATCATCAGAGCAAAAGGACTTGGGCTACCACGAGAGATCAACCTGCACTGCCAGCTAGTGAGAGCATGGTCGCGGAATCATCATCGGAGCAAAGGGACTTGGGCTACCATGAGAGATCAACCTGCCCTGCCAGCTAGTGAGAGCCTGGCCGTGGAATCATCATCGGAGCAAAGGGACTAAGCATCTCAATCAAACCTTACCACATCCTACATCCTCAAACGGGGAAAATATAGATTACATGATCCCCTGACTCAGCGGGTCAGGGGTAGAGCTTTTCACAAGGTAGGAAAAAAAAGGAAAGACTTTACCAAGGCGATGCTTCCTCAGGCGGTCTGGGTGTGATGGCCGTCATCCTTCCCTGTGTAGTAAGCCATGTCAGTCTCTCGGAACCCCTCGGGAACGGAAGCTGAGATGATCAGCTCACTGAAGGGTGACCCCCTGAGGGGGGGGGGGGGTCTCGCCTGGTCCACTCGCGCAACCTGCTCACCTAGAAGGGTGGCACTTGCCGGGCTGGAGGACAACCCCCGGCCGATGAGGTCTCGCACGACCCCATCTCCCATCCTCTCTTTCCCTGGCCTTCTTCCTATTGCACTTCCTTCTCCCCCTGCTGGGGTCATCTCGCCTAGACCCCTGGGAGTCGACTCATTGAGAGGGGGAGGAGCTAACTCCTGGGGGTAGGGGTGGAGCTTCCACCCTGAGGAGCAATGCTTCGCAGCATCTCCATGATGCCTTGGATGGAGGCCATGAACTCTTGCCTCCCAACAAAGGGTCCTGGGCTGGGGAGCTCGCCGAGATCATCACTACCTCCTTGACCTCTCATCATGACACTCTCTCGAGATCTTCTGTGCTGGTCACTCTCCACGCTCACCGCACCAAAATGTTGAAACCAAAAACTTGATCCATGTGGAGTTCGGGGTCCCTAGAAAGGGGTGACCTCACACCTACTACACCCGGAGGAACGTCACGGACCAAAGATCAAGAAGCTAGAAACAGACCCTCGGCTTTAGCGTGGAGGTCCCACCTCACACCCGGAAGGCTACCTGAGCACTTCCCCTCCCTAGCCAATGCTCGAGCTAGGGTGCCTTGGAGGAGCTCTCTCTACTCTATCAAGAAGAAGCTAAGGGAGGAGGAAGCAAGCCAAAGGGTGTTATCCAAAGGCACCCAAGGGGTCTATTTATAGTTTTCCAAATCCCATGGGCCAAAATGCCCGAAATGCCCTTAGGGCCAGAAGACTTTGGGCCAATAGGAAATAGCCACACCGGGGGGTAAAGAGGTAACTTCCCCCGAGGGCAAAATGGTAAAAGCAAGGTCCACAGAGGTCTAGGGGGTGCAGGGAGAACCCTCCCCGGACTAGCCTCCTGGGGCGAGAAGGCTGGCCGCCCGGTCTCGCCCTGCGGGCTAGCCTCCTGGGGAGAGAAGGCTGGCCGCCCGGTCTCGCCCCGCGGGCTAGCCGCCTAGGGCGAGAAGGCTGGCTGCCGGTCTCGCCCCGCGAGCTCGCCGCCTGGGGAGAGAACGCTGGCCGCCGGTCTCGCCCCGCGAGCTAGCCGCCTGGGGCGAGAAGGCTGGCCGCCGGTCTCGCCCCGCGAGCTCGCCGCCTAGGGCGAGAAGGCTGGCTGCCGGTCTTGCCCCGTGAGCTCGCTGCCTGGGGAGAGAGGGCTGGCCTCCCGGTCTCGCCCCGCAAGCTCGCCGCCTGGGGCGAGAGGGATGGCCGCCCGGTCTCGCCCCTGCCCAAGGCCAGGGTGTCGGGGGCAGGATCCTGATCTCCAGCCAGTCCCGCTATCCCACCTCGCGCCTAGCACGCCAGGGGGGTGTCGGCCATCTTGCCGCACCCGCCCCTCTAAAGGGCCCGGGGGAATATGCTAATTTTTCCTCCCCTACTAGTATGTTTCCAAGCCAGAGCGAAAATTGGCCACCGAGAGTGCAAAATCTCCAAAAAGCTTAAAAACGTGTATGCCTTGTTTTGGGCCCACTCTTCGCGAATACGGGGTTGTACAAACGTATTAGAGTTTATCTAGGATTATAAATCGTTCCTGAGGGTTGATCAACCGCGTCTTGAATCTAGAAATGTCAAGTAGAAGCTAGCGTGCCAAGTCTCGAGATATATGTGGTGGTTTTTTGTTGGTTTTCTTGATTGCGGGAGTTAGTGGACGAAACCATCACCGCAAACGTTTGTTTCCTTTATTAGTACCCTTTGGAAGTCTACCAGGTTTTTGGGTGTCTGCGGTGTATGGTGGAGAGTATGAGACTCCCTCACAGTTAGACGGATATTATATTCGTGAGGGTGTGTCCAGTTGAGTGACCACCTCGCCCGTGTTTTTGGTTAGAGTCGACCACAGGTGCCTAATAAAGGTTTTGTACTTCTTCATTATGATTTATTCATGTTGTCGCCTTATAGCCTCATGCGTCTGCTGTACTCTTGTTGTACGTGACGAATCACGTAAGAGTTCTTTTCCTGTTGATGCTTTGTTTCTTTTTTTGTACTTTACTTCAGTGCTTTTGGTCTTGGGTTGGTACCCCTTTTGACCTTTGTTTATTTTGGCTTATTTTTCTGCCACTATTTGTACCTTCTTTATAAGGTGTTCTGTCTTTGGAATGCCTCACATTCAGAGCAGTAGCAGATAGCAGAGCTGGTTTTGGAGTTTCTGGGCAGTATTGTTGGTTGTGGTTTTCACCTCGCCATAGCGAGGTAGTTGTATTTTCAGTTTTGTTTACCTAGTTCAGACATACTTTTGTTTTTATGTGGGTTCGTGTCAACCTGTTGACGCCCACAGGATAGACGGTTTTGGATACCTTGCTAGCTGCTTGTGGTTGCCTTTGTGATGGATTACTTGCTCTCTAGGCTAATTTATGCTAGGAATGCATGTTAAATATTTTCAAGTATAAAATCTACTACTATTACTTCATGCATTGCATAATTTAAAACTCTAACTTGTTATATTTAACGACGATAAAAGCTATCTTTACTACTCATGTATGATGTTGGAGTCAATTCAAACAAGTATCTTCCACAGCGTATAATTATATTTTGATTCGTGGACCAAATGAGCCACTAAGTCGAGGGATACGGCTAACTATTGCACTTAAACTGATTTTACGTTAGAATAACTTAAAGAATCTTTCTTCATCATTAAGTAGGTGTTTGCCTGAGCGTCCACAGTTATCCCCTGCTGACATGGCATCATGACGCGCATTTTCCCTTACTCTGATAAGTTATTATATGCAGTGAAAATGCGAGTTGTGACAGGACTCCAACAGCAGAATGCAAGCCAAGGAAAAGACTGTGGCCTTCAAGGCTCAGGACTGCAAGAAGAATAAGGAAAGGATTGTCTCTCCCCTAAGAAGTCCTCCTGATTCAGAAAGCACTGAGTCTAGCTCATCTAATAGCAACATGTCAGATGGAGAGTTTGCTACCTTCTCCAAGTAGTTCCAGAATATGAAGAAGAGAAAGCAGTGGAGGAACAAACCTTCCTCTTCTTCACATCATAAGAAGGATCATCACCAGTCTAACAAGAAGTTCTCCAAGGGATACAGGTATAATTCTAAACCCAGTAAATAGTTTTCTTCTAAAATTATTTGCTAATGCTGCAGCATGCCAGGACATGTCATAGCTGGCTGTCCTGTCAAAAGAAATGAGAATTGTGAGAAGAAGCACCACCATCAACATAAGGGCAAGAAGGAAAGGTCCTTCATTGCCAAACAGGAGAAGTGCTTGAGTCAAAGTGACACGGCTTCTTCAGATTCTGAAGAAGAGGAAGAAGCCTACATAGACTTATTTGTTGTTATTGTTGGTAAAGATGAAGACTATCCTGTAACAACGATAGGTATCATGGCCCCTCTATCACACTCAGAAAGTGATGTTGAGGTGGATGAAGATGATAGTGGCTGATATGGTCTCATGGCCATGATAGATGAAGAATCCAGTCAAGATCAGCCTGGTCTAGACAAGGTATATTCACTGTCCAGCTACTCATCTAGTTCAGACTATGAGACTACTCCCAATTCTGATGCATCATCGTCTTGTGATTAAGATGGGTCACAATCTGAGGAAGATGTGAATCAATTGATTGACAAGTATGACGCCCTTCTGGAAGCTTTGAAGAGAAGCAAGAAGTTGACCAAGAAATAAGCTGAGGAGATCATCTCCCTACAGCTAGCTGCTTCCCTGGAGTCTGACTCAGCATCTCTGCTGGAACAGAAGATGAGGGAAGTCAGCCAACTGAAGCATATCACAATTATCAAAATTGGGACCATCAGCCATAAGAACACAATCATTCTGGATCTTGAAGAGAAGCTCCCAAGGGAGAAAAGAATTGTGGCTAAATATTCAAACTCCAATACAGTGTTGCCCCTGATAGACTCCTTCACCTCTCAAAAGGATAAAAGGGGTTTGGGAATCAAGGGGAACCCTAGGGTTGGCCATTCCAAATGGAAATACAAATCTCCAATTCAGCCTCTTATATCTTTTAAGAAAATAGTGTTACCATCAAATAGGTATGACCAAGAAAGTATTTAAGGTCACTAGTTGAATGGAAGATCCATAAGTGTGAACAAAAATGTTCACAACTATGGTGAAAGGTATGGCAAGGGGATGAGTGCTTTTAAGGCCCCGCATGAGGAAATTCAACTGCCCCATCATGGACCATTTGTCTTTGGTACTTCAGCCCCCTCACTCAAAAATAAAATAGTGGCTTGTGATCAAGCACTTCCAACAAACTTTCAGACCATAGGTAAGTAAGTCAGAAAGCCTGACTTGGATATCTCTGATGCCATCAACAACTTATCTACTGGATATCTCAGAAGTGACGAACGAAGTACAAATCTGTTTCTTCAAAATCTCTTCCTGAATAAAATGACAGTCAACTTCTATGTGTTTTGTTCTCTCATAAAAACCGAATTTTTGGAGATGTATATCGTGGCCTTGTTGTCGCAAAACATGGAAAGAGGATAGTTGTAGACCTCTCCTAAGTCAAGCATGAGAGCCTGTAACTACTCTAACTCACATGTGGTCGACGTCATACTATGATATTCCGCTTCTGCACTAGACCTGGAGAGAACAGACTATTTCTTGTTCTTCCAGCTCACAAGATTTCCTCCAATAAACGTGCAAAAGCCCGATGTTGACTTGCGGTATCCTTTGTCATCAACATAGCTCGAATCTGAGTACGCTTCAACACTCAAGTGACCATTCTTCGGAAAAAGCAATCCTTTCTCTGGTGTTGCTTTAACATACTCTAATATCCTCAGGGCAGACTATAGATAGCACTCCCTAAGTGCTTACATGAATTGGTTAACCTTGCCTACAGCATAAGAGATGTCGGGTCTGGTCATTGTGCGAACAGGAAACAAGTAGACCGAAAATTTGGAGTAACAAAATTTTTATTATCCAAAAAGGTATCTTTTACAAAGGTATGACCTCCCTTTTATAGAATGGAGGAGAGAAGAGATATTACAAATAAACAATATGGTACTAATAATTATAGGAACAAGCATTTATACAAGCCACATATGCCACGCGGTTAGACTACCCGCACGACAACTACAATGTGCAGAAGACAACTCGACAATATCCTTAAGTCGCCAGACCGCTCGAACACCAATCAGCAACAACCCGGCTACCAAGCTGCTGGGATAAGCCACCAGACCGCCAGACACTAACCAACAACATCCCAGTTACCAAGCTGCTGGGAGAAGTCGTCAGACCGTCAGACAAACCACCAGACCGTCTGGTCTCCATGCTACAACACTCCCCCCTCAAGCGGTCATCGGCTTGGTGAAGATATCTGCCAACTCGTTGTCAGAAGTGACGAATGAAGTACAAATCTATTTCTTCAAAATCTCTTCTCGAATAAAATGACAGTCAACTTCTATGTGTTTTGTTCTCTCATGAAAGATCGGATTTTTGGAGATGTATATCGCGACCTTCTTGTCATAGAACATAGGAAGAGGATAGTTTTAGACCTCTTTTAAGTCAAGTATAAGAGCTCGTAATCACTTTAACTCACATGTGGTTGACGTCATACTACAATATTCTGCTTCTGCACTAGACCTGGAGACAACAAGCTGTTTCTTGCTCTTCCAGCTCACAAGATTTCCTCCAATAAATGTGCAAAAGCCCAATGTTGACTTACAGTCTCCTTTATCATCAACGTAGCTCGAATCTGAGTACGCTTCAATCCTCAAGTGACCATTATTCTGAAAAAGCAATCCTTTCCCTGGTGCTGCTTTGACATACTCCAGTATCCTCAGGGTAGACTATAGATGACACTCCCTATGAGCTTGCATGAATTGACTGACCTTGCCTACAACATAGGAGATGTCGGGTCTGGTCACAGTGAGATAAATGAGTTTGCCCACCAGACATCGGTACCTCGTAGTATCAGATAGAGGAGGCGAGTCATCTGTCCAAGCTTTGTCTTCTCTAGTAGCCCTGGGACATCGGGCAGGTTTAACACCAGTCAACCCTGCCTCTTTTAGTAAATCAAGAGCATACTTCCATTAGGAGAGGACCAAAGAGTTGGGCTTTCGAGAGATTTCAATCCCCAGAAAGTATTTGGGGGAGCTCATATCCTTCATGAACAGGTGTTGACGGAGGTGTTTTTTTTGTCAAAGCTACCCCAGCCTGGTCATTGCCAGTAAGAAAAATGTCATCCACATATACAACAAGAATGACCAGACCCAAAAAGGTTTTGCGAATGAATAAGGAGTGATCGGCAGAACTTCTTGCAAAACCAATGGCCGCAACAATGCCGCTAAACTTGTCAAACCAAGTTTGAGGGCTTTGTTTTAGGTCATAGATGGCCTTCTTTAGCATGCATACTCGTTTCTCTCCCTGAGCAACATACCCAGGAGGTTGCTCCATGTATATATCTTCCTGAAGATCACCGTAGAGAAAGGCATTCTTGACATCCAGTTGTGAAATGGGCCAATCCCTACTGACAGCCACAGAGAGAAGGACCTGAATGGTACTAAGACGAGCAACGGGAAAGAAGGTGTCAAAGTGTTGGAACCCCAGTTAGGATTTGGGCAAGGAACACTATTAGGAATATTACTTTGACCCAACATGTATAGTCATGGGTCATATGATTATTTCTAGGACAGGTCTTTCAGAAGGTTTCTCCAGAATTGCAGAAAAGAAGTCCAAGAAATGCAGTTAAGACAAAGGCAAAAAATCAGCTCCGATCGTCGAACGCAGTTCGACGAACAAGCCAAGTTCAGGTCGACGAATGATGACAGAAGCTGAGTTCGACGAACGTCGAACTCAGGTTGACGATTGGTGGACAACACTTGCTCAGCTCGACGAAATCAGCAAGTCAGTTTCTCAGCTCGACAAAATAGAAACTGAGCTCGACGAACTGCAAGCTCCGATCGTCGAACGCAGTTCGACAAACAAGCCAAGTTCAGGTCGACGAATGATGACAGAAGCTGAGTTCGACGAACGTCGAACTCAGGTCAACGATTGGTGGACAACACTTGCTCAGCTCGACGAAATCAGCAAGTCAGTTTCTCAGCTCGACGAAATAGAAACTGAGCTCGACGAACTACAAGCTCCGGTCGACGAACGCAGGCAAGATATTCAGCTCGACGAATTTAGCTGAGTTCGACGAATGTCGAACTCAGGTCGACGATCAATGAACTCGACGAAAGTTCAGCTCGACGATTTCTGAGCAATCAGTAACAGTTGACAGAATTAATTGAGGATTAATTACAGTCAATGTTCCCAGTAAAAATAGTCGTTCAACCGGACAGTTACAGAAGAATTAAGTGAGGATCAATTTCCAAAGCATCTTCACGCTCGGGAATGTTTCTTCTGCCATCGAATCTACGGAATTCAAATACAGAAGAAGAGAATATAGAACTGAACAGACACACAGCAAGGTAGATAGAGAAAAACATATACAGAAAGGGCAATATCTCTACAGTAACTAGAAGCCCTAGACCAGAGGAGACAGCAATAACAAGAAGAAGAAGAACATCAATTCATATCTAGAGTCTTCTTCTTCATCATCACTGCAGGACATCTTCAAGGACAACAAATCTCTATCTGTCAGAAGTTCCTGAAAAGTACTCTGGTCCAGGCCTGAAGATTGAAGGCCTATCACCCTGAAGCAGTGCTCCAGCTTTCCCGATACATTCAAGATCTCAGGGGGAGCAAAAGATGTTATCATCAATATCCACATAGTCTTCTCTCTGATTGTTGACAGAGAAGACTTCCATCTCTCTTTTCCACCTCCTGTATAAAGGGTTGTCATCTCCCTTCAAAAGTGATTCCTGGTTGCAAGTCTCCTTATCAAAAGACTTGAGTTGGTTTTTGGGGACCTGATCAAAACCCATTGGTGCCAGGACACCTGATCAACCCCTTCCTGTAGTGGATTCCTACCAGGGTGGTAGAAGAGTGGACTACCCAGATTTGGGGAACCACTATAAAAATCCTTGTGTCTCTTCTGGTTGCTTGATCCTCTTTACTTTATTCTGTGCTGTGATTTTACTCTAATTAGTTAATTAAGATCTGTCCCTTTCAATTGGTATCAGAGGATACCTCCTGAACTTTCAATTGGTATCAAAGCGAGGTTGGTTAAAAATACCACACCTTAGTGGTTGTATTGGCTAACACCTGAACCAAAAGATCCTTTGATAGATCTTAAAAATCTTTAGAGTTTATCATGGCAAAATTTGATGAGTTTTCAAGCACCAGACTGCCCATGTGCAATCTAGATAAGTTTGTACTATGGAAGACAAGGATTAGATTTTATATGGACTCCATTGATGAAAACATCTTTAAATCTATTTTGTCAGGTCCAGCTCAATCTCAGCAAACAACAAGTCCAGATGCTGTTCCATCATCCCAGTGGACACATGCTCAGCAAAAGATGAAGATTGCTGATGCACAAGCCATGAACATTCTAGCACAATCAATGTCTGATGACATTTTTGAAGAACTTACTGAATGTTCATCTGCAAAAGAGATGTGGGACTCCCTCATAGCATTGGCTGAAGAAGAAACAAGAGCAATAGAATTTTGCCTAATGGCAATAGATGCTTCTCGCAGCAGCTATGCTGAAGAATCAGAAGAACCAGAATGTGAATCAAAAGAAGAAGATCAGGCAATCTTTACCCTTGATCTTTCATCAGGTATAAATCTTCAGAAAATCTTAGTTCAAAATAATTCGTCGAACGGAGATCGACGAAATCAATCCTATTCGTCGAACTCAGATCGACGATCTCTGAACAAAGATTTTATTTTGCACTATTCAGAAATCTGTGCTCGACGAAATAAATATCATTCGTCGAACATAGATCGACGAAAATGGATCACAGAAAACAATTATAATCATTCTGTGAATAGAGATCGACGATCTCAATATCATTCGTCGAACTCAGCTCGACGAACGTACTTTAATTCGTCGAACTCAGAATTTCAAAACAGAAATTTTTATTCTTTTATTTCTGATTATTTTAAAAGAGAACCAGGATCCAAGGTCATCTGGGTCCAGAGCTCCTAACATCTTCTTGTAGGAAAAGAATTCAGCCCAGCAAATATACATGCTATATCAGTGGCTGTCAGATTTGGGCAAAGAAATGTAAACATGGGGAGATTGTTTGTTTTACCACAGAGGAATAGTGGCTATACAAATAGGGGGAGATTCCAGTAAATGAAGTTGCAGAAATTCTAGCAGCAACAACAACAGACTATAATGATGCAGATTTGGACAAGGATCATCAACAACAACAGCAGTTTTTCTTGATCCAGATTTAGGGGGAGATTGTTTTTAATTGTATTTTACTTGTATTTTATCTGTTTTTATGTAAATAGTGTCCTTACCCAAATAGGGGGAGATTGTTGGAACCCCAGTTAGGATTTGGGCAAGGAACGCTATTAGGAATATTAGTTTGACCCAACATGTATAGTCATGGGTCATAGGATTATTTCTAGGACAGGTCTTTCAGAAGGTTTCTCCAGAATTGCAGAAAAGAAGTCCAAGAAATGCAGTTAAGACAAAGGCAGAAAATCAGCTCCGATCGTCGAACGCAGTTCGACGAACAAGCCAAGTTCAGGTCGACGAATGATGACAGAAGCTGAGTTCGACGAACGTCGAACTCAGGTTGACGATTGGTGGACAACACTTGCTCAGCTCGACGAAATCAGCAAGTCAGTTTCTCAGCTCGACAAAATAGAAACTGAGCTCGACGAACTGCAAGCTCCGATCGTCGAACGCAGTTCGACGAACAAGCCAAGTTCAGGTCGACGAATGATGACAGAAGCTGAGTTCGACGAACGTCGAACTCAGGTCAACGATTGGTGGACAACACTTGCTCAGCTTGACGAAATCAGCAAGTCAGTTTCTCAGCTCGACAAAATAGAAACTGAGCTCGACGAACTACAAGCTCCGGTCGACGAACGCAGGCAAGATATTCAGCTCGACGAATTTAGCTGAGTTCGACGAATGTCGAACTCAGGTCGACGATCAATGAACTCGACGAAAGTTCAGCTCGACGATTTCTGAGCAATCAGTAACAGTTGGCAGAATTAATTGAGGATTAATTACAGTCAATGTTCCCAGTAAAAATAGCCATTCAACCGGACAGTTACAGAAGAATTAAGTGAGGATCAATTTCCAAAGCATCTTCACTCTCGGGAATGTTTCTTCCGCCATCGAATCTACGGAATTCAAATACAGAAGAAGAGAATATAGAACTGAACAGACACACAGCAAGGTAGATAGAGAAAAACATATACAGAAAGGGCAATATCTCTACAGTAACTAGAAGCCCTAGACCAGAGGAGACAGCAATAACAAGAAGAAGAAGAACATCCATTCATATCTAGAGTCTTCTTCTTCATCATCACTGCAGGACATCTTCAAGGACAACAAATCTCTATCTGTCAGAAGTTCCTGAAAAGTACTCTGGTCCAGGCCTGAAGATTGAAGGCCTATCACCCTGAAGCAGTGCTCCAGCTTTCCTGATACATTCAAGATCTCAGGGGGTACAAAAGCTGCTATCATCAATATCCACATAGTCTTCTCTCTGATTGTTGACAGAGAAGACTTCCATCTCTCTTTTCCACCTCCTGTATAAAGGGTTGTCATCTCCCTTCAAAAGTGATTCCTGGTTGCAAGTCTCCTTATCAAAAGACTTGAGTTAGTTTTTGGGGACCTGATCAAAATCCATTGGTGTCAGGACACCTGATCAACCCCTTCCTGTAGTGGATTCCTACCAGGGTGCTAGAAGAGTGGACTACCCAGATTTGGGGAACCACTATAAAAATCATTGTGTCTCTTCTGGTTGCTTGATCCTCTTTACTTTATTCTGTGCTGTGATTTTACTCTAATTAGTTAATTAAGATCTGTCCCTTTCACAAAGTAATCAACACCATAAGTCTGAGTGAAGCCTTTGGCGACCAGGCAGGCCTTGTATCGATCCACACTGCAGTCTGGATGGAACTTTACAATAAATACCCAGCGACAGCCAACCACATCAGTGCCCAAAGGGGAAGGAACAAGGGTCCAGGTACCCCTTTCTGTGAGGGTAGCAATTTACTCATCCATGGCAGCCTTCCAATAAGGAATAACAAGAGCTTCCTGGTAGGTGAAGGGAGTGGCAGTTGCAGAGATAACCAATGCAAATGTCCTGCAAGAAGGAGTTAGACGATCATAGGAAACAACAGCAGCTAGCGGGTGCTGGGTACACGTCTGCACCCCTTTGAGAAGAGCAATGGGAAGATCCAGGTCGGTGTGTTCCTTAGTAGCCGGAGCATCTGTGGAGGAGAGAGCTAGCCCGGGATAGGAGAGAGACGAACGCAAAGAGGAGGGAGAGAGCAGCGGTGGAGAGGGAGAGAGAGGAGGAGACAGTGGAGATGAAGGTGGATAAATCTCAATGGGAGTAGACATGGTAGTGGGGACGGTAGGAGGAGCAGAAATATCTGGAGAGGGAGAGTAGTCAGAAGAGAAATAGGACGCATTCTCGAAGAAGGTGACATCTGCGGATACGTATTGTTTACGAAGAACGGGGTCAAAGCAACAATAGCCTTTCTAAGTAGTAGAGTAACCCAAAACGACACACTTGGTGGCACGTGGGGCGAGTTTGTCATGAGTGGCGGAATGAGCGTGCACAAAAGTTGTGTACTCAAAGATACGCAGAGGGAGAGGAAACGGATCCTTGCCCGGATAGAGAATGGAGAATGAGATTTGACCGTGGAGAACCGTGGACGGAATGTGATTAATGAGATAGCAGGAGATGAGGACAGCGTGTCCCCAATAGGAGCGAGGAAACTGCATCTGTGTCATCAGAGTACGAACGACATCGAGGAGGTGACAGTTTTTATGTTCCGCTATCCAATTTTGCTGTGAGGTATAAACACAGTTAGTTTGATGAATAATATCATGTTGCATACAGAAAGAAGAGAAATCATTACTAAGATATTCCTTAGCATTGTCAGAGCGAAAGATTTTAATAGATATATTAAACTGATTCTTAATCATATTATAGAACGATGTCCATACAGAAAATAGTTCAGAGCGATCTTTTAAAAGATACACCCAAGTACATCGAGAGAAATCATCAATAAAGGTTACAAAATATGAACTACCCCGACCTATGGTGAGGGTAGGAGCATCATAGTTGACATGCATCATAGTTGAGAGGAGGACTCTGTTGAGGAAGGTGGGGCAGAAGCTGACGAAGAAGTCTTGGAGGAGCATGACCAAGACTAAGGTGCCACTGAAAAAGATCAATAGAAGAGGAGTAGAAGGCAGACAATGTGGAAACGTTGTCGAGGAAGTAGAGGTCACCGCTCTCAGTCCCAGTAGCAATTGTCCGTTGGGAGCCCGGATCCTGAAAATAACAAGTAGTAGAAGTGAATGTGACGGAGCACTGTAGTTGCTTGCAAAGAGAAGTAACAGATAACAAATTGCAAGGAAACTTGGGCGCGTAGAGGGTGTCCTCCAAGCGAAGATACGGAGTGACTTGAACCACTCTTGTTCCATTGACCGGTGAGGGAGAGCCATCCGCAATAAAGACCGGGGGCAACCAATCATGCTGTTCTAGGAGAGAAAAACATTGCGGATTGTCGGTCATATGATTGGTAGCACCAGAGTCGATCAGCCATTTACCTTGAGTAGCGACGTGAGCACTACCTGAAGACGTGACCACAGAGGCAGACAGTTCCGAAGAGGAGGTGAAAGCATCCCTAGTTGGTCGAATATGAGGATACTTCTTCCAGCAACGATCAACCGTATGGCCAGTGCGGCCACAATGAGAGCAGAGAAAACGGGAAGCACCGCGTTCACTGGATTGGTGGTTGCATCCACTAGAGCCACTCCGCTGAGTCTGGTGAGCGTAGTTATCCAGTTGAGGATGGGAGGATAACAACGGAAGTTGTAGCAGAGAGGTTCTCATAAAAGAGAGCAGAGAGCAGCAAGAAGAACAAGTCGCGGTTAGAAGAATAGGTCGCAGCGACTTAATAACAAGTCACAGCATCTTAAGAAGAAGAGCAACTAGAAATGGAGGGCGTGGCGACTAAATAGAGGTCGCGGCAAGAAGAACAGGTCGCGGCAAGAAGAACAGGTCGCGGTGACTTAAGAACAGGTCGTGGCGTGAAGAAAGGAGAATCAGAGAGGTCACGCACACAAAGGGTAATGACAAGGGGAGATAAAAACCACACGAACAGGGTGCAAATAGGCGGAAGAAACAAGTCGTGAAGACAGGTCTCGAGAAGAAGGATCAAGCAGCACAGACAGGTCGTGCGGACAGAGAAAGCTCACAGAATCAGGAGGAAAAGATCGAGTGCTTTGATACCATGTGCGAACAAGAAATAAGTAGACCGAAAATTTGGAGTAACAAAATTTTTATTATCCAAAAAGGTATCTATTACAAAGGTATGATCTCTCTTTTATAGAATGAATGAGAGAAGAGAGATTACAAATAAGCAATGTGAGACTAATAATTACAGGAATAAGAATCTATACAAGTCGTATAAGTCGCGCGGTTAGACTACTCGCACGACAACTACAATGTGCAGAAGACATCTCGACAATATCTTCAAGTCGCCATAGACAAGTCGCCAGATCTCTCGGACACCAATCAGCAACAGCCCGGCTACCAAGCCGCTGGGATAAGCCGCCAGACCGCCAGACACCAACCAGCAATATCCCGGCTACCAAGCCGCTAGGAGAAGCCGCCAGACCGCCAGACAAACCGCTAGACCGCCCGGTCTCCATGTTGCAACAGTCACAATGAGATAAATGAGTTTTCCAACCAGACGCCAGTACCTCGTATTATCGGATAGAGGAGATGAGTCATCTGTCCAAGTTTTGTCTTCTCTAGTAGTCATTGGATATCAGGCAAGTTTAACACCAGTCAACCCTACCTCTTTTAGTAAATCAAGAGCATACTTCCGTTGGGAGAGGACCAAAGAGTTGGGCTTCCGAGAGATTTTAATCCCCAGAAAGTATTTTGGGGAGCTCATATCCTTCGTGACCCGGTGTTGACGGAGGTGTTTCTTTGTCAAAGCTACCCCAGTCTGGTCATCGCCAGTGATAAGAATATCATCTACATATACAGCAAGAACCACCATACCAGAGGAGGTTTTTCGGATAAATAAGGAGTGATCGGTAGAACTTCTTGCAAAACCAATGACCGCAACAATGCTGCTAAACTTGTCAAACCAAGCCCGAGGGCTTTGCTTTAGGTCATAGATGATCTTCTTCAGCCGACATACTCGTGTATCCCCCTGAGCAATATACCTAGGAGGTTGCTTCATGTAGACATCCTCTCGAAGATCACCATAGAGAAAGGCATTTTTGACATATAGCTGGGAAATGGGTCAATCCCTGTTGAAAGCCACAGAGAGAAGAACCTGAATGGTGCTGAGACGAGCAACGGGAGATAAGGTGTCAAAGTAATCAACACCATAAGTCTGAGTAAGCCTTTGGCGACCAGGAGGGCCTTATATCGATCCATGTTGCCGTCCGGACGGAACTTCATAACAAAGACCCAGCGAAAGCCAACCACATCAGTGCCCAAAGGGGGAGGAACAAGTGTCCATGTACCCCTTTTAGTGAGGGTAGCAATTTCCTCATCCATAGCAATCTTCCAATGATGAACAACAAGAGTTTCATGGTAGGTGCGGGGAGTGGTAGTGACAGAGATAGCCAAGGAAAATGCCCTGCGAGAAGGAGTTAGACGATCATAGGAAACAACAGTAGCTAGCGGGTGTTGGGTACATGTTTTCACCCCTTTGTGAAGGGCAATGGGAAGATCCAGGTCAGTGTGTTCCTCATTTTCCGGGGCATACGTGGCAGAGAGAGCTGGCACGGGTGTAGAGAGATGGCTGCGGAGAGGAGGGAGATATCTCGGGAGGTGGACATTGTGGAGGAGATGGTGGAGACGCGAGAGGTGGAGGAATCTCGGCATGTGTAAATGGGATGGAAGGGGTGGTATGAGAAGTAGGAACATCGGGACGAGAAGAGAAGTCGTGAGAGAAGTAGGATGCATTTTCAAAGAAGGTGACATCCGCAGAGATGAACTACTTGCGGGCAACTAAGTCAAAGCAATAATAACCTTTATGAGTGGTAGAGTACCCCAGAAAGACACATTTGGTGGCCCGTGGTGAGAGTTTGTCACGGGTGGTTGAGGGAGAGTGCACAAAGGCTGTGCACCCAAAGACACGCAGATGGAGAGTAAACAGATCCTTACCTGGATAGAGAATGGAGAAGGGGGTTTTGTCGTGGATAACGTGGAGGGAATGTGATTGATAAGATAGCAGGAGATGAGAACATCATAGCCCCAATAGGAGCGAGGAACCTGAATTTGTGTCAGCAGAGTGCACACGATATCAAGGAAGTGACGGTTTTTGCGTTCTGCCACGCCATTTTGCTATGAGGTATAGACATAGCTAGATTGATGAACAATACCATGTTGCACATAGAAAGAGGAAAAAATCATGACTAAGATATTCTTTTGCATTATTAGAGTGTAGAATTTTAACAGAGACATCAAATTGATTCTTAATCATAAAATAAAAAGATATCCATATATTGAATAATTCAGAGCGATCTTTTAAGAGATACACCCACGTACAGTGGGAGAAATCGTCAATAAAAGTTACAAAATATGAACTACCCCTACTTATGGTGATGGTAGGAGCAGGACCCCAGATATCAGAGTGAACTAGATCAACCGGTCGGGAAGATCCACGACCTTGCTTTGGTGGGAAGGAGGAGCGATGATACTTGCCAAGCTAACATGCGTCACAGTTTAGAGGAGGACTCTGCGGAGGAAGGTGGGGCATAAGCTGACGAAGAAGTCATGGAGGAGCATGACCAAGACGAAGGTGGCACTGGAGAAGATCAGTAGAGGAGGAGGAGAATGAGGACAACACAGAAACATTGTCGAGGAAGTAGAGGTTGACGTGCTCAGTCCCAGTAGCAATCGTCCGTTGGGAGCCCGGATCCTGAAAATAACAAGAAGGAGTGAATGTGACAGAACACTGTAGTTGCTTGCACAGAGAAGTAACAGATAATAAATTGCGAGAGAACTTGGGCACGTAGAGGGTATCCGTCAAGCGAAGAGATGGAGTGACTTGAACCACTCCAGTTCCATTGACCGGTGAGGGAGAGCCATTCGCAATAAAGACCAGGGGCAATCGATCATGCTTTTCTAGGAGAGAAAAACACTGAGGATTGCAGGTCATATGATTTGTAACACCAGAGTCGATCAGCCATTTACCTTGAGTAGCGACGTGGGCACTACCTGAAGACGTAGCCACCGAGGCAGACTGCTTCGAAGAGGAGGTGGAAACGTCTCCAGTTGGTTGAAGATGAGGATGCTTCTTCCAGCAGCGATCAATCGTATGGCCAGTGCGGCCATAGTGAGAGCAGAGAAAACGGGAAGCACCGCATTCACCGAATTGGTGACTGCAACCACCAGAGCCACTATGCTGAGTCTAGTGAGCGTAGTTGTCCGATTGAGGAGGGGAGGATAATAGAGGATGTTGTAGCAAAGAGGTAACCGCGGCTATGCGGGCAGCAGTGGCATCCAGGGTGAGAGACTCCGCCTCACTAAGGTTTTATTGACAGATCATGTCGTAAGACTCAGGAAGTCGCAGAAGATAGCACACAACTAGAATCTCCTGAAAGTGCTTGTGTTGCTCAACCAGATCCGCAGAGAAGGGACGATTCTGGAGAATTTCAACTCCGAGAGCTTGAACTTATTGGTAAGCAACAACAGGAGACATGGAGGGATGGGCAAATAGGTATGCATACAAAGTATAGATGCGAGACGTCTGTGCCCCCTTGGAGTAGAGAGCGGCAAGATGAAGCCAATCAGTCTTGACCATTTCATCATGATAGATGACGGGTAGGCATTCATCAGAAAGACTGTTAGCCAGCCATATGCGAACAAGAGAGCCTCTGACATCCCAATCATCAAAGAGAGTGGAGTCTTTTGGAGGAGGGTCATCGGTGAGGTGATGGCGTTTGTATTGAGAGCAGAGAAGGAAGATGAAGGAGGCACTCCGGTCCGGGTAATTGGTACCGATTAGTTTGGAAACAGTGCCAAGATTGCCCGAAAAAGTAGGAGGAGGAGCGGAAACGGGAGTAGTGGTGTTAGAGATATCGGAGGTTATCATAGAAGTGAGTATAGAGCAGAGAGAAGAACAAGTCGCGGCTAGAAAAGGAGGGCTCGGCGACTAAGCATAGGTTGCGATAAGAGAACAGGTCGCAGTGACTTAAGAACAGGTCGCGGCGATAAGAACAGGTCACGATGACTTAAGAACAGGTCGCGGCGAGAATAAAGGGCAATCAGAGAGGTCGCGCACACAAAGGGCAACGACAACAAGAAAAAGAAACCGCGCAAACAGGGCGCAAACAGGCGGAAGAAATAAGTCATGAAGGCAGGTCGTGAGAAGAAGGGTCAAACCACGCGGACAGAGGAAGCTCACAGAATCAAGAGGAGAAGATCGAGTCCTCTGATACCATATGCGAACAGAAAAAGTAGACCGAAAATTTGGAGTAACACAACTTTTATTATCCAAAAAGGTGAGTATTACAAA
Organism: Platanthera guangdongensis; assembly: GCA_039583875.1. Lineage (NCBI taxonomy): Eukaryota > Viridiplantae > Streptophyta > Magnoliopsida > Asparagales > Orchidaceae > Platanthera > Platanthera guangdongensis. Next base: position 145,893,890 of record CM077165.1, read on the forward strand.
GGTATGACCTCTCTTTTATAGAATGGAGGAGATGAGAGAGATTACAAATAAGTAATATGGGACTAAATAATTATAGGTATAAGTGGCTTTACAAAAAATAAACCGAACAAGACACATGGTTAGACGAATAGGTTAACCGCTAGACAACCACCAGAAGGAGATAACAAGCCGCTAAAGGAGATGTTTAGACCGCTGGTATTCAAGTCGTCGGAGACAAACCGCCAGACCGCTCGAACACCAAGCAGCAATAGCCCGACAACCAAGTCGTTGGGAGAAACCTCCAGACCACCATACAAACCGCCAGACCGCCCGGTCTCCATACTACAACAACACCTAAGCTAGGGTTTGGCCAATGACTACAAACATGACTACTTGACCCCACTATACCACTTTAAACCTCATAGAGACCCTTGAAAACCCATATAACCCATTTGTGATCAACCTAAGGGATCAAGCTAATCAGGGTCAACCTTAACCCTAGTTAGGTCAAATTGCCCTAATTTGACTTAAGTTGATTACACCATGACAAAAATAGACTTGGGTGGTGGCAAGGGACTCAAGACACCTAGTTGACCAGTCAACCCACCTATATGACCAAGTCAAACCCTCTAAGTCAACTTTGGTCAAACCAAGCTCAAATGGGGGGAACTAGGCCCAACTCCAATCCAATTGGGCTAGGCCGAAATGTGATGGTCCACAAGCTCTAGTAAGTGGAAATTACCTAAAGAGCCACTCAATTTTTGAAGTTGATGACTAGGAGAGAGAAGGTGGAGTTTTTCATTTAAGGGAGGAGAGAGAAAGATGGTTGTTAATGGTGAAATGCAAAAGGCTTTCCCCCTGCCCTTTTCTAAGCTTCCATTCATCTCCCCTGACCTTTGGGAGGAGTTTGCCATCAATTCCAGCCAGCCCAGCATATGAAGAGGCACCAATCAACCATGGCCGAACACCCCCCTTCATGGCCATTAATGGCTATTCAAGTATAACCTCTCCCACTTTCCTAAATAACCCCTCCATCAGCTCTAAAAGCTTCCAAGCAATCAAAATGGATGGTTACATCACTAGTTTAGGAGGAGAATAGAGAATTCGCCAAGGAAGAAGCTTGAGATCGCCGGCCATGGCACATCACCACCATACACGCCGCCAAGCCCGCCTGCAGATCTAATCCTTCTCCTATGTGCTCGATCCGTAGATCCTTAGGTGGAGATATCGGGCTCAAACGAGCCCGATCAGTGAGGAGAACATGTGCAAATTTCCATGAAAAATTAACCCCTTAGGTTCACCGAAAACAGCCCCTCCGGCGGTCGTGCCGCCACCAGGAGATAACCACCACCTCGACGGAGGTGGTGGTGGTGGTGGTCGGCCAGGGAGGTGGCCGGAAATTTGAGCTTGAAAAGCTCCAGGAAGAAACAATCCATGTCGTTGGCTCATCGGGTATGATGACCCGGATCCGTCGGATCGGCCTTGATCGATAAGCGTAGGCTAATTATTTATTTTTATATATTAATTCATTTCTATCAAAATATTTCAGTCACCTTGCCTTAATTATTAAAAATACCTAGATATATTTTATGTAAATAGGTCCAACATAGAAAACCTAGCCCTTGGAGTCTAATTTAATGCAAAATTTAAATCAACCCCTTTGTGTTGGATCCCTAGTTGGATTTGGGCTAGGTTCACTAAATTAGGATGTTTGACCCAACATGTATAACTAGGGTCATGTGTGTGTCATAGAGTCTAGGCCATGTCCTTAGAGTCAACACTACATGGACCAGTCATCAACAGACTGCAAAATACTCAAGACATGAGAATTTCAAAGACTCAGAAAATGAGTTCGACGTTCATCGAACTCAGGTCGATGAAAGTCGTGCTCAGCTCGACGAACTTAGAGGGAATTCTCTGAGCTGAGCTCGACGAACTTGAATCTCAGGTCGACAATTTCTAGAGTATACTTCAACATTCCAAGTCCAGAATTCTTCACTTAACTCCAGTCGACGAACTTAGTCCTCAGCTCGACGAACTTAGACCGCAGTCTTGGCAAGTTTTATCAAGTAGCAGTTAGAGGTTCTCAAGTCGACGAAACTAGTTCTCAGGTCGACGAACCCAGTTCTCAGGTCGACGATTTCTGGACACGTTGCTTCAACTTTCTTAGTCCAAGAAACATGGAATTCTGTTATTCAGTCGACGAAGTCATATTCTCAGCTCGACGATCTTGATGCACAGAATTAGCATGGTTCCAGAGAAAGCAGTTTTGTTCTCAGGTCGATGATATTGGATCTCAGCTCGACGAACAAATATTATCTGGTTGACGAAGTTGACTTCTCTGTTCGACGAAATCTGGACACAGCTCGACGAATTCTGTTCTCTGTTCAATGAATTTTGTAAAGTTCCAGACTTAGAAATTTCTCTCTCTCTGTCCCTTTTCTATTGCAATAATTCTTAAGTAATCAATGCTAAATATTCTCTGAATATTACCGTTAGAAGCAAGCAATGATTACGATCTTCATCAGGATTATTGCTTGCCATTTTTCCATGGGGTAGTTGGAGAAATCAATCAATGCAAATATTCTCCAGGTCGTCAGCATTAAATGAAGAAAGGAATTCAAAATTCAATGGGAAATTATATGGAAAATATAAAAGGGATTTTCTTCATCTCTATCGACACTGATACAGCAATACAGGAGAATAGAAAAACTGACACAGAGAATATACAGAACACAGAGCTCTTAGGGCAACAACACTATCAAGAGACAAGAAGCCCTAGCCCTTGACCAGTGAAAAGAATAGCAGGTTGTAAAAGAAGAAGAACATACATTCAAGATCAAGAGTCTTCTTCCCTCTACATTCCAAGACTCTTAAAAGGACAACAATCACTCTATCTGTCAAGAAGTTCCTGGAGTTTATCTGGTCAAAGCAAAAGTTTGAAGACCTATCACCCTGCAGCAAAGCTTCCACTTCCGGAACCATTTTATATCTCAGGGGGAGCCTTTGCTAACATCATTTTTCCACTAGAGTCTTCTCAGTTTTATTTGAGAAAGAGAAGACAAAATCACTCTTTCATCCCCCACTGTATAAAGGGTTCTTAACTCCCTTCAAAAGTTATTCCTGGTTGCAAGTCACCTGACCAAAAGACTTGAGGATTGGTTTTTGAGCACCAGATCAAAAGCTCATTGGTGGCAGTCACCTGATCAAAAACCTGAGTGGATTCCTACCAGGGTGGTAGAAGAGTGGATGTACCCAAGTTGGGGAACCACTATAAAATTCTTGTGTCGTCTGGTTGCACCTTTTCTTTTATTCTTGTTGTGGTTGTGCTTTCTAGGTTGTTGTGTTTGTGATATGTTGTGCTAGATTACTTTATCTTAAGTTTGTTTTTCATTTACAACAAAAAGTTTTAAGTTTTCAGATACTCTATTCACCCCCCCCCCCCCCTCTAGGGTATTTCAGATCTAACCCTCACTTTAAACTAGCCCTTGGAGTCTAGTTTAATACAAAATTTAAATCAACCCTTTTGGACCACTTGTTTTCCCTCAACACACTTTTTGGTGCAAGGTGTTTAAAGGCTAACTAGAAATTTAAATGAGTGCCCCCAGTGGTCAACTAAGTCAAATGGACTGAAATTTTCACCATAGGCTGTTCTGGCCATGATCCATAACATATCCAAAAATTAAAATTTTTGGAGATGATATTTCTATAGTTTTGTAATAATTTAGTAATTCATTTATGTAATTAAAATAGGGTCATTAGACCTAAAATTTTTCCCGAACTTGATTGGTGACCATAGGGGATATTATAAGACCAAGAAAAAAATATCAACCCATTTGGAGTTGATTTGGTGGGGTAACTCGGTGATAAAGTTGGTCATTTAAAGGTAATAGGCTTAGTTCTTCAATAGTGCACTTAGAATGGTTGAGTGATCAACCCTTCAACTAACAAGGTAAAACCTCGGATCTTGGCATATTATCACTTGAAACAACCCTTGGAATAATTTTAGAAGTATTTAAGATTAGAATATCATGAAACCCTAGTTCAAACCTTAGGGTTGCCTATTAGGGTTAATGAAGGAAATATGGTCAAATCGTCAAGTCTTGGCTCAAGACTTTGGATAATTTAATTAGAATTTTATGAGTAATTCTCTCCCACAAATCACTTATTAATAAGAATATGAACTTTCCTATCAAGTGCAAAATACATGTCTTTCCAGTGATAAATGGTCATGAAACTTGGATAATAGGTCATTTATGAAGTTATTTATGTTTACAAATTTTATTGTAATTTTTGGTTGAAAAATTACGGTACTCTCTTTGTAATTTTAGAAATTGTTAAATTGAGAAATAAATAGTTTTAGGACAAATTGAGTACTAGAAAATTATGAAAATTGGTCTGTAATTTTTTTAGACCACAAATATGCCCTGTTAATTTTATTGTAATTTTTGAAAGAAATTTAATAGAGGTTTCTTTACAAAAGCCCTAGGAGATGTTTTATTCATCTATACATTTATGTGGCAAAAAGAAATTTAAAGATGATGAAATTTGAGCAGTGATACTTTTTGATCATATTTGACCTATGGTAAATTTTATTATAATTTTTGGATGATTAAATCTTGTACTCTCTTTGTTAATTATTGTTTAAATCAAAATTTTATATTTTGATTTATGATAGAAATAATTTTTAGAAAATTATGAAACTCATACCTTGCTATTAATTAGTCAATATGAAGCTTTGGAAATTTTGGTGGGATCATTTCATGTCAATAGTTTATACTTCATGTTCAAAATCATAGGGATTCATGATTTAGGGAAAATTATTTAAATGTTGATTTAATTGGGAAAATACCAAGTTCTGGTCTTGGACTCAACAAGTCATGGTAGAACCCCAGTAATAATTATTAGGTTGTAGGCAAAGTAATCTGGAGTATTTACTTCCATACGCTTAGGTTAGATCACTTGGTCTGCATATAGTAAATTCAAGTATTAAGGATAGAATTGTAGGTCATACATGGGTGGAGATATAGTGGGTGCACCTGGATGGGTGAAGTCTTGATGAGGCCACCCTTAGGGCCAAACCCTAAGTAGTCTGGGTAACATGGAGATGGGGTTGTGCTCGGGGTTGATAGAGTATCGTCTTCTCCCGGGGAATATAAATCCACATAGGATTAGCTAAAAAGGCAACGTGGGGAAAAGATTTGGTAATAAATAGATACTCATAAAGTAAGTGCCTTGATAAAGAGAGTTTTGGGCTTCAGCCCATCGTAGTTCATAGTTCCCTCGAGAGCCCTTCACCAAGCATGCACTGGGCAGTCCAAAGTTAACCCTAAATTGTAAGAATAAGAAGATTAAAAGTGTAACCATTAATAAACCACTGACACGAACACTCACCTTGTCATTTTGGGAGGATAGTTGGTATAGATTCACGAGCGGTGGGCTCGGTGTTTGATAGAAAGATAGTTTAAGAGCTGATGTCTCAGAAGCTCCTTATAGCATGTGTACATGTACATTAAGTGGTGGGTCCTTGTTATTGGACGGTCGTTCACACCGACATCGATACGTTGACTTGGCAAGTGACAGTGTTCACTTAGCCCATAAAAGGCTAGTGGTTTTGCCAGTACGAGTACAAGAGGCTCCATAGCACCTGACTATGGGTATACCAAGTAGTACACAGGGTCTAGGCTGGGTAGTGTGAATATCGACCTAGGAGTGGGGTGGCCCAACCCACTGCCTCTGTTTGCCACTACGAGAGGTACCTGAATGTTTAGCTAACTCTAAATGAGGGAACTAAAGGTCTGTGCGCATAGAGTCTGGTGGGTGTGTTGCACTTGTGTGGAATTCATCATTTAACATGCATAGTATTCCATGTCATACATAACTTGCATAAAACCTATAACATCTCATTTCCAACTATACCCCTAAGAATTGTTTTGGCCATGACTAGGTCATGACAAAACCCTAGGAAGCTCAAGAAGACCAAGTGAGCTTAGACATGAAGTTGGAAATCATCATGGTCTGCAAATAGTAGGATTCTGAACAATAGTTTAGGAGGACCATGGGGCTACACCTTGACCCCAAGACCCTACCACAACACCCCCAAACATTTTGGGAGGCCCATTAGAGCCATAAGGACTCATTGGGTTCAATCAAAGAGACTCAGTTGACCCAAGTCAACTTAGGCCCCTCATCTGGTCAAAGTACCATTACTAAGGGTAGGTGACCTCCAAAGGGCAAGGTAACCCTACATAACCCTTTCTAGACCTCAGGGGAAGCCATGGGGTCACCAAGGACCCCTTGGGGTCAACCTAAAGGGTCATGTTGACCCAAGTCAACTCTAACCCCTAATTTGGCCAAAGTGCCCTAACTAAGGGTCAAATGACCACCAAGGTGCCCAACTAACCTTACTCAGGGCTTCCTAAACCTAAAGTGAGGTCAATGGGTCACTAGGGACCCATTGGAGTCAAACCTAGAGGCTAAGTTGACCCAAGTCAACTCAAGCCCTAAAGTGGTCAAAGTGCCCTTACCAAGGGTCAAGTGACCTCCAAGGTGCCAAGTTAACCCTACCCAACCCTACATAGACCTTAGGGGAGGCCAATGGGTCACCAAGGACCCATTGGGGCAACCCAAATAATCAAATTGACCCAAGTCAACCCTAGCCTAAGCCAAGTCAAACCTAGCCCAAATGGGCTAACCCAAGCTCAAGCCATTTTTCCTTAGGATAACCTCACTTTTCATAATTATAATGATATTATGGTCTGCCAATAGGCTAGGGAGATGAACAAATTCGTTCATGATGACTAAGAGAGAGAAAGTTCCATTTTGCTCTTTAATGGAGGAGAGAGAGAGGGAGGAAGAAGCCATTCATGGCTTAGGGAGGCCAAGAGCCATCTTTGATGGCTGAATTCAATTCCCATGGAGAAGGGGAGGAGTTTCCAGCAGTTTCTTGGCCACCCCAAGCCAGATTCACCTCCCCACCACCTTGACCGAACCAAGCCTTCAATGGACATTAATGACCATTGATGGTTGGCCTCTCCCCTCCCCCAACTGATGATTTAAACACCATCAGTGACATGAGAGGAACCCTTCCCACCATTTACCTGAGGAATTTGAGCCACTTGACTGCACTATTGCAGAAATCCAGCCGGCGACACCACCACCATGGCAACCCGAAGATCGACTCGACTCCAGACCACTAGAAAGGTTCTCCTCCACTCCTTCTCTCATGTATAGATCATAGCAATCACTAGGTCCAAGGTTCGGGCTCAACTGAGCCCGATCCAATTCGGGATTTCCATGGATTTTGGACAAAACTTCTCTTGCTAGAACCGCCGGAATAGTGCTTTCCGGTGGCCATGTCACAACCCGCATTTCCTCAACGAGTATATCATATCAGAGCAAGAGGAACTACGGGTTATGATGCCACATCGTGCAAGGGATAACTGCACACGCTCAGGCAACTCTTAACGCTTACTTTATGAGTTGAAATTCAAACAGTGAAATGTAAGAAAACCTTTAGATTGAATGACCGTATCCCTCGGCCTTAGGTAAGAAAACTGATTTGTACGTTGCGGAAATACTTTGTTTATTTATGATGAGCTCCTATATGCAGTCTATAGTGATACTACGATAAGAAATCCTCTTTGTTTACATCATTTGGAAATATGTCTTAGTTGATCAAAACATGTATGCATGATATACAATAATAGATTTTGTGTAGCTTAAAAATACCTAATGCAACCTAGCATAAACCCTTCCCAAAAGCAAGTAGACGTCATTCCATCTAAATGAGTCATATTAGCAGTCTAGTAGTCATATAGCACAAGTAAAGCAAACTACCAATGGGCGCCAACAAGCTGACACGAACCCATTGGGGCACATGTATGTCTGTACAACAAAGAAAACAAAAACAACTACCTCACTAAGCAAGCTCGGCTGCCCAAGAAACACCTCCAACAAACTTAGCCGCTCAATCGGCTACAACCTGCACCTGAGGCATTCAAGAAAGAATACCTCAGCAATCAACCAAACTATACAAAAGAGAGCATGAATTTCATAATCCATAAAGAAGAGGCTTACCGACCCCATAGCAATGTTTCATATAAGTCAAAAGAGTGCATAAAACAAATGCGTACAAGTAGTAAACACATGTCATTCCAAAGTGTCAACCGCACCAAGTGCGTACAAGTTCAATAAGTCCTGCTCCACCCGCAGGAGGAAAAAGGGCAATACACATGCCCAAGTCATCATCACTAGAACAAGAAACCACCAAACTAGTGAAACATAAGCATCGGTTAAGTTCAATTCCGCAAGAGTCTTTCGGTGGCGGCCTTAAAGTGGAACGCACCAAAACAAAACCAGCCCAAATCGGGGCCAAAGTGGTCTCTCTAACCACAAAAAAACCAAAACCCGGTGGCCACAGGCTGAAACCACACCACCCCTTGCAGAATCTCACACAAACGCTCCTGCCATGGTTCACAATTCGCCTCACAAATGCCCCATAACCCAAGCGAAACACGTTACGCTCATCGTTCTCACGCATGACGACAAGGTGCTAGAAAAGTAATTAAGTTATCATCTACATGAATTACATGATGAGGAACAAGAATAAATCACATGATTAGGCAAGAAAACTAAGCAACATGAGTCACATGAACAAGATAAACGCTATGAAGTAGCTAACATGGACTTGATACTAACAAAACTAAACATGAAAGATCAAAGGCATCAGCATAGGGAAATTTGATCAGCATAAGTTGAATCAAGAAGAATAAAATAAGCATAGGAAATTGAAAGAGCAATTAAGCAAAGAACAAGAAATCAAGATTGGCAAGGGTGAAGAACACCGCTTGCCTGAACCGAGACGATGCTGCGACAGCTGCTCCTTTCTTTCCTTGCCTTGCTTCCCTTGCTCTCTTGCTTTCTCTTTGAGGGTGAAGAAGAAGATGAAGAGAAGATGAAATGAGAAAGATAAGTTTCTGTTTCGGCCTTATTTCTTCCAAACAGAGCTGGACCGTTAGATGCAGAATCAAGGAAACGAACAGCACAAAAAAATCTGGAAAAACTCGATTTTCGGGCCGGTCACGCCCTATGTCACTCCCGTGACACAGGGCGTGTACCATAAGCGGCGCAGAAAGTCGGCAAAAATCCAGGTTTATCCACACGGTACACGGCCGGGTACACGCCCGTGACGGGTCGGTCACGCCCGTGACCTAGGGCGTGTAGCCCGTGTCTCGACACCTTGTCGACACAAAGTGTCGACACTCGACACAGCTGGACACGCCCTGTGACACGCCCGTGTCCCAGGCCGTGTCCCCTCTCTCGACACCCGACACTCGACACTCAACACTCGACACTCGACACTCGACACTGCGGGACACGGCCCGTGACACGCCCGTGTCACGGGGCATGTACCCCATTCGTCGAGCTTAACTCGACACCAGAAAATCGTCGAGTCAAGGAGGTCACGCCCAGGTCACGGCCTGGGTCACACCGTGTCAGGGGGCGTGTCTCACACAAAAACGACCATTTTTCCCTATTTTGAAAAATGTTCCTGTGTCGTCCTAGACCATTTTTGCCTTAAGAACTTTTTACCCTTTTTTTTTCCTGTACCAGCAACTCACTTTCAGCAATATTTCCCGGGGCGGAAAAAGTGCAAACATTCCCTAAGAGGCCTCACCGAGTCCCAATTTGGACTCCGGTTTGCTGGGGAATCGTGCAACTCGGCAACCAAAACAGCCACTCGCAACCCACGGGGAAAAACCATGCTCGAATAACGTTCAAAGTCAACGTAACGCCATCATGCGTACGCAATCAAAATTCCAGGGCGTTACAATCACTCCCCCTAACAAAAAGTTTCGCCTCGAAACTTTTCCATTATTTGGATCTCCATCCAAAATAGGATAACAAACCAAAAACACCAATGCAACAAAAACACCAATCCACATACCAGCTTGGTTACGGGAACAAATGAGGGTGAGCCGCCCTCATCGTAGACTCGAGCTCCACGTCGCACTTTCCACATCCTGATTTTTCCATAGCACCTTGACCATCGGAATCGTCTTTTTCCGCAACACGCGATCTTGGGAGTCCAATATCCGGATAGGCATCTCCACATAAGAAAGGTTTGGCGCCAACTGCGGCACCACATCCAACACTTGCTGATCATTCCGCACACATTTGCGAAGTTGGCTAACATGAAACACGTCGTGAACACCAGGAAAGTTCACGGGTAATTCTACTTTGTATGCGGATGCACCAACTCGCGCAAGAATCTTGAAGGGACCCACAAATCTTGGGTCTAGTTTGCGCTCTTTTCCAAACCTTTTAATCCCAACCATTGGGGAGACTTTCAAGAAAATAGAATCTCCCACCGCAAATTCTAATTCCGACCGTCGTCGATTGGCATACTTTTCATATCGCTCTTGGGAGATTCGGAGCTTCTCCCGAATAAGTCGTACGGCAACTTCCATGTCCTCGAGCGCCTCTGGGCCCAACAAAAGCCGCTCGCCAATCTCCGTCCAAAAGAGGGGAGTCCGACATCGACGCCCATTTTAAGTTTCGAACGGAGCCATTTGCAAGCTTTCTTGATAGCTGTTATTATATGCGAATTCCATAAGCCGCAAACGTTCATCCCATGCTCCGCCATACTCAAGAATATAGCATCGAATCATATCTTCTACAATTTGATTTACTTGTTTTGTTTGGCCATTCGTCTGAGGGTGGTAAGCAGTGGAATACCGTAAATCCGTCCCCAAACCCTCTTGTAGACTCTTCCAGAAACGAGAAGTAAATCGGGAATCCCTGTCTGATATGATATTGACTGGCACACCATGCAGTCGGATGATTTCATTCAGATAGAGCTCCGCTATTGTCTTCATCGGGTAGTTGACCTTAAATGGTATGAAATGAGCACACTTGGTCAATCTATCCACGATCACCCACACGGAGTCATGTCCTCGTGGAGATCTTGGTAAACCTGTTATAAAATCCATGGAGATGCTTTCCCACTTCCATGTTGGAATCTCCAATGGTGTCAACTTGCCACCAGGCCTCCCATGATCAGCTTTCACCTGCTTGCATGTATGACATTCAGCTACACATCGTGCTATATCTCTTTTCATTCCATACCACCAGACAATTTGTTTCAGATCACGGTACATTTTTGTTGAGCCTGGATGGTAGGCCATACTTGAGCCATGTGCTTCCTGACACACCTTCTCGCGGATATCTCCAACTAAGGGAATACAAAAGCGACCACGATACTTTAACGTGCCCCCTCATCAATAGAAAAATCCGGTAATTCACCCTGTTCAGTCCGAAGCAATAGATGTAAAAGATCAGGATCATCCTTTTGATGTTGTCTTGCAAGCACCAGCCATGAAGGTTCTTCTACTGCCGAATGACTTTGCGGGTCATATTTGCCCACAAAAATATCCATCAACAGAAATTCCTCCACAAGACGGTCGACGGAAAGATGAAATAATTTCCCCGTCTTCCGACTCAAAGCATCGGCCACAACATTCGCTTTCCCCGGGTGATACTGAATGTCCACATCAAAATCAGCTACATATTCCAGCCATCGACGTTGGCGCAGATTCAGTTCCTTCTGTGTGAAGACATACTTTAAACTTTTATGATCGGTAAAGATTTTGCACTGCGCACCATACAGTAAGTGTCTCCACAACTTCAACGCAAAGATCACCGCTGCGAACTCCAAATCATGCGTTAGGTAGTTCTTTTCATGACTTTTCAATTGTCGAGACCCATACGCAATCACCTTTTTGTCTTGCATTAAAACACATCCAAGTCTAACGTGCGACGCATCCACAAAAACATCATAATCTATCCCTTCCGTCGGCAAGATTAACACAGGAGCGGTACATAACCTGTTCTTGAGTTCTAGGAATGAGGCCTCACACTTGTCATTCCACTCAAACGCCACATTATTCTGGGTTAAGCGAGTCAAAGGTGCGGCTAATGTCTCAAAACCTTCGACAAATCTACGATAATAGCCGGCCAATCCCAAGAAGCTTCGAATCACCTTGGGTGTCTCCGGTTTTCTCCATTCCATGACTGCAGCAATCTTTTCGGGATCCACGGAAATTCCATGTTGATTAATAACATGACCCAGAAAAGCAACTTGCGGCAACCAAAACTCACATTTGCTTAGTTTGGCGAATAACTTTTGGTCTCGCAAAGTGGTCAATACCAATCGCAGATGCTGTTCATGCTCCTCAGCACTGCGGGAGTAGACAAGAACGTCATCAATAAAAACCACCACAAACTTATCCAAGTAGTCCTTGAACACCCTGTTCATCATATCCATGAAAGCTGATGGTGCGTTGGTCAAACCAAACGACATCACCAGAAATTCAAAATGGCCATGCCTTGATCGAAATGCCGTCCGCGGAATATCAGACTCCCGGACCTTGAGCTGATGATAGCCCGAGCGGAGATCAATCTTCGAAAATACGGAACTACCATGCAGCTGATCAAACAAATCATCGATTCTTGGCAGTGGATACTTGTTCTTAATCGTCACCTTGTTCAATTCCCGGTAATCGATGCAAAGTCACATCGACCCATCTTTCTTCTTCACAAATAACACCGGTGCACCCCAAGGTGATGAACTCGGCCTGATAAACCCTTTTGCCAATAAGTCATCCAACTGGGTACGCAACTCTGATAGCTCACGCGGGGCCATTCTGTACGGTGCTTTCGCAATAGGCCGCGTACCCGGTTCCAAATCAATAACGAACTCGACATCACGATCAGGGGGAAGACCAAGAAGATCTGTAGGAAAAACATCTGGGAATTCACGCACAACTGGAATTTCCTCCAAATGCGGCAAAACAGCACTAGTCCCCACAACTGAGACTAAACAAGTAAAACAGTCGGAAACAAACAACGTCCGAACACATACCGCCGAAATCCCTGGAGAATCCTGGCAAGGATCACCATACACACTTCCTGGCTGACCATCGTCCTTGATAAAATCCAAGCGCTTCCCTTTGCACTGGATAACGGCATCATAGCGGGATAACCAGTCCATACCCAGAATGACGTCAAAATCCTCCAAATCGATCACCTTGAAATCAGCTCTTGCTACGAAATCGCCCAACAAAATGGGACAAGCAAGAAGACCCCAGTCTGCCACCACAGAAGCACCGGAAGGAAATTTCACCAAAAACACATTCCCCACTCGATCTGGTGTCAAACGATACCGATCCAGAAAGGTTCGCGCCACAAATGAATGGGTCGCGCCAGAATCAAAGAGAACACGCGCCCAACGATTCTTTACCTTAAAATTTCCTATAAGGGTATATATGCTAAGAACTACACGTAACAGGCAGAAACAAAACAGGAACCAGAGGAATGAATCGAACCTGAGATAACTTGAGGTGACGTCTGAGCTTCCTCTAAAGAGACGACATTCAACTTCCCTTTGCCTTTGTCTACATGCGGAGGCGGAGGCAAAGCCTGGAGTGGTGCGGGTTGCAAAACAGGTTGGATCTGCGGGCACCTTGCACGAAGATGTCCTGGTCTGCCACACTGGAAGCACACCTTGTCTTTGGCCCAGCAACGACCCACATCATGACCTTTTCTCCCACAAAATGTACACTCCAAGTCTCTCGTTGGCGCACCCTGAATGGCGTGCACCTGCTCCTTCTTTTGCATCCCCAACCGCTTGAAATATTTTTCAAACGGGTGACCGGCTCGGCCACAGAAACTACATATTTCCTTCTTCTTCTTTACGTCTGACTCGTGGGACATTTTCTCTCCCACCAACTGTCTCTTGCCCTGCCTCATCTGCTGCCCTCTTTGTTTGGCCGTTTCTATAGCTTCCACCTTCAACGCAGCCTCAACCGCAGTGGTGTAACTTGTCGCTCCATAAGCACTTGCGAATTGCTGCACGTCGCTGCGGAGTCCGCCAAGAAATCTCTTTACGCGGTCAGCTTCCGTCGTCACAAGCTCGGAGCAAAACGACTCAACTTGCTAAACTCAATTTCATACTCACTCACTGTGAGTTTCCTCTGCTTCAAGTACAAGAAGTCATTCATGAGGCGGTCCCTTTCAACTGATGGCAGAAACTTGCGTCGTAACATGTCTTTGAATGCTTCCCATGAACAGCCCGCCCCTAGGCCTTCCTTTTCTTGCAACCACCAGCATTTCGCCAACCCTTTGAGTTGATATGCGGCAAGCATCACCTTCTGGTCCTCAGTAATGCCAGCATAACCAAACATTTCTTCCAATGTGATTACCCAATCATCTAAGATCACAAAGTCCGCTTTGCCATCATAAGTCGGTGGTCCAAGTCGCTGAAACTGCGAGATGAAGGTCATCGCAGGAGGAACCACAACTGGGGGTGCCACTGCCACTGAAGGAGTCGAAATCGTGGGGCCTCTGACAGTCTCTTGCCCTCTTGGTGCCAGCCCCGACATCGCTGATGACATAGCTTGGAGCTGGGACTGCACTTCCTGCACCTGCCTCGTCAAAGCCTCATTACTTTGGCGAAGACTATCCATCAGGGCATTATTCTGCGCGCCCGAAGACTCGCCCTCGGATTGGGGAGTTTTGCCTTGTTACTGGACGCTTCGACATCCTATAAACACGTTCACTCTTGTCAAGCTCAAACCCAACAAAACATACAACGGCTATGTACAGACCATACAGAGATACATATGAATATCAACTGCTAACTTGCTCTGGGAGTTTAAAATGATGGTATGCCTAACCTAAAGATGACTCACCGTCATCCCACTAACTTGTGCCTAACCAATGAATGCATGACTTTCTTTGACCCAAAACCATGAGTGTACAGGTGTCATCATGCAAATCTTCGCTTGGCACGTTGTGCTATGCAATGTTATGTTATGCGTGTTGTGCGATGCATTCTAGAAAAGGCCTTAATGCATGCCATGAGCGGTCGTACGCATCACAATGCTATGCATCTCATACTACATAGCATTGTATGCAACGAAGAAAAGAAAACGTGCTAGTCGCATCCATGTGGTAAGGTTATGCATCCCATACTACATAACCCGCACATGTTGCCCCTATGGTGTATCCATATACAACCACATATTATGCATCCCATACTACATAATATGCCCCGTATACTTCTTATCATGCCATGAGTGTAGTGTACGTGCGTCGGCCAAGACATACTGATGGCACCTCGGTGTGTGTATATGATATGATGCTTACAACCACAACAGAACGTTTGCCCGACCAATTGTCAAGCAAACCTTCCTCTGATACCAACTGTCACAACCCGCATTTCCTCAACGAGTATATCGTATCAGAGCAAGAGGAACTACGGGTTATGATGCCACGTCGTGCAGGGGATAACTACACACGCTCAGGCAACTCTTAACGCTTACTTTATGAGTTGAAATTCAAACATTGAAATGTAAGAAAACCTTTAGATTGAATGACCGTATCCCTCGGCCTTAGGTAAGAAAACAGATTTGTACGCTGCGGAAATACTTTGTTTATTTATGATGAGCTCCTATATGCAGTCTATAGTGATACTACGATAAGAAATCCTCTTTGTTTACATCATTTGGAAATATGTCTTAGTTGATCAAAACATGTATGCATGATATACAATAATAGGTTTTGTGTAGCTTAAAAATACCTAATGCAACCTAGCATAAACTCTTCCCAAAAGCAAGTAGACGTCATTCCATCTAAATGAGTCATATTAGCAGTTTAGTAGTCATATAGCACAAGTAAAGCAAACTACCAATGGGCGCCAACAAGCTGACACGAACCCATTGGGGCACATGTATGCCTGTACAACAAAAAAAACAAAAACAACTACCTCACTAAGCAAGCTCGGCTGCCCAAGAAACACCTCCAACAAACTTAGCCGCTCAATCAGCTACAACCTGCACCTGAGGCATTCAAGAAAGAATACCTCAGCAATCAACCAAACTATACAAAAGAGAGCATGAATTTCATAATCCATAAGAAGAGGCTTACCGACCCCATAGCAATGTTTCATATAAGTCAAAGAGTGCATAAAACAAATGCGTACAAGTAGTAAATAATGTCATTCCAAAGTGTCAACCGCACCAAGTGCGTACAAGTTCAATAAGTCCTGCCCACCCGCAGGAGGAAAAAGGGCAATACACATGCCCAAGTCATCATCATAGAACAAGAAACCACCAAACTAGTGAAACATAAGCAGCGGTTAAGTTCAATTCCGCAAGAGTCTTTCGGTGCGGCCTAAAGTGGAACGCACAAACAAAACCAGCCCAAATCGGGCCAAAGTGGTCTCTCTAAACAAAAAAACCAAAACCCGGTGGCCACAGGCTGAAACCACACACCCCTTGCAGAATTCTCACACAAACGCTCCTGCCATGGTTCACAATTCGCCTCACAAACGCCCCATAACCCAAGCGAAACACGTTACGCTCATCGTTCTCACGCATGACGACAAGGTGCTAGAAAAGTAATTAAGTTATCATCTACATGAATTACATGATGAGGAACAAGAATAAATCACATGATTAGGCAAGAAAACTAAGCAACATGAGTCACATGAACAAGATAAACGCTATGAAGTAAGCTAACATGGACTTGATACTAACAAAACTAAACATGAAAGATCAAAGGCATCAGCATAGGGAAATTTGATCAGCATAAGTTGAATCAAGAAGAATAAAATAAGCATAGGGAAATTGAAAGAGCAATTAAGCAAAGAACAAGAAATCAAGATTGGCAAGGTGTGAAGAACACCGCTTGCCTGAACCGAGACGATGCTGCGACAGCTGCTCCTTCTTTCCTTGCCTTGCTTGCTCCCTTGCTCTCTTGCTTTCTCTTGAGGGTGAAGAAGAAGATGAAGAGAAGATGAAATGAGAAAGATAAGTTTCTGTTTTGGCCTTATTTCTTCCCGAACAGAGCTGGACCGTTAGATGCAGAATCAAGGAAACGAACGGCACAAAAAATCTGGAAAAACTCGATTTTCGGGCCGGTCACGCCCTATGTCACGCCCGTGACACAGGGCGTGTACCATAAGCGGCGCAGAAAGTCGGCAAAAATCCAGGTTTATCCACACGGTACACGGCCGGGTACACGCCCGTGACGGGTCGGTCACGCCCGTGACCTAGGGCGTGTAGCCGTGTCTCGACACCTTGTCGACACAAAGTGTCGAAACTCGACACAGCTGGACATGCCCTGTGACACGCCCGTGTCCCAGGCCATGTCCCCTCTCTCGACACCCGACACTCGACACTCAACACTCGACACTCGACACTGCGGGACACGGCCCGTGACACGCCCGTGTCACGGGGCGTGTACCCCATTCGTCGAGCTTAACTCGACACCAGAAAATCGTCGAGTCAAGGAGGTCACGCCCAGGTCACGGCCTGGGTCACACCCGTGTCAGGGGCGTGTCTCACACAAAACGACCATTTTTTCCCTATTTTGAAAAATGTTCCTGTGTCGTCCTAGACCATTTTTGCCTTAAGAACTTTTTACCCTTTTTTGTTTCCTGTACCAGCAACTCACTTTCAGCAATATTTCCCGGGCGCGAAAAAGTGCAAACATTCCCTAAGAGGCCTCACCGAGTCCCCAATTTGGACTCCGGTTTGCTGGGGAATCGTGCAACTCGGCAACCAAAACAGCCACTCGCAACCCACGGGAAAAACCATGCTCGAACAACGTTCAAAGTCAACGTAACGCCATCATGCGTACGCAATCAAAATTCCGGGGCGTTACAGGCCAAGCCGCCGTTTGGCGACGGCCACCACCTCAACGGAGGTGGTGGTGGCGGTGGCCGGCCGGGGAAGTGCCCGGATCACCGGCGGCAGCGCTTGGAAGTGGCTCCAGGCGGGATGAATCCTAGCCGTCGGCTCAAGGTGGAAGATGAATGGATCCCGTCCAGTGGTGCTTCAAGATTCGTGCTAATATGATCTTAAACTATAGTATATACTTTTTTGATTTATTAAATTCATGTCACAGATTTGGTATTTAATGGTCTTAATTTTTAAAAATACCTAGGCTCCTTTACTGAAAAATACATCAACATAAAACTTGTAGCCCTGGGTGTCTATGTTATTTTAAAATTTATTTGAACCCATTTGGGTGTTTGGTTTGACCAGGGCCCCCAATTTGGTGGGACCTACACCTAGGGCTCGGCAGATATTAAACTGAGTGCCCACACTTCATCCTTGGTCTAAATTAATTGAAATTTTGGCAGGGCATCCACCCTAGCTATACTTATTGCCTACCCAAAATTCAGAATTTTTAGAGAGACTTTGCCTAAAGTTTTTACTTTTATTTAATAATGCTTGGGTATTTTAATTAAGTGGTCTAATGACCTCCAACCCCCCCCCCCCCACCAATTTTGGTGAGTGGTCCCTGGCATCAATACCTATCTCTGTACAAAATTTCAACTCATTTGTATAGGTTTTGGTTAGGGAATCACCAAACTCTAGTTTGGCCTTAAGGAGGTATTTTTGATTAAAATGCACCATGGGCTTAGAGTGTCCACCTCCCCTCAACAGAGGCTGAGGTTTTGGACACTGACTTATTATGCCCAATGTCACCCTCTTAAAGAAAATGGGATGATTTAGGCTTGATTTACCCTAGGGTTCAACCTCAAACCCTAAGGAAGGACTTTTGGGGGTTGTGAAGGACATGGAGGCTAATGCCTTGTATGACCTTAAAAACTCAGTAGAATTGAAGGTAGTGTAACCTAAGTTATCTGGATGAAATCTTAGAGGACTGAGAGGAAGGTAGGAACCTCAAAACCCTAACCCTAGTTTTAGGGTAGAAGCATAATTTTGTAAATTTAGCCACTAAAACTTAACTAAAGGTTATGAAACTTGGATAGATTAAGTTTTAGACCATCTAGAACCTCTGGTAATTTTATTAGAATTTTATGGATTATATGTCTGGCACTTTATTTGTTAAATACCAAAAGGCCCAAAATGGTTTTTTTAATTAATTTGATTATTTTGTTCATTTTAATCTGATGAAACATGGTCAGAAGATAATCTAGGTCTAATTAAATATCCCTGAATTTTGTTACCATTTTTAATTGATTATATTTAGTACTTCCTTCACTAATTTCAAAAAGAGGCTTCGGTGGTATAAAATTATTAATAGGTGATATAACTGTTGAAAAATCATGCGACTTAAGTACTGTTGATTTCAGGCCAAAATATACTTGTAGGAATTTATTCATAATTTTTAAAGGGATGTTTACAGTACTTCCTTTACAAGTTCATAATATTGAGATTTTTGATAATTAATTTATTCAGAGAATAATTCTTGCTGAAAAATTATGAAACTTGGCCAATGCTACTGTTAAGGTTTTATATGCATAGTATAATTATTTTATAATATTTGGATGGATATTTCCTATACTTGGTTCATAAACAACGGAAGATAGTAAATATTGCAAAAATAATTTTAGTGCCCTTTTGATGATGGAAAAATTGTGATACTATGGAGTTACCATATTGAAATAACCTAATATTTATCATAATTTTGTTAGGCATCTTGCATGTGTACTTAGGGTAGTTCATGTTCAAACTGGTAGCCTTTGGAAGCTTTAAGGAAAATGATTAAATACCAGATAAGTTAGGAAAATTATAATTTCCTGGATTTAGTCTATTTGTATCATGATAAGTCTCCAGTAAATAAGGTAGGCCATTTGGATGAGTATTTGGATTATCTCTTGTGCGGACCGACATATAGCCTAGGATGATGTGCATGGGTAAATTACAATAAGTCACGATGGGACATGGTGTCGGAGTTAGTCCTTTTGGATAGAGTTGGGTGAGTTCACCATAGAAGGATGAGAAGAGTGGTGAGGAATTGGTTTGGCTAGAGTTTAGAGGCACTCGGGTTCGACGAAAGATCGTCCTTCCCGAGGTGAGGTAGAGTCAAATCACCCTAGGATTAGCCTATCGTAATATGTGAAGGTAATGGGTAAGAGAATCAACCAATAATAATAAGTATCTTGTGAAAGGGAACGTTGGGCGTAATCCCAACATAATTCTTAGTGCCCCTTGAGAGCCCTTCACAGGGAATACCGGGGGCAGTCCTGGGTTAACGTAAACTGTATTAACAAGCTGAAAAGCGTAACTTAGTAATTAGGGTTGCACATTTCACGAATACAGATGACATAGGAAGATAGTTGGAAGCTTCGGCTTGGATGGTTAAGAGACAGACGTTTTGGTCCGACGAGCTTTGGCTCAGTTGATATTTGTGACGGACGGGATTGTCCGGGGAGCTTTGGCTCGGTATGATACGATAAATTTGCATGTGCATGAAAGGGAAAGAAAATAAAGGTGGTGGGTCTTCGGTATTGGAAGGTCGATGCACCGACGCCAATACGCTGACTCGGTAAGTGTGGTTAGCACTTCGCAAACAGAAGTCCGGTGCGCCAGCCGGCAAGAGTACGCAGGAGTCCGCTTCGTGCACCAAGCATTGAGGCGTACGATAGGTCTGACCGGTAGTGCTTTACTGGTTTAGAGGTGGGCGAGGCCCGACCCACCGCTTCTGTCTGCCACTACGGAGGTATCCTGTGAGGTGAGGCTCCAGAAATGGGGAACTAAAGGTCTGTGTGCACAGAGTCGGGTGTGTATGTTGCACTTGCATGATCCATCATACTCACTTGCATGTCATAGCATAATCGATTCATTTAACTCTGACACCTAAAGTATAAGTGGAATGAGACGCTTATACTTTAGGCCCTGCAAAACAACCTCATGGTCTATAAGCTTGTGTGGGCAAGTTTATAAATTAAGATCAATTTTGATATATATTTACTGTTGTATGATAACCGACACCTCAACGTATAAATTGGTATGGGACTTTTTATACGATGGGAGCCTTGTAGAAGACCCTTGTCTTATGTGTTTTCACATAGTGAAGGTTACTTTTCATGTTTCAGCTTATTGTCCATACCTATTATAGAATTGCTAGTATAGGTCCACTGCCATCTGTTTTTGATTATTCTCCACCTTCAAGTCCTCCCCTTTCTTCCTCTCCGCTCGGTGCCTAGGAGCCATGGGGGAAGGGGTGGGGGATGATAGGGCTTAGTCTTTTAGACTAACGGTTTTCGAACCGCATTATTTTATGGAATCGTGGAGCCCATCATGGAGGAGCAGCCCCAGAGACCGGTGCGCTTGGAGATGGGGCAGTCTAGCTCCGGAGTTCTTACAGCCGGGACCGTGAGTCTCGACCTTGAGTAGATTTTCTGCTTTTGCTTCCGCATGAGTGATTTGTAGTGAGGACATGATGTACCGGGCATAAGCCTGTATTTTAGTACTCAGATACCACTTGTAAGACCCCCCCCTTTTTTTCTTTTTCAACACCGGGTCTTAGACCCAGAACCGCCGCTTTGTGGTGATGACCCTTCAGGGCGTGAAGGAGTCACCGCAAAACGGCGGTTCTGGGCCTAAGACCCCGGTGTTGAAAAAGAAAAAAAAAGGGGGTCTTACAAAACCATTACCCCTAACGTATAAATTATTATGAGATCTTTTATACGTTAAGCCTTACAAAACGACCCCTTAACTTATAAGAATGTATGGGTTTCGTATGAGCTAAGGTTATTTTCTCTGTGATGATATAAATAGTTGTTGTACTTTTACTTTAATTTGTTGTTTATAGTATGTTGTTGCTCTTACTTTTTGTTCATATACCTGTCATTACTATGATAGATACTTTTAGCATATGATAGTTAGGGTCATTGTCATCTGATTTTGCTTACTCTCCACTTTCAGTCTCTTTTCTTTCATCCTCCACTGAACGGTGCCTGGGTGTCGCAGGGGGGAGGGAGAGGGACCAAAACCTAGTTAAATTAACGGCCTGATGGGCATAACACCAGGGACTCCAGCTGGGAGACATGGTACAACACCAGGGGAAACAACACATCCAGGAGGAGGTGAACCAGCCTAGTCCAGGTGTGGCAGCAGCAGCAACAATCATGGGATCAGTGAGTGTCTAGTAGCTTTACTTACGCGAGCGTTTGTAGTGAGAATTTTATGTACTGGGCAGGTGCCCCTTTTATATGTATGGGTTCATCTTTGATTATGTGTGGACTAATTTTATATATATTGCATGTGATGTGTATTGGTTATCTGTATGATACTACTTCTTTTCCTTTAAGGATATGATCGAGAAATTGCCAGCAAAATCCGCGATTTATGGTGTCATTCTTTTCGGGAGTTGGTGTCACCACAAAGTGACGGTTCTGCGCATAAGAACCCGGAAAAAATAGGGTCTTGCAAAGGGTCTTGTGGCTTGCTGGAGTCAGGTTGCAGAAAGCCCTACCCAAAAGTCAAATTAGGGGGGGGGGGGGGGGGGGCTCGGTTTAGTAAGAGGGAAGCCCAATTAGGCTCAATTACAAAAAAAGTCACTCAAATTTAATCAATCAAATTAAATCCTTTTTATAACATATTTTTTATAAAACTGGGTTGTTACATGATTTCAGATTTAGGGATAACTTATGTCAAAGGTTCTCCCCTGTCTAAGTGCTTTTTTTTTCATTTCCTGAAGCTACAACTTTTGATATTAATGAATTACACTACAATGTTTTTGATACAAATTTTCGATTATAATTCAAGTCCTAAAAATTTAACTTCGGCGACAGCGAGCAAAAATGA
Source organism: Platanthera guangdongensis (assembly GCA_039583875.1). Classification (NCBI taxonomy): domain Eukaryota; kingdom Viridiplantae; phylum Streptophyta; class Magnoliopsida; order Asparagales; family Orchidaceae; genus Platanthera; species Platanthera guangdongensis. The sequence continues at coordinate 145,916,500 of CM077165.1, forward strand.
GAAATTGTGAAAGTGTTGTCCATTTCTATTGCCTCCTAAAACCTTTAATTGCACTTAATAAATCATGCTCAATTTGATATTATGTATAATTTTTTAACTACCCTTTCTAATAGTCGTGTACGAAAAAACCCGATCGGGTCGGGCCGGACCGGGCCTGATCGGGCCCGGCTTCTGTGAAACCGGGCTCGGTACAGGCTCAATTTGAGTCGGGCCGGGCCGGGCTCGGGCTCCCTCCAAAAAGAGGGGCCCGTTTAGGCCTATCAGGTCGGGCCGGCCTGAATTCAAAAAGGCGGGATAAAATCCTGCCTAAATTGGTGGGATTTTATCCCGCCGCACGCCTGATCAGGCGGGATCAGGGGGGATTGGGATTAATCCCGCCTGATCAGGCGGGATTAATACCTCCTGGCGCCTGGCGGGATTAAAAATCCCGCCAGGCTTTTGCTTAGCCCGGTGCTGGGCTCATGCTAGCCTGGGTTTTGCCCGGGCCGGGCACCGGCCAGGCAACCGGCCAAAATAAGGGCCGGTAAGGGCCTCAAGCCCGGCCCTGGCTCGGTCCGGGCTTTTCCGGGCCGGGCCTAAACGGGCTTTTGTCGGGCTGGCCCGGGCGAGCTTTCCAGGCCCGCCTAACCGGGCTTTTGTCGGGCTGGGCCCGGGCGGGCTTTCCGGGCCCTGACTTTTTGCCCACGACTACTTTCTAATAAGAATATTTATGGATATATTATATATATATATATATATATATATGCATATTCTATATATATATATATATATATATATATATATATATATATATATATATATATAATATATTAGTTATATATAATTATAGATATACATCAATTCATATTTTCTCATATAAATATTATAT